>JAOPJJ010000098.1:1289793-1306102 GCA_027122795.1 Enchelyopus cimbrius | reverse complement strand
CCCCCCTGCCATCTCCCATGCTGTCCCTCCCCCGAGGACAGGTGGGGACAGATGATCTCCTCAGGTGAAGCCTCGTCATCCTGTCCTTTATTTTCCCTCTCTTCTCTCCTCTCCGAGGTGTGCTCCGCACCGCAACTCATCCTAAGAGGTTGGTGTCAAAGTCACCGGTAGTCTGGAACGAGACAGATTCTCCCTGAGCCAGCGCTGTCTCAGAGGCCGGGGCGATAATGGGACCTTAATCATCTCTCGGTGTGTTCTGCTTGTCCCTCGCAATGTCACATATCCGGATGAATGTGGTAAATATCAGCCCTTGGTGGGGGAAAGCGCCACTTTATCTGCCGGTGTCAGACCAAGGTCCTGGTCCTGAGTGGTGCAGGTGATGGATGAAAGGTACCTACATATCACAACACAGGTACGGAGAAAAGGAAAGCGCTACGCCACTCTGCTAACTCTGTTTGAACGGCGCGAAAAAATTAAACTGTTGGATTAAGAGGAATTAGGGTGAAGGTGAAATGCATATTTATGGATCTGCTGTGTTGAATAGGGCAGAAGGAGTAAAGCTAGCAGAGCTAAAGGGTTTAAACATGGACGTACGTAGGCACACAAGCAAGTTCAGAGGAGAGACAGCCTCCTTCCGACGGTCAGTGAAAGGTATTTTTGGTTGGATAGCGTCTGTAAAGATGCACGTGAATGTCATATGGCAGGACACAGAGACATGATGGAACCCGCTGGCTCTTTATGGGACGTTCAAGACACTTGCAGACGCCTTGCTCATGTGCATCCTTTGGGAATTCAACAAGCACACATTGGTTCAGCAGAATGTTCAGACCAGCAGGGGGTGGTGGCTAGGTCAAAATCATCTCCTCTGGTTTGGTAAACTGATTTGTGTCCCCAAAGGACTCATGTCCATCTTCATTCAGCCCTTCATGGCAGTCCAGACTGTGCATACACAAACTTGCACCAGGTGTTCTGCAGCAAGGCCAGGCAGGTCATTAACTGGATACACTGACCATACATTGATACCATATAAATGTATTGATGGCTATACTGTCTAACCCTGGCTAGCCTCCCTGGTCTACCCAGCACTCCCAGTCTAACCCTGGCTATCCTCCCTGGTCGACCCCAGTACGCCCAGTCTAACCCTGGCTATGCTCTCTGGTCCATCCCAGTACGCCCAGTCTAACCCTGGCTATCCTCTCTGGTCCATCCCAGTACGCCCAGTCTAACCCTGGCTATCCTCCCTGGTCCACCCCAGTACGCCCAGTCTAACCCTGGCTATCCTCCCTGGTCCACCCCAGTACGCCCAGTCTAACCCTGGCTATCCTCCCAGCTACACTCGCATCGTGCTCAGCCTGGCCGTGGCGTTCTCCCCCCTGCTGTTTCATGGCATCTCATTTGTCAGCTATCAAATGCAGCTTCCCTAGCATGGCACTCACAGCCCGGCCCAGACGTCAGGGGGGAATAAAAGCACTGGGCTGCCGGGATGCTCTGGCGGTCGGCCAATCCCCAGCTGAATAAATACATGGGCCAGTTGCTGGGTCTGGTTGGCAGACACTGAGACGTCTGTCTTTCCAGACAACGCAACACCCCACTCGAGGCAACCCCAACCCCACTCTTGTAGAGGTGGAGGTGACCCGGTCTACTGTGCTGCTGTGATGCGTTCAGACTGTGATCCGGGGCTTGAGATATCAATCGCTGATTAATCGGTATTAGAGTTGCCATTAGTAGACCAATACAATCAATGCAGTATCAACAGGGTACACATTTACACAGGGAGTGTATCAAATGTGATGCGTTCTTACCGTATTTAAAACGTTGACATACAGCTCATATCAGCCCATTAAGCCCTGTAGTAAACACATTAATTAACTCACTTTGTAAATGATTCCATCAAGTTCTGCAAAAATCAAGGAAGTAATTAGCAAAAGGCAATCTAGCATTATAAACAACGTGCACAAACTCACTCGAACAACACCACTCTCTCAAACATGCATTAATGCATTGTTTGGTCCAAGTCTTTGACAAACATAGTTTGGTCAGGTCTAAAGCCCTGCCAAGGCCCCTGAGGCCAAAACAAATGCTATTCTAAAGAAGCTGTGTTGTCCCCATTCATGAGCGAGCTCTTGTTTCAAACACCCCTCTTTCCCCCGGACACAAAGCCAAGCAAGTTCTGCTGTTCTCGCTGGTTCCGTTAGTTTAAACAAATGACAATGCTGCTAAAGAAGGGTTCCCTCGCTGAATGTTAAATCCATTGTGAGGTCGGTCAATTGAGGACCATTATGGTTCCTCACGCATCACAACAGCCCGGCCAAGCAGGACGGGCTCAATATTAACATTTTCTTTTGACGAGTGGAGGGGAAAGGTTTTCATTTACCCCTGAAAGCTGAATGGGAATCAATGGATAATGGGAAATTAAAAAGGTAAAAGGGGTGAGGGGTCTGACGGGGGTGACTTAGAGGAAAGAGAGAAAGCCAAATCCTTGCCCAAGGGCTTAATGTCAGAGTATAATCCCCAGCAAGGCCGTGAAGGAGTCATCACCCCCACCCTCCCCCGATCCACCCCGCCACCACCACCACCTTCTCACCCCACCTCCCCACACTCCAGTGCCACCTGCATCACAATTAACCTCGCGGTGACCTTGAGGTGCGGTGATTAGGGACGGGCTACTGTCTCAACGTGTGAATGCCTGGCCCCGGACCCCCTCCCACCCCCCCACCCCTGCGCGTGCGCATGCGCCACCATCCTGGCCCTTTGAGGTCAGCGCTCAGGGAGCCCGGGGCCCTCTACCGGGGCCCTGAAGTTCCAACCTGTCAGTCAGTCTCCCCCTGGCCTGCAGCATTGTTAACACTAGACTTTGCACATTCGGTGGAAAGTCAGTCAGAAGCAAGACAAGGTCATTCCTCCCGGTGATGTTTCTGTGAAGAAGCCAGGCACACGTGGTAGTGGTATGAGACAGAGTGTGGTAGTTTGATTCTGAATTCACAATGGATCCCTAATGCAGGTTAATATCACGTTTGATTCATTTGCGGTTTGCATATTATTTTGTACCAGTGCACAACGTCGGTGTGTGTCTCCGTTTGTAGCTCATTTTAAATAACACGCCAAAAAAAGGCGCTTGGCAACCGCCGCTATTTGTGTCGCATTTTAAGGTGGCATTGAGGGGGGGGGAATTTAAAAAACTAAATAGTGTGCCATATTACATCTGTTTGATTAACAGGGCTGACACCTCCGCTCATGCTAAACACGCGCAAACATTGCACCGAAATGTCACATATGGTACGAGCTCAAGGGGCGAGCGCGCCCCTGAGAAATGAGGGAGGAAGGAGACAAGGGAAGGAGCTCTGAGGAGGATAAAGGTGAGCCAGATGTGTGAGGAATAAACCAACATGCTAAACATAATGCCCCCCCCCCGCCGCCCGCCGCCTGGACTCAGAGGACCTGTTACACCTGTCTCTGACACGTGTTGAAGTCCCAGGAACGACATGCTACTGCGTGGCATAGTGTGTGTGCATTTGTGTGTGTGTGTCGGGGGGTGGGGCAAGCTAAAAGGTCACTTGGGGACGTCTTGGGCCTAAGGGGCCCCAAACGGGAGGTAAAAATAGGGACGTTGTCTGGTCCCGCCCTGACTGCGAACAGCTATTCGGAGTAATCAGTAGTCGCTCTGGAAAGATACTACTAAACTACTGCTACTTAACAATTGTAATTAGATATGGTAGTGTGAGCGTTTCACACTTTATAATCCCTTCACAATGTATCGTTAACCTTGAATTATATTAATTAAATGTGAGTTGTGAAGTTCTGTAACATTTTCTTAGCATAGCGCTCTGTTGACTCCATTAGGCTAACTCAGCGCAATGCACCTAGCTCTATCATAGTTACTCATTGAACGTTCAATCAATAAGGAGGCTCTCGAATGGCCGCAGATGAACTTCGAAATTAAGTGAATCCCCCTTTAAGGTTGGCGTTAACACTCTTGCAGTCCCTGGTCTCTGGAAATATTAGAAAGCAGGCATTAGAAAGCGCTGAGCTAGCAGCCTTCCTCGCCGCCGCCGCCGCTAGCTTCCAGGAAGCCAGCAGTCATTAGGCATCTCGTTTAAAGGCTCCAGGTGGGTCCCGGACCGGGTGAGCACCGACCAGGGAGAGCGTTTACCGGTGTCCGGCGTGGGTGTGGCGCACCACTGCCGGCCTGGTGGGCCCCTGGTGGGCCCCCTGGCAAATGAAGCGGCCATTAGAGAACGCGCCGGCTCTTAGCCCTGCAGTCCCCTGTGGATGCTCCTCTCCTAACAGGTATGTGTGGTGTTGGAACTTTGATGATTCTCTGGGGTTCTCCAGGAGGACCAGAGTCCACTGGTTAAGACGTATCGACCTGGTGTTTGGTTGTTTGAGCACGATGACGACATCGCAAGAGTTCTATATGGGAGGTCGAAGCGCTAGCAGAACAGCAGCTTTGCTAGCAGCTGTTATGAAGCTCTGGAATTATGCTGAAAAAAGAATTTCCAAAAGACCTTGAAGGAAATGCTCTTTCCCAAATCAGATTAATAATAATGGTTTGGTCTCTGTAAGATTATTTTAGTATGATACTAGGACCAGCACTTAAATACATACAAAGCTAAATGTATCCACCAATCCACACAGATATGACTTATTGTAAAATGAAGTTATGTTCATATCTGGATGTATGCCCCTTCGTGCGCATTTCCCTCATCACCCCCCGATTGATCAACTAACCAAGGAGATAAAAACATTTATGCAGGATAAAAACGTGCTTTAACCTGGTATCCGGTCGATAGTCCCATTATAGACTAAACATTGTGTCTCGTGTTTACCACTGTGGCTATTTTGCAAATAATAACCCTTCAAATATGAAAATAGGTTTCCAGTAAACAGGGCCTCGACAAGAGGAAGCCAAAATAATGTGTAATGAAAAACAAATAAATCAACAGTGCACCAAACAAACACGACGAGAGCTGGTACAAGAGGCGGAGATAAGTCAGTCATCCAGCAGACATTTCTCATCCCAGAATAAGCATCGCTCTCGCATGAAAGAGCCCACCACAACGTGTAGACATAGCTGTATCCACAAACCAGCGCGCATTAAACAGCAGTACTGTACGTATCCGCCGCTCCCCGCCAGATCCAGAATAACCCAGCAGCGCACTCAGGATCACGCCGCACGTTCTGCGTTGTTCTGGCCGCCTCCAGCAGCGCGTTGCGCTTTGATTCCCCGGCCAAAACACCTCGGGTTGTAAAACGCTGGTGTGCAGTGGGAATAAAGTCACCATGATCTTTTGTGTAGGTGGGTAGTTTGAATCAACCTCACAGATTACAGGAACAAAAAACTAAACCAATCTAGTATCATCCTTTCATTGCAACAAACATCCGTCACCCTCTGAAATGAATTCTGCCTCGGACTTAAACGGCGTCGGAATCTAGTGAGGAATATAAATAGCGGGGAGGAAATGCTAGGAGCCGGTGTGTTGTGCGGCGTGAGATTCATCACTGCTACTACATATTGTCCAGACCCCCCAGGGCTCTAATTCTTTATCCTTGTCATCTCGGTAAACTGTATTATTTAGTTAGGAAGAGATAATTCTATTCCCTTCACACAATCAATGAGACAGCGCACAGGCCTCCTCCATCACAGTAATGCTGGGCCTGTGATGGCTCACAGTCACAGATTAATGCACTGAGGAGGAGGAGACGAGCCATTGGTCACGCACAAAACTCATCTTTGATGTGACTGGCTGAGGGCCGTGCCTGGTGTTCTGCTATTGGTTTATTTATGTCCTGGCAATTCATATTTTGAAACGCCTGCATTGAATATTAGCTTGTACCGATTTTGGATTTCTTTTTTAAAATGAAAGACAAATCATTTTGTTTCTTTGAACTAGGGATACAACAAGCATTCCCAGAAAGCTATTTTTAATTATTGTGTTTTGATCACAGTATTTTGGTAATAATTTGCACATTTGCACCTGTATTTTAATCTCTTTTCATTGAAGGATATTCAGAAAGAAAATTCTAAAATAGGTATTGTGAAAACCTCAGAAGAAACTTTGGGAAGAATTGATATCCAAGCTGTTGCACACCACTGCTAATTGTGCTATGTTTGGTTTGGATCGTAACCAGCTTCTGCAACAAGTTTATACTTCCCAACTAGCATCATAATAATTAGCACTACAATCAAAACATGTCTCCTCCCCCAATGTCTTGGTAGTTGGTGGTTGAGTATGCTACCAGGTGAGGCTGATTGTGTGTGTGTGTGTGTGTGTGTGTGTCTTGACTGGTGGCCATATCCGGGCTCTCTAATTTGCTCTCGTGGAGGTGGTATCACGTCCCAACACAGCAGTAGAACAATTAAATCCAGGTGCAAGGATTTGATTCGACAAATTCTAGGTGGATCATTCCAGCTTGCTCCGGCTCCCCCCGCTGCCTGGCTGTCTCTCTTCTGGGCCAGCTTTGAACAGATGCCCTTCAAAAGTCTGCAACCCCCCCCACCCACCACCACCACCACCATCCCTGTCTACCAACGCACCACCACCCCCACACATGTGACTGTGGGACCTTGACTAAAAGCTGAAGCACTTCCAGGAAACTTGAAAGTCATGAACCATGTTGTCTATTATAATAATTGAAATGGCAGCAACTGGAAAAAAGATTCCCCCTGAATATTCCATCCGATAATGGAACATGCTAATGAGCGTGGAATGGAGCCAATCAAATGATGAGGGACCGGAGAGGGGGAGAGAGAGACGGCATCCTTGCCAGAAGATTAGAAAAAACTTCATCTAGAAGCGTGCAGGGCGATGGTGGGAGCGTCCGGGATGTGATGCGCGGCGACGTCGACTTGGAACAAGCAGGATCTGTTGACTGTCGGATCGCTCGGTACAGCGTGTGAAGGAAAATTCCATAACACGATGCTCCCCCGGTCTGCTGCGGAGTGTGTGTGTGTGTGTGTGGGGGGGGGGGGGGGGGGTTTATTTGGAAGGAGCACCTGGCAGTCCGAGTGACGCCACACCCCGCGGTGCGTGCCAAGAAACCCCCGCTGTGCCGCGGCCGAACTAGGAACTCGTTACACCGGTGTGGTCCAACACCAAAGCGAAAAAGAAGCAAAAATGGATTTGAGCTGCGTTAAGAAGGAACACATCCATCGCGGCCTGGATGGCTTCATGTGGGAGAGGTATGCAATATACATCTGTACCACCGAGGGCGTACGACATGTTCCTGTTCATTGTGTGTGTGAACACAAATACTAGTGTGGAGTTGCAGTGCAGAACCAGTTATTTTCCTAGTGAAGAATTGCCAGATATACATCATTCTGAGATAAGTAAATAACATCCTGCAGAAATCTGTTGTCCGTGAACATAACTAGCAGGTAATTACCCGGCAGGTGTCACTGGTTTGTTATTCCGTCGTAATTGCATTTTGCAGAAGACGAACAAAACACTAGCTCTAGTTTGTTGGAGCGCTGGAATGCTGTGTTCTGATGTACGGCCAGGCCCATCAGCCTGATGGAGCACATTTCAATCTCGCAGACAGACCGTTGGATTTCCGTCAACAAACTTCTGCTCTGGTGAAAAGAGAAAAGCCTGCTGGGAGTGGAATAGACCGAGGCTCGTATTGCGGCAGAGGAATATCAAGGCCTTGCAGTGGGATCCCTCGCCGTCCGCGTCTCACTCCGGCCGCAATGCTTTCCATGTGTTGTGTTTCCCAGCTCCTGCCCAAGAATGTTGTTCACGTGAGGTGGACACCGATGCTCAGCTCAGAGAGCAGGAGCGCCAGAGAGAGGGAGGGAGGAGCAGAGCCCAGGCCTGGTGTTCTGTGCTCAGTGGAGATGTTCAGCTCTGGTGTCGTACAGGGCACAGCGTGCTCGTGTTAGTCATTACCGCGAGGAGGTACTGACCACCAAACCAAAAGAGGAGGTCCATCACAACGTTGCTGTGTGTGTGTGTGTGTGTGTTTGCCCCCACACACGTGCTATACTTGACCACAGTATGGTCCGTATATTTGTTAACTCAACAGCATCTCAACTTTCTTCATAGCATTGCATGAGTCCAACCTCTTTCATGCACAGCACTTCTTCACAGAGCAAAACCAAAACAACAGCATTTGTACTTATTACTCACTGAAAAAGAATGCAGCCTGCCAGGCAGAGCGTAGTTCCATTCCGCTGCATGAGCGGCCCAGCCTCCCCCAGACCTCTGGCTTAGTGCTACCCCTTCACTCTGCCTCTCAGGCGTCCTGTGTCGTAGCTATGTTATTGGTCCACAGACACACATCAGCCGCTCTTTCACAAACTGCATGCGTGTGTAAAAATGTGAAAAAGGAATGAGGATTGAATATAAAAGGGATTCACGCACAGTTAAACAGTAGTATTAAAAGGTACCTTTGTGGAAGATACAGTTAAACAGTGTGTAAAAGGAAGACTTCTGCAGCCCATGAAAGGGAAAGCTTCACGAGAAAAGTTCAGGTGGTGGTGGGCTCGGAGATGGCCAGGTGGCTTTCAGACATCTCACTGAGGTCCCATTTATTACCGAATGACGTCACATTATTCTGCTGATTACGGTAGATTTGTTGTCATTTTAAGTTCCCCTTTTCGCTAAATGCAACAGCATAAGTTGGTCTGATAACCCGGCTGCTTGCCAAATGTCTCTGGAGTACTTTCTACTAACTAACCGGTCATCAAACTTTAAGCAAGTGGGATGACCTTGAACCCTGTAAGATGAAGGTCATAGCTCTCCTTAACTAGGCAGCAGATCAAATCCCCAGTACTACATAACTCCGGGTCATAGCGACCTAGCCAGACCCCGTCGTCCAGCCATCGCTGTATAAGACGTGCTGCTAGGAAGGCTGTTCTAATTCAATTGCACTTATATGAAAGTAACGTTATTTAAATGTAATCCTACACACTGACAAAGTACTTTTAAAATCCAGCAATGGCATCCAAACTACCATTACATGAACCGATTGAACTGAGAATGTTTTTTAAGTGAAATAACTCAACTAGCTTTGGAACAACAACACATACCAACCCTATGGAGACTGTCTGTAGTTCTATCATTATAGAGATTTACTCGAAAATATTACACTTGATTATTATAGTCACAACCAATTGATGATTCTCAATAACGTCTTCATACCTTGGCGGCCAGACCTTAATCATTCTCATGAAAAAGATCTATTACAATTTATTTTTTTAATCTTTCAAACCAATTACACTATTGTTTTGGTAACATTGAATACAGCCGTTGAAGTACCTTCTAAAGTATATATCACTGCTTCTGCCAGAGGCTTTTGGCCTATTCCTGCTGCCAAGCACTGAGAGGAACCTTTTACAAACAGAATGGAAATATTCGTCCTTGCGTCTGGTGCCAAATCTTTCTTTTCTTTTTCTGGAGTGAGCCACTTAAGTCAATTTGACCCCATAAGTCATTTAGAAAACACGAGAGCAAATGTACCCTGGTTAAACCACTAAGATGAAATATTTGTTGGGTAACAACCGCAAACGAATGGTTTGAATTTGAACCATAAAGCCATTTTTGGGAGAATCTGGCACTCTGTGCTTAAAGTACAAGCAGCCAACTACAGACATCTCTTGTGTACTCATGTTCATTTAATCAAATGATAACATTGCATGTTGAGAAAGATCTGTCCTGTGCTTCAGTTACAACAATATACAATGGAAGCCTTTCTTAATAGAAATGATGTAAATTACCTCCTGCCTTTATTCATCATGAAAGGACGTCGTCTTCCTTCATGATTAATACCGGGTGACTCGCTTCAAATTAAGTCACATTTTGACTCCTTTGCAAACCTAAACCTGTGGCAGGACTTCCTCGTTCGATACTTAGCAACATCCACTGAGCAACAGCTGAGGCCATGGTCAGCGGTCTCACTGCCATTGCAGGTGGAAGCCCAATTGGTGATTAATTAACGAGGGTGAAGAAATAATGAGCTGGGAACAACTGGCTACAACGCCATTTCAGCCAATCATTATCAATCACGCCATCAGCGCAGAGGGACAGCTGGCTGGGGCCCTCAACTGGTAAACACTATCTGGCCATAAGCGCTATGCTAATCTAATGTTTTTGCTCTGTAGTATGTGACTAGATATATATTCATAGGGCTGTAAATTACTGACGTACAGTACAACAAAAACCCATTCTTTGAAATGTCTCGTTCCATAGATACCAAAACTGTTTTTCATTTTCATTTTACCAAACTGTTTTTCCACCTCATCGACTGTGAAGCTAACATGTTCCTCTATATTGCGAAATGTGCTATCTGACCAGGACTGGAGTATCTAAAATATGCAATGGGCATTGGTCTGGTACTAACTCAATATATCCTCTTTTTACCCCTCTCTTAGCCAACCTCGAATGTGTAATACTTTGGTTACGATAACTTTCCAGACACACCTTATGTTTCTATCACATCCTCACGAGGTTCTTTCGTACCAAGGGATATCATTTAACATTCGTAAGCTAACATGGTGTGCTTTGACTTGGAATTTGAACAATACTGTGGCATATTTATTTATATATCAGGCTACAAAACAATGCTTACCCACAGATAGTACACCTATTTAACCGATAATGTCTCTCATCAAGGACTAGTGTTGTTTTTTTAAGTTGGTATTGGTGGAAATACATGTTTGTGTTTTAATATTCCATTTGTCACAACCAAATGAAAGGCTTGTATTTGAGGCCAATTACCATGTGTGTTTTCTATATTTTTTGCTGAATATAGGTTTGATACTGTACTCCTCATTTTGGCTTTACTGAGCAGACCTGGAGTGTACAAAGACAGAATAATCCAGAGAGTAAACAAACACACACACACATACAGTACACACATGCATACATAGACACCCATGGTTGTGTATCCTATAGGTCCACCAACACACGATCAACAACAAGCATAACTTCTTTAAGAGAGGTCTGTGGTACAAAGTGTCCGTACTGCAGACAGCAGCCTTCACACCTCTCAGCGTGCTCCGGGCCCGCCGCCTCGCGGAGAGCCGTCCTTCTGCGGCTCTGGCCGAGGCAGCTGGTCAGAGACGCTGAGCCAAACGCCATGCGATCACAATGCACCGCATACCAGGCCCATGCCTGGCCTTCTCCAAATGCACTTTTAACGATCCCGCTCCGGCTGCTGCCAAAGTGCTTTCAGACCAAACGGGTCCGCCGTAACAGGGCCAGCGCCCGCCAAATAACTAATTAATCGTTGAGTTGTTGGAATTGTTGCAACGCATAAGAGTTTTGGAAGTCGGCAGGGGGGTCGTTTTTTTGGACGCTGGTGGAAATACATTAAGGTCCATCCGTCTCTTTGTCCGTGGTGTGCTGTCTGTGTAACGTTCATGTGTGTAACACCCCACACCCAAGGCAGCCCGCTACGTTGCCGATGGTGGGTGAGGGTGGTTGCTAGGGCCGTCGTGTCATTCCAGTCCAGAGAAGAATTCAGTAATGACAGCGTTATTATTAAACACGTTTCTGCAGAGAGTATGAGAGGCAGGCTAGAATCTTCTAGGAAGCACGAGTATGAACCTCCATGCCTCCGTCACGTGCACGGATGCACACTGCACACACACACACACACACACACACACACGATATCACCAATCTACCTTTTTTTTTTACATGCCCCATGCCAGGGGTGAAGATAACACTTACACACACACACTCTCTCTCTCTTACACACATTCGTGAAAGCACACACACACACACACATGTGTGGGGACGCACACATACATGGAATTAGAACAAATGTAATCTAAATATGGTGAAACAGAAAACACTGCATTAAAACAACTGGTTGCATAGCATATTGAGGAGGTCTGTGATCATTGAGCTGTAACTTGAAGACAACCTGGAAGTGGCCATGACAACATCTCGTGTTTTCGCAAGATAAAATACAATTTAAAAAAAATCCCAAAAAATTTATCTAGCACAGTGGCGAAAACAACGGTAGGCAAAACCTACTGTGTGTATCACTGTGTCCTCTAACAGAGCAAGGAATTGATCCGTCGGTGAATGATTGGGAGTGACGGGGGAAGTTTTCAGGGAAGACTTGTTGTCAGGAGATCCATCAAATAATTAATTATAAAAGCCATTTGTTCTCCCTTACGATTATTTTAGTGACTTCCTCCTCCATCTGACTAGAATTAATAGGTGTTAAATTATGATTGGTTACATGGGCCTATCACCAGACTCAAAGGATCATGCCATTGGTTTAAATATATATATATAAATATAACAAAGTTATGGCTAAGCCCAACGTTCACATAAAAGTATTCCCAAAGTCATCCTTTCTATCTTTGTTCTTCTATACCCCAATCTATTTTCAGCAACAACACATTGATTACACTGGCAGCCCAATCGATGGAGTTCAAAAATAAATATAATTTAATCCGCTTTATATCATCTGAAACGGGGCAACAATATTATAATGCCGTTGGCTGTTGAGTAAATCTAACGTTATTTGGCATGCAGATAGCCTACAATAGCCTACATGAATTATACAATAGCTTACAGGAATTATAAAAGAGACAGCTTAAAACGCTTAAGAGTCAGATTGTGTAAAAAAAATTTACCCATAGATAGGTAGTTCTATGTCCTCATCCCTAATTCCATTAAAAGATCCTTATTATACGTTAAGGCAAACCGTATAGTGTATAATTAATTAGTGCGCCCACTAAATGCAATGAAAACAACCTTTCGCTGGTAGAGTGGCCTAAAGTAGAGGTTTTGCTGAGACCCTGACTTCATTGGACAGGGACTGTGTTGTCTAAGCAAGGCTGCAGAGGTGTGAACATCCCAGCGAGAAGTCTAACCTTGTCACAAAGAGCTAATTGGGATGGCCTCATTTAGACAACACGGTGTCAGAGCCTCCACCAATCTATGGTCCTTAATAGCGTGTCATGGACGAGAACTGATAGGGCAGAGGTCACTGGGGAGCCTCTGGTGTCACCGTAACGACCATGCCGTCCCGAAACACAACATGGGAAGGCAAATCCTATAATGTTTTTCCCGATTCCATCATCCTTGCCCTTAGCAGCCTGTGCCGCAGAGTCGATGTGTTATGTGACACAAGCCTACTTTAGTTTCAGTAGCCACTGTATCCTGAACCTCAAGGTGAAACCATCATGCCACTCACTTTGCATTATTGCTGGGTCAAAAGTAGGCCATATCCAAACACAGCTGCCCTATTCTATGTCAATTCCTTTCTATTAAAGTAAGGTATAGTATACTTTAATTAAATCGCTCTGTATCGCACTGTTAATATCCCTTATAACAAAATATAATAAAAAATAAAACAATGTCTCGGACTTTGTCTATTTTTTATTCAGTCTAACAATGTGCGATTCATAACTTCCAACAAATGTATAAGGTTGTAGTTTTCTGTGGCACTAAGGTATTATTCAAGTTATAGTGTGTCGATCGTATTAAGCATTCGTGTGAGGTCTATTAAACAAAAAGCAGAAATGAAGGAATCACATGGTTGTAATCCTACACGGGTCTAGTGGGAAGTTGTTTGACTCAGATCCCCTCTTTGGCAAACGAAAATGGAAAGGATAACTTTTGATATAAAAATGATAATAACAATAATAATGCTGTTGCAAACTAACAGCTACGATTGCCCTACTTTCTATCGCGTTGCATGGCATTAATACACTTGAATGTCTACCGCGGTAACCAGCGGACACACAGAGACGTCAGGCCCCGTTGGCTTCCAGTGCCGGCGCTACATATTCACGGGAGGGGGCCTGTGGGGAGGGGGGCCCGCGCTCCCCTCCTCCGAGCAGCGGGCCGCTTGGAGTCCATTGCCGTGCGACTGGGATTGAAACACACGTTTTTTGGAGACGTTGTTTAATTGTGTCGCTTAATTTGCCAAGTTACATGACATGGGCGTAATAGGCATTGTGTAATTTGCTATACCACATATTTTTAGTCTTAATACATATAAAATAGGCGTATGTGTTATGTTGCCTCACATTGCAATATTTGGAAACAATGGCTACTAAAATAGCCCTATAAAAGAGGCAATACATGTATTCGGTAGTGCAATAGCCTACTGCTGCTGAAGTCTATAATGTTTGCTGTTTTTATTGGTTTAATTCTATTAAATGTCGACAAACAGGGTGAGCTCTGACCCTGTTCCAGTGCCATTACAATACACCTAGACTATAAAGCCCTATACACTTGATTTGATTAATTGCATTTTATTTATGCAGCCTATGGCAGTGTAAATGTTGTTTTGATGGGTCCCGTGTAAGGAGGGCCTTCTGGAAGTAGGGACGCCTCCTTGCCAAATCATTTGGTGGCTCTGCATGGCTGACGACGCATCAGCATCATAGACTCCAGACAGATAGTGTTCAATAGAGTCGAAAAAGTCATTTTTTTGCTACCGTTCATTTATATCAGAACTTAATAGTCCATGAAAGCGAAATATGAACACATTTCAATGCTTTTCAACAAATCACCTTAGATAGTTGGAGTTATGAATTATTGCTGATGCGTTCGGGAGACGCGCTCACAAACACCCGCGCGCACACGAGCCCTCAGGCGCTCAATCTGATCCCCTCAAACTATGTTAAGCACGCGCGCGCGCACACGCATAGTCGTATATCCTATATGCCTAACTATACTTTGTGAGTGTGCGTGCGCGCGCGCCTGGGTGTGTGCGTGTGTGTGTGTGTGTGTGTGTGCGCGCGCGCGCGCGTGTGTGTGTGTGTTCATATTTGAGCTGTTTGTTTGTTGGAGGTTGTATCCATTGTGATTGTGGTGAACTGTCAGACCCTACAGACTATTCTGGGATCTATACTGACAGTGTTAACCACGCTCGCCATCATTGGCGTGTGTTGATGTGATGTCTGCCTAATGGGCCGGGAGAGCAAGCTGCAGCGAACAATGACAAACACTGACTCTCCGGCCTGCCGCCTGCATCTATGAAATCCGACACAGCTTAAAATAAATTAGATTCGAAAATTAGATTTACGAATAATTAAGTCACACAAACTATCTCACTTTTACACCGAGGAACAACCTCCATGATTAATTGATTTAATTTGCTCGTTTCTCGGGGGCAAATGCGTGGATGTTAATTTTGAATTTACAGAAGATGCAGAAAGAGATACAATTACTTCTCATGAACTGTCAGGTTGTGATTGAAGCCGTGCACGCGCTTTGTTTGGAACGCGCGCTCTTCTAGAACTCAACACTGAATTTGTACAGGAGGCCTCCTTTTTTAAATGAGTCTACCTATTTAAAAATGCCATATAAACACACAGATCAGTTAGTCAGTGGCATTGCATGCCATCTTTGAGGAGATAAATAAAATACAAACATAACCAATCCGCCTTAAATATTCAACACACATATTTTTTATTAAGTTAAATATATTAATATAAAATATAAAATATTAATTTTAACTGAGGAGGAAGGCTTAAGAGTTTAGGTTGACATAACATTTGAACTAGGAATTTTAGAACCTACAAATGCATGGGAATTAAACATAAATCATTTTGGGACGAAAATTGAAATAAAAGAAATTAGTGAAGTCATTAGATAAATGTAGTTTAAATCCTTTAATATAGTACGAAATGTAACCAAACATTTTTGTAAACTAAATTTTACATACGAGCGCATTTCTCCATAAATACCGATCATTTCTAACATGTTACCGGTCCTTTACATGCGGATAAATATGGAAAATTGAGCTACTTACATGTAATACTTCCTTGCAGGCAAGGTAATTG
Organism: Enchelyopus cimbrius; assembly: GCA_027122795.1. Classification (NCBI taxonomy): domain Eukaryota; kingdom Metazoa; phylum Chordata; class Actinopteri; order Gadiformes; family Gaidropsaridae; genus Enchelyopus; species Enchelyopus cimbrius. The sequence continues at coordinate 1,290,345 of JAOPJJ010000098.1, read as the reverse complement.
ACAGATTTTTATATTTATCACGTACATAAACAGATTGACACGGAATTTCAGGCTTTCACTACACGATTTATCGACATGACATTAAATAACAACATGATACTGTGCTACTCAAACTGGACCTTGGACTGAATACAAAAGCACATTAATACTAAGAGTCGGACTGTAGTAATACTGAATAATAATTCACATTTGGTACACAACTAGAACATTCTTTTCAATCAAGTCTATTCATCGAAATATTTTTAAAACCATCTCATTTTCCATATATCTAGGGACCACATTTTTCACAAATTCCCTTTAACTGTGATATAACTATTTACAAAATAAAATATTACATTTTTTCAAGTTGGTGAATTTTTTTATGTACAAAAAAAACAGGCCACTACCCGCAGATAGCATGCTTTCGAGATTTCTTTTCTGCAGTCTTTCAATAAAAATAAAGAGAAGAAATATCGAGGAAAAGGTTTAAAACTCGCTCGCTGTCCTTGCCCCCCCCCCCCCCCCCCCCCCCCCCCCCCGGCCAGCCGAGTGTGTGGGGGGGGGGGGGCCGGG
>JAOPJJ010000098.1:1136977-1152140 GCA_027122795.1 Enchelyopus cimbrius | reverse complement strand
GTCCCATGTTGAACCAGGGATTTATTATCCTGACTCTGAATTTACTTAAGATTAGCTAGAGATGCCAATATTGTATCATGTAGTCACACTGAAAGGTTGACTCCTTAATGCATACTAGACCAGTCAAGCAAACCCTTACTCACCATGCTTCCATGTGAGCCGGGGCTGGCCTCCTCCTCCTCGCTCGGGGCAGGGGCCTGGCTGGCGGCCGCGGCCCTGTCCTTCAGCAGGTGTCTCAGCAGCTCCCTCCCTGCGTCTCCTGCTGCTCCTCCTCCTCCTCCCTGGAGAGGAGAGGAGGTCCGCTGGCCTCCGTTCTCTCTTTTCAGCACGCCACCTCCACACACTGCTCCTTCCACGTGCTCCTCCTGGAGGAGATGAGAGGTTAGACAGCACCCAGTATTCCCTCCTCACACACGAGTATAGCATGGCTAATAGTCAAAACAGGTGCTGAGAGTACCAGCCTAATAGTGACACTTTAAATTAACCTTTAATCTAACAATGAGTAAGCATCTTTCTTGGAACTGCTCCTTTAACAGTCTCACACATGGTGTGTTTAAACAGTACCCAGCTGAATGTAATTATTACTTATTACCCGTTACTGTAATTTCAAAGTAATTAGTTATATTACAATATTACGTTCTTTGAATTGTAAGGCATTACACTACTTTTACATTACTTTTGGATTACTTTCGCCAAAATAAAAGGAAATATGGATTTGGTGTTTTCAATAGCAATGTGGTATGGCATAATGACTGAGCTAGGCTTAACGCAAACAAAAGTACAATATAGTGGCCGCAGTTATGGCTCAAGGTGCAATACAATTTATAATAGAAATACTGTTCATGCAGAAATAAATAGAGCTAGAGCCTACTACTGTAGATTGTGAAAAGAAAAATCATGACAAGATACACAACCCTTTTTACATTTCTATCCCTTTATTTTCACTCACTAGATTTCATAAGGTATAGATATTTTGGTTTCGCATACAAAGTGCACTTAACTACAATGTTCTTCGTATCGTCGTCTCCGACGTACTGAAAATAATGAGCGTATGCCCATCTCGCGAATGTAGAGTCTGACTCTGCTGCTGCAGTGATCTTCTCCTCAATCGCTAGCAGTAAGGGGGAGTAAACATGTGCGCAGATCTTTTTCTCCTCTGCGAATCTCGTGGTGAATGCATTGTAACGAATATTACCGAGTGTAATGTACCTAGTACCTAGTACCTAGTAAAATATTACCAATTTCTTTTGTAATGCCTTACATTATCACGTTACAGCAAAAAGTAATGCATTACAGTAATGCATTACTTTTGTAACGTGTTACTCCCAACACTGTAACCAATTGAATGTACAGAGTGCTAACAGGCGTAGCTTCCTTACCTTGTACCCAGCTGAAGGTACAGAGTGCTAACTAGGGATGTTTAACCGTTAGTTGACCGTATCAACGTTAACCGGTTAATCTTGCCGCTCAAAACATTTTTTGGGTCAGTGTGACTGTGGAGTGTGTGTTGGTTTCCTTTCACACTAGCAAGCGTCTCTTCAGAGCGGTAATTTTCTCAAATGAGCCGCGGCAATGTTGCAAAGTGACGTGAGTGGAAGAGCAGGGAGTGTGTGTGTGAGTCGGGAGGCAGAATGGGAGAGAGATAAGCAGAGTGACATAGCAGTGAAATAGCAGGCAGTTGCCGGGGCTCGAAATGGCTGTTATTTCATATAGCACATTTTAATCGGAGCGGTTAACCAGTGACAACCGGTTAATGATGCTCGTGATCGGTCAAGAATATTTTACATTGAGTCACGCTAGAGTGCTAAAAGGCGTAGCTTGCTTACCTTGTACCCAGCTGAAGGTACAGAGTGCTAACAGGCGTAGCTTGCTTACCTTGACCAGAGCAGCTCCTCCCATCTGCCTCTCCAGCTCCGTGGAGGAGGCCAGGCCAGAGCTCTGATGGAAGAACAGATCCGATTGGTCGAGGCTGCCCCGTGTCGGCGTGGAGCAGGAAGTGTCGGAGACAGCCGGGGTGGTGGGAGCGGTGAGGTCGTCAGAGTAGGAGGACAGCGGTGTCCGAGCGCCGGCGGGGTCCTCCCCGTCCCTCTTCCGGTTCCTCTTCTTCTTGGGTTTCTCCTCGGGGAGGATCTCCGAGTAGAGCTGCATGAGGGAGGCAGAGGACTCCTGGCCAAAGGACTGGCGATCACCCGGCAACAGAGCACCAGGCTGGGGCCTCGCCATCCCGGGTCCTCCGACCCCAGGTTGGCGCACCTGTCCTGGGCCAGCGGGGCCAGCGGGGCCTGGGTGTCTCGGTCTGGTCTGGAGGAGAGGTCTGGTAATGTCCATGTTCCCGTGGCCTGCTTGGGGCCGGGGTGGCATGGGACTCTGGCACGGGGGCGGCCCGTAGCCCGGCTGCAGGGGGACTTCCTGCTGCTGAGGGACCCCGGAGCCCGGAGGGGACTGGAGGAAGTCCTGTGGGAGCTCCGAGCTGAAGAAGGGCATCTGGGACAGGCTGTCACCGGCCGGGGCAGCCCCCGTGGCCTGTCCAGCAGCAGGCCCCGCTGGAGGCCCGTGGCGAACCACGGAGCTCAGGGAGGGGGCTGCTCCTGACAGGGCCCCGGGCCCCACTGGGGCCCCGAGCAGTCCCTGCTGCTCCATCACTAGCCTCTGCTGCATGGCCCGGTGGCGCTCGACCTGGGGACGAAGGACAGCCGTTACCGTCACTGCCATCTGACACCGGTAGTAGACCACAGAAACACACACTGTCTGACAGCACAGGTACCCACTTCACACACACACACACACATGTACTCGACACTATAGAGAGATTAACTATGTATAGATTTATAGATATAAATAAATATAACTATAAGTGCAGAGTAACTGCACCTCTTGCATGAGCTGGACCCTTTGTCTCTCCTGCTGTTCTCGGAGTCTCTCTCTCCTCTCTCTCTCCTGGAAACCTTCACTGAACGGGTTGTTGTCGTCAAAGTTTACCTGGAGGAGACGGTAGTGAGAGGTTACCTCCCTACAGAGCTGCTCCGCGCTAACACCACCTAACCTATCAGCGCGCGACTAACGGGGTGCTGTGCACCAGGTCACTAACACGCTGACACCACCCTGACAACCACCTTGCCACCACCCTGACCGCCTGTCTGTTTGGGGTTAGGGTTGGGGTTACCTGTCGGGCTGCGGCCCCGTTCGGACCGGCTGCTCCGGGGGATCCTGCGGCAGCCTGGGGGGCCTGAGGGCCCGGGGCCGCGCCCATCCCAGGCGCAATGGCCTGGGGAGGCTGGGGGGCGTTGGCCGCCCCCGGGGGCATCTGGCCGGGCATCCTCTGGCCCATGGGGCCGCCTGGACGCACGGGCGCCGGGATCCAACCCGCAGGGGCGCTTTGCATCGCTGGTCGTATGCTGGGGGGGCCCGGGTGGGGCTGCATGGGCATCAAGGGCTGGCCATGCATGGGCTGGCCAGCAGGGGGAGCTACAGGTGGAATCATAGCAGGCTGCTGCTGTTGTTGTTGCTGCTGAAGTTGTTGTTGATGCTGTTGTTGTTGTTGCTGCTGCTGAAGTTGTTGTTGTTGATGCTGTTGTTGCTGCTGCAGTTGTTGATGCTGTTGTATCTGCAATTGTTGCTGCTGTTGGTGTTGTTGCTGTTGATGCTGCTGCAGCACTCTCTGTTGCTGCTGTTTGGTTTTGTACTCTTCTATCAGCTCGGAGTGATCTTTCTGCTGCTTACGGATCTACGGAGGAAAACCAGGCCGAGACAGAGAGAGGAGCAGAGGGTCAAACAAGCGTATCTCACAAAGGTGAAGCTGTGGTCTGTGCTGGTGGTCAGTGCTGCTGGTTGGGTCAGTGCAGGGCGCAGCGGTACCTGCTCCAGCTGTTTCTGCACGGCGGCCTGCTGCTGGGTGATGCTGCGCAGCTGGGCCAGCTCCTCCTCGGAGACAGGCCGGCCGGCCTTCTTGGCGCTGCGCTGCTTGGCGGACAGGGCCCTCTTGGCCTTGCGGTGGCCGGCGATCTGTTGCTCCAGGTAGCCCTGTTGCATCTGCAGGAGGTGCTGCGTCTCCTCCAGCCACTCCTCGTACTGCCGGCGCTCGGACTCGTCTGCACGTGGGCGCACACGCACAAACACACACACAACATGTGGATCTTCCAGGTATATATCACAGCTCTGGAGCTCCTCTCTACTGAACGGAGCAGAATGTGGATTCAGGGACAGCAGGCCTCAAGAGAACAAACAAAAGCATTTTGGAATGTAATTCTCCCTCAATGTTCTCTCCTGTGTCGGACAGAGTGTGGATGTATGGTTTCAGGCCCTAGCCACCAAAACAAAGCGGATATGCGAGGAGCACGTTCAGTGGACCAGATACTTACTGGTAAACCCAGGTGCGAAACTGGGAGGGGTGGGCCTGGCCAACTGCGGGGTGAGTTTCCCGTCCTGAGAGGAGAGAGAAACAAAGACAGGAAGTGACCCGGGTGGTATGCGTTAAGTCAATGCATCGTCACCTGTAGGAGGATGTAGCTGATAATGGTACTGACTGAATCAGGGCAGTGCTATCAAAGTGCCTATTCAAGTGAACTGATCAAATGCACCACATTTGGCTACCTGAAAGAAGGAGCGATCTACTGGTGGCGAGATACAGGTTCATAAACATTACGGGGCGACAGAGAAAACGCATATGATTATGTCTATGCTTCTCGTTCTCGTTGGAGATTACTGGGCAATTTCTTTTACAGTGCTGGTTGAGGTTTTTTGGGGTATTTTTGCACACTATGGGGAAATATTACAGCAAGGGGCAGCGAACTACCTAGACACACACGCTTACATTCAAGCAGCAGATGGGAGACGAAGAAGAGGGCTGGGGGAGATGGACTCACCTGTCCTAATATCTGTGGGGGTTGAGAGGGTCTCACGGGGGGCTGGGCACCAGGATCCTGTTGGAATCTGGGGGAATGTGGAGTACACATTTTGCATCAAGAAATGATCGTCTGAGGGCCACAATGTTACCATCTCCATATTACAGAGTATTCCTCCTCCAAAAAGCAAGCTGTGGATCTTCACTGAGACTGATGGCTGGACTCTAGTACCTGTTGATGGCCATGGGGTTCAGGCCCAGGGTTCCCTGAGACATGACCTTGTTGATGCCCTGCAGAGCCACCATCTTGGCCTTCATGATGGGGTCTGAGATGGAGTCAAATTCTGGAAGAGAAACACACACAGACGCATACAAACATACAACACATGACCCACATGCACATTAAAATACACATACATGCAATTTCTTACAAACATGCATTGACTTTGGCGAAACATGCGTTCACTACAGTGGAATGACTATGTGGAATGACTAGGTGAATTAACTAGGTGGAATGACTAGGTGGGATGACTATGAGAGGCAGTGACTGAATGTGCTCCATCGGCCTAAAGAGGCTTTACTATCGCTGGGGGAAGTGAACTGTGCTGTGATTTCCTGTGAGGGATTTTTGTGCTTCTAACAACGCAGATATTTAAAGCAGCCTTAAGTGATTTGTGAACACTAGGGGGCAGACAATAACCAAAAGGATCTATAAAGAATAAAAAACAAATATACCCTAATAACCTACAACTACGAGGACTATAGGTAAGCAAGCTACCGTGAATGCCCTTTACATACGTGACGTCCACTCTAACCATCTAACCCCACATCACACCTCCCTACGAGGGGATCTGCTGGTGCTCACCCATGTTAGGCGGCAGTGACTCAGAGGTGGGTCTCTGGCGGATCATAGTCTGCATCTGTCTCTGCTGCTGCTGCTCTTGTCTCTCCTGGTCCAGCAGGTCCTGCAGGAGCAGAGGCTGCTCCTCCAGGAGAAGAGGCCTGTGGGCCTGGGGCTGGCCCTGGGGGAGGGGCTGGCCCTGGGAAATGGGGCCCTGCTGCTGAGCACTGAACAGGGCCTGATTTGGAGCCTGGGGATGGGGCTGGGATGGCATCCCCGCCTGAGGAGGCAGAGACTGAGCAGGGAGCAGTAGGTGTGGGGGAGCAGGATGGGGCATAAAACCCCTCTGCTGCTGCTGGTAGACAGACGGTTGTCCTGGAGACAGGAGAAAGAGTTTTTTTTTTGTTTTGATGATTTGATGTTTGTTGTTGTTTGTTGATTCATGACGACGCGTTGTTTTTTTTTTTCCTACCCCGGGTTGTTTGATGGATCTCCTATGTTACGCTGCTGCAACCTACCTGCTGGTGGTGGGGGGACCCCGTAAGGAGCAGTGCCCCCAGACGCTGCGTGTTCCTGGGCTTGGACACCGTGAACGCCCCCTACTCCGGCTCCAGTGGCCTGCAGAGAACCAGGCCCTTCCAACTTCTGGAAGATCGAAAAATGTATGACGACGTTGCAGAAAATAAACAAATGTCTTTGAGGTATTATGAATGTTAAGAAGTGGATGGCAGGTAGCGACAATGTTTATAACTTTGGGGAAAAATAATAGCGTATCACCAAAGGTGTTGCCAAAGAGTAGGGAACTGAAATCTTTGTGGTACAACAGCATCATGATCCAAAATGTAAGATTACTACATGCTACCAACAGCGGACATTGCCTTTAATAAAAACAGGGCTGCTACCTTGATGTGGGCCATGGAGGAGCCAGGCTGGGCCAGGGCCCCATGGTTGGAAGTGCCCTGGAACTGGACCGCAGGCTCGCCGCCCTGGCCTCTGATGGATGTCATGGCGGCAAGGGGGTTGTGGAGTGACAGGCAATCCCTGCTGGTCTCCATCTTGATGTTGTCCTGCATGCGGTTGGTCACCTGGAACTCGGAGGCCTCTTGTTTGACCTGGCCAGGGGCGTGGCCCTGACCGTCTGGCCTCCTGGAGACGCCGGCCCCGTCGCCTTCAGCACACTCCTCGTTCTTCTCCTTGGGCGCCTTGGTGTTGGGCTCGTCCGCCGGGTCGCTCAGGTCAAGGTCCTCGTTGAACATGTCCTTCTTGTCCTCAAGGTTCATTTCCGGGTCGGCGTAGGCGATGAGGTCAAACTTCCCGGACAGCAGGAAGTCATCGAGGTGGAGGTCGTTGGGACCCAGGTCCAGCTCCTCTTTACCTTGGGGGTTAAACAGAATATATGAACAGTCTTAATGTGACCATGAAGGGGCTAGAAGATCTAGTGCAACTTCAACAGCTATTCAAAATGACTTTGAATTCTCCAAGATAGAGACTGTGGGCCAACAGGGACGAGTTCCTACCATCCTCTGGATCTAGGTTCAGGTTGAGGTCAACCAGGTCTTTGACCTCCACGTCCTCCAGGTCTTTCTCTGCCTCCAGGTGCTCCTCCATCCCATCTCCACCGGGGAGCCCCGCATCGCCACCCTGAGACAAGTTACCATGGTGACCGGCCTGGGGCTGATGCTGGTGCTGGTGAGCCACGAGGCTCTGGTGTTGGTACAGCTGATCCATTGCACCGGACATCCCCGCCTGGACGCCCTGGCTGTGGGGCTGCTGCTGCTGCTGCTGCTGTGGCTGTTCTGCTGGGTTGCCCATCGGGTAGGGCAGCCTGACACGGTTGTCCGGGGCCCGGTGACGCAGCTCAATGAAGGGCTGGCCCATGATGCTGTGCTGCTGCAGGGGGAGGGCGTGGGACAGGAAGGGCTGGGGAACGCCTGTCGGATGGAAACAGGAGGAGGGAAATAAATCATTGAGGAGGCAAACTGGAAATGTACCCTCAGAATGAAAAATCCATCTTCAAACTGCATCCTTCAATTTGAGTTCTGATTAAAACCATCTTCTGCAGACCTGTCATAATCATGGGGGGTGGCTGGTTGGTGGGTGGAGTGATCGGTCGGATGCCGGTGAATTCTCCAGGCATGGGTCGTCTGATCTGGACGGGCATGCCTTCGGGGGGGATCTGAGCAGGGCCAGGCATCGTCTGCTGGGCCGTGCGCAAAAACTGCTCCCCCTGAGCGCCTGGGAAGCCAAACCTATGGGAAGAGTACGGGGTGCATATTAATTAAAATACGTTAGTTTGATGTATCCCCGCGTCTCTCGGTGACAGTTTGTACGGGAAAAGGCAATATATTTATGACATGGTCCATTAGATAGTTCTAGACACTGGATGGTCCCAGTGATCGCTGTGCTCACCTCATGTTTTGGGGCCGGAGCCCCATGTTAGCCATGTTGGGAATGTTGGTGGTGGCCCCCATCCTGACAGGCTGCCGGGGGTAGGGGCCCTCGGTAGTGTGGAAGGGCCCCGGGGCCCCAGCCCGTCCCGTACCGGGGTAGGGAGGAGGAGGGCGTCCGAACATGTCAGGCTGCAGCGCCGCCAGGGCCGAAGGGTCCTCCTGGGACCAGTGGCGAGGGGTGGTCTGGCCAGGTCCAGGAGGGCCCTGGGGGGAGGCGGGCAGAGCGGCGGGGGGCCTGTTGGGACCCGGGGCCGGCTCCTGAAGCCCTTTCTCCTGCCGCAGGGCGGTCTTCTGTTGCTGCTGCCTAAGGAGCAGCTGGCGGAGTCTCTGGCGCTGGGAGGAAGAGGGCGGTTACCATGGAGAACCACGGAACATAAGAGGCTTCCAGCAGAGGGAACCCGTTATAAGGACCTGAGGAACCCAGCACAGTCCGGTTCTCCTTTTGTAGTTACCTGTCTTAGCTTCTCCTCGGAGTCGCCAAGCTGAGGAACGCTGCTGATTGGTCCATCCAAGGGGTTCCCGCTCAGCGCTGACATCTCATTGGCCCCTGTCTTGTCGGTCTGCGAGGGCCCTGATGTCATGTGACCTTGCTCGAAGGGGTCGTGCCCCGGGGTCCGATGGGACATGTTCGAGAACCCGCCGTCATCCGACATCCCGGGGTGCTTCGGGGTCTGAGAGCCCGGGGTTCTGGGAAACGGGTCTTGCTGCTGCAGTCTTCCCGGAGACTGTTGCAGCTGGAGGAAGGCAGCATCACGAGGAACACAAGGCACCCAAGAGGGATTACATTTGGGATGCTATATAGGACTGTGGAGGGGAATCAAACCTGGGTCTCCACAAGGCATATTGGGTACATTGATAAGTGTACTAGCGTGTTAAGCCCCAGACATTTGAATTGTTTTAGAATAGCAAAATATATCATAGACAATAACAAAGCCAGAATAAATCCACGAAGCCTAGCCATTCAACCTCAGATATTGCGTCATAGCACCCTCGTTAATACATTGGCCTGGTGGTTTTACCTGTTGGTGGGCGTGAGGGAAGGAGCTTGGGTCTCCCGGGAGGCTCTGGGACATGGGCGACAGCACCGAGCCTCCGGGCATTCCAGGGGCCATCTGCGGCCGCGGGGTGGAGGACTGCTGGCCGTAGGGGTCAGGCGAGGGTCTGCTCCCGCCGGCCCCCTGGCCGAACGGGTCTGCACCCCTCTGCCCCCCCGGGGACCGAGGGTAGCGCTCGGCCGAGGAGCTCCGTGGCGTGCCCGGCATGGAGCCGTACGGGTCCAGGCCCGGGTGGGAGGGGGACGGCCTGCGGTTGGCCGCCTGTTGGCCGAACGGGTCCAGCCTCAATGCGGCCTGGTTGGCCAGGTAGGACGGGTCCGAGTGGGGCCTGGGCGTGCCAGGGGTGTGGGCGTTGGAGTAGGGGTCCGGGGAGGCGGCGGAGCTCAGGGTCTGCTGGGCAAAGGGCTCTGAGATCTGGGTGTAGTCCGGGCGGGGCGTGCCTGGAGCCTGGGAGTAGGGGCTGCGGTGAGGGGAGCCCAGACCGGACAGGGGGCTGGAGGGGAACATGGGGTCCTGGAGCTGGGGGGAAGCGAATCCAAGCTCTGTGGGTCTCTGGGGAGGGAGAGAGGAGCGGTCGAAGGAGTCCCTCCTGCTTACACCTACGCCTGCGCCAACGGAGATGCCGTAGGCCTCCTGCTGGGTCTGATGCTGGGGAGGCATGGGGGTCTTGAACAACCCTCCCGGGCCCATCTCAGCCATGCGGTTGTTGTTACTATTATGGGATGCCCGCTGATAGGACTGTCTACCAGAGAGTTCTGGATTGGATCCTGAGGCAGGGCTCATCATCCTGCCCTGCTGCAGCTCAGGGTTCCTGGGGGAACCTGTGAGGGGGAAGACATGGACTGGTCAGACAACCGGGGTGTGGTTACCCAGCGATTACCTGTAGGATCTATTCAGATCAGTAACGACTGGTACAGAGAGCACACATCCATCCATTTCAATTTCAAGTAACCATGGCGACAAAATGGGTTCAACTAAAAGTATTTTTTCCTTCCCGAACCCTAACGCACCTTGCTGGGGCCCCATGGTCTTGGAGTCCGGAGAGGCGCACCCGAAGGGATCGTGGGCCGGGGAGGCCCCCAGGGAGTTGGGCCGCTGGTGCTGCGGCGCCTGGGGGCCCCCTGAGTGGGCAGAGGGGGGGCGAGGGGTCCCCACCACCTTACCATAGGGGTCCCAGGGGGAAGAGGGCCGCGAGGAGGGGGAGAACATCTGCGGGGAGGGCGGGTGAGGGGAGGACGGATGGCTCTGGGAGAGGCCGGCCGGGGGGGGCGCCTGCGGCCGGAGGAAGACGTCGTCGGCCGAGGCGGGGCCCTGGTTGCCGTGGAGATGCTGCGTCCTGACCTGGCCCTCCTTGAAGGCCATGTGCTGGAGGGGGGAGGCGTTGCCCCTGGCAATGGACTGCTGGGGGCTCATCATCGGGCTCCGGCTCCCGGTCTCAGGTGAAACCCCCCTGCTCAGGGGCTGGTTGCCCAGCAACTGTTGCTGCTGTTGTTGTCTCTGCTGCTGAAGCTGCTCGTTTTTGACTTGTTCCAGTTTCTGAGTGGCTTCAATTTTAGCCTGCTGTTTACTCTGCTGTCGCATTTGCTGAGAGGGAAAAGGAGAAAGAGAAAAACACAGAAAGGAAGAGAGTGGAAGAGACATTTAGAGGTGAAGAGGAAGGAGGAGATAAACAGAGGAGACAGAGGAGAGAAGGAGACATGGAGAGAGACAGGGAAGGCTCATCAAAAAGGAAAAGGAAAATAAAAACAACAGACCAGAAAAGGAATAGACAAGGTAGAATATAAGAGTGTAATGTCAGATTAGTAGTTCCTCTTCAGGTGTCAGGTCAGTTTAAATACAGGATGACATGGTAGCTAGTAATGCTCTCTCTCCCTCTCTCTCTATGTGTAATGAGTGGTGGAGCTAGGACATGCAGGGGAAAGTAGACACAAAATAACAACAAGAACACTTTCTTAAAGCAGCAAAAGGCCTTTCTTTGAATATATATTTTTTTAGACACGGAAAACGTGAAAATGTCTTTCTGGACAAATAGTATACAGTGCATGCTCACTGGTTTTCCATTTGCTCCCTCTCACTTTCTATCTCTCTCCATCAGTTCACCCCTAAAAGCTAGCATACTTAGAGCGGTTACCTCAATTAGCGACATGCTACTTTTGGTCACAAGCTAACAATACACTAGAATCTAACTAGTAGAGTGGTGCAAGACAGCCCCATCTCCAGTAAAACACATGTGACTGGGATTTACGTTTCTGATTGGCTCAAAGTAGGACCTAGGTGACCTGAACTCCCATGTATGATGATGACATCACCGGGTACTATTTCAAACCAATCAGAAACATCCGTCCCAATAAATGTATTTTGATTGTAGTGTTTGTTTTCTTATTTACAAATCTAAATGTAGGAGGAATATAATCAAAACATTGTGCAGATTGGCTGGTGAAGGTTTAAACATGCTAACATCCACAGTGTTGCGGGTTTTGTTTGAACACAGAATAAAATCAGCTTGTTGTCAAGCTGGGGCCATGGGCGCCAGATCTGGGCTTAATACCACCTCAACATGGGAGAACATTCTGGAAATCCAGAGTACATTTATTTCTTACAACTAGCACTGGAGATGTCGGAGGATATACCGCAAAGGTATCCATGTCAAGTCCAATATCTTATTCAATTCAATATAAAATGTATTTCAGCCCAGAAATGATCGCCACAGCCGGCAGCCCTGGCTCGTTGCATCTGAAATCCTCTTTGTGCCCGAGCGTTTGGTTGAGTCTGTCTGGAGGTAAAAAAGATGGCCGCCCCTCACGCAGATACACCTTGTCCATCTGCTGCTGGACTATTATCCACTGACCTCACACAGGGTTCAAACAGGTCTGACACTACGCTGACACCATGACACATACTAATTAAACTACATCTCCTAGTCAGCTTTGCACATTAGTGGACGATAATAGCATTTATCAAACCAACTATCAAAAAACACATCTATTTGTTCATATATAACCGACTGAATCTCTTTTGACAAAATGTAGAGTATACCACATTAACAAAATGTGTATTAGTCATATTAGTTTAAGGTATGGTAGTTAATGTAGGCTGGGTGCTGGGGAACAGCTACACCTCATGAGTTCAACCACTCATCCAATGCTAACCTCCATGCTAGCCTCCTCAGACAAGCTCAAACAAATACAGAACAGGGGATTCCAGAGTGTCTGAATCAAGCCAGAGCTAGAGGGGGTTGCCTTGAGATCTTACCAGAGCCTCTTTGCCACTTCCTGCTACAGATGCCTGGTAGGGACAATCTTTATCTGTTGGTGATTTTAGGGCTTTGGTTTTGATGAGATTTTCCTGCCTCTTCATATCGGCTCCCCAAGTGTCATTAACCTCTCCCTTTTCAATGACAATTCACAGTTAGAAATATTAGTTTCAATGACTCACCAGGCATGCACATCTCAACAGTTACCCAAAAGTGTTAGCAAATAGCACATTGATTATCAGGATTACAGACTCATCATTAGCCAATTATCATAAGTAGGATTCATGCTCCCCGGTCAAATTGATTCAAGATCCCATTATCTATTGATCCGTTATCTATTGATCCATCTGCCTGTGTCTAGTATTCCCCTGGCATGCGTTCTAGTGGTAATTCATGGTAATTAATGATCATTAATCAGGGTGGGAAATTAACACCAGAAGGTCAATGGATTGATGGCTGTCGATACATCTGTGTGTCAATAGAATGGATGATTAATGTTGACCTGTATCATCCATACGTCGTGTCTTGGCAAAATAATAATTGCTGGTTAAATGAATCAGATTACTAAAAACCCATTCACTATCAAAACAATGTTGTGTCGAAATTTAGAATTGTTTGTGCCTATCAATTTGTTGCCACCAGCAAGCAGTGAGGGGATTTTGGGAACACCGATAGCGTTCAAATCACTAATGACAACATCATCCAAGAGTTCCCAGAACCGGACGAAAATACCCGGGTGGATTTATGATCCGACTCAGACTGAAATGCATTCTGGTGTCAACCCCCCACCCTCACACTACAGATGGAGGTGAGGATTTTGTATCAACAAAAGTCACATTCAAACATGCGCACGCACACATACATACACACCCCACACAAACGCGTGCACGTTCCCTTCTCACCTGTCGGAGCTTCCATTCCTGTTCCTGCTCAGACTCTCTGGGCCTGAGTGGGTCTTTGAAGCCCATGTCTGTGTCCATGGCCATGGGGTCAAAGGGGTCCTGGACTACAGGCTGCTGCTGCTGCTGCTGCTGCTGCTGCTGCTGGTGCTGCTGCTGGTGCTGCTGCTGGTGCTGCTGGTGGACGTGCTGCTGCTGGTGCTGTCTCTTCAGAGTGTCATTGGACAGCTGCACCTTGTTGATGCGCTGGGCCGCGCGGTTGTCCCGTGCTTTTTGCTATCAAGAGGAGAGATACAGAGGCAGAGAGAGGGAGAGGCAGAGAGGGAGAGAGAGGGAGGGAGAGAGAGGGAGAGAGAGAGAGAGACAGAAAGACCAGTCAGAGAGAAAAAGGAATAGTGGAGTAAAAAGAAATAAGAATTTGGGACATGTAGATTGAAGGATTTCGATATCGAGTTCTGCCCAAGATTATTTCCATTTAGGTTGCGAGGAGGACAGCAAACGGCAGAACTCACCACATAGGGCGCTCTGTCCGTGGAGCTGGCTTTCCTCCAGAGCTTAGCAATCTGCTTCACTCTCGTAGACCAGTCTGTCGCACACACAAGACAACACAAAAGACTGTGGATGACCAGTTCAGACTCTTTCATTTGTGTGCGAGGTTACTAGTTTGACCTGGTGGTGATCATGCCGTGTTAGTGCGTGTTTGAATGAAAGGATGAATGAATGTAGTTGTGTGTGTGCATACCTGGGTGCTGCTCCTTCAGGTCCGGGTAGTTGATGTTGCTGTACAGCACCGGGGCAACGGTGGCCATCTCCCCGAGCACCTCCTCTTTCTCCCACTTCAGAGTGCTCTTCTGCGCCGTCGACATCCCGTCATGCTCCGCCTCCCCCGCAGGTGAACTGCTCGGGGAAGGGCCCACCTGACCCTGAGCCTGACCCTGACCCTGAGCCCACGGGCCAATCACATCCCCTCCCAGCTGGCTCATCTTCCTGTCCCTGGAGGAAGAGGGGGAATTGCGATAAAACATGCATAAGGTATCACAAATGTGTAATAATTGTCAATAATCCCTCTACTTTATATATTTGTTATCATATTTTGTATGTTGACAGTACTATAGTACAATACAAACGTATTCTAGAAGTTGGCAGTAGACGCGTGTAATACAACAGCTACCAAGAGTTACTCCCATAATTGAATTGTCAAACGTGTCATATGTGCTACCTGTTGTTATTGTCAGTGAGGGGCATTCTGAAGTTGCCTTGGCCCTGTGCTCCAGAAACGCTCGGCATCATGGGAGTTGTAGGAAAGTGAGGGGCAGCTCCGGTCAGACCGTTCAACACTGGAAGACGAGGCATCATCCTTCCTGCTGCTGTAGAGAACCGGCCAACGGTGTGGGTGAACACATCAGAAATAAGTAAATATTATATCTATATATAGATATCTATATACAAACAATACTAAAAAAGCAATTGCTGCTTTCCAATGGTTTGTAATCTAATTTTGGGCAAAAAAAAACAACAATCGCATGTCTTGCTTTTTTCAAACGCATTTTCTAATAAGTTGAAGAGCAACCCTCCACAAAAGCAAGCTGCGTTTGATTCACATATAACGGATGTCAGCTACAGCCCAGGATCGTCCTACCTGCAGGGTGTGCAAGGGCCTTGGAGCCCATAGGGCCCTGGCTGTGGTGGTGGCTGTGGTCTGGCTGACTGGTACTGCTGATGCTGGCACTGATGCTGGTGGACGCGTTGCTACTGGGACTCAGGACAGCGGTGAACAGGTCCTCCACGTCCTTACCCTCCAGCTCTGTAGGGTGTGCCAACAAAC
>JAOPJJ010000098.1:1117779-1134936 GCA_027122795.1 Enchelyopus cimbrius | reverse complement strand
GCTACTGGGACTCAGGACAGCGGTGAACAGGTCCTCCACGTCCTTACCCTCCAGCTCTGTAGGGTGTGCCAACAAACACACAAGGTTACACATGGCGTCTGAAAACGGCATTGTCAAATAGTGTCCAGTACTGGGTTACTGGGTGACCCACTGCCTTAGTAGCTAGAGTTATGAGAGGAGAATGTGTGCGTTTAGAGGAGTACCTGGGATTCTGTACAGCCGGCTGAGAATGGCACCTGTGGAAATCACAATAAATACAATATTAGTATAATAAACAATAATGGTATCACCACCAAACTCTCTTTAGTTTCATACATTAATTAAATAAATGCACACACAACATTCACACATGCAGGCGTGGTTCAACTCACCATCAGACACCATTTTGTCCAGCTCGGGGCTTAAGATGGCATCCAGGTGCTCGTCGGGTCCCACTCTATGGCCACGCCCACTACTTCCTGCCTGGTCAGGGGTCAACGAGGGGTCATCCGTCATGGGGCCAATGTCCAGGCCGGCTGAGTAAGGAGAAGAAAAAAACAATGGAAGAACATTTTAAAAGAAAATAATTAAGAAATGTTTTATTTGCTGGAGAAGAGGAAGAAGAGAAACCGAAGTACACTGGAAGACAAGAATAAGAAAGCAGAAGTTATCTGGAGGACTAGAGGAGGGTGGTAGCTAAGTGAAGGACCAGAAGAAGAGACCAGTAGGGATTGGGAAGACCAGAAGTAGAAAGCAGGGGTTATCTGGAGGACCAGAGGAAGAGACCAGTAGGGATTGGGAAGACCAGAAGAAGAAAGCAGGGGTTATCCGAAGGACCAGAAGAAGAGACCAGTAGGGATTGGGAAGATCAGACTAAAAAGCATGAACTTTCTGGGGGAATAGAAAACAAACTAGTTTTTAGAAAAGAAGAACCAGAGTGATGAATAAACACTGAGAAGCAAACGCTCCTCATGACAGGCTGGCCCCACAGGGTATGCTAGGGCCCCGGTGTACACCGCGGGGCAGAGCGCTAGAGGAATGGGGGGGGGGGGTGTTCTTACCAAACGGAGAGGGGGAACGGGCCCCCTGGAAGTGGCAAATATCGAGATCTACAAAACAGAACAAAGCTCCAGTTTAACCTCTCGCATTCGGACACAAAGGGCTGCAGTCTCCAGGGTCCGGTGGCCGTGACCCTCCAACCAAACGAATAAACCAAAGACCATAGTGACATCGAAACAGGTGATCATGACATGATGTTCTGAGGTCATGCGGTCAGCGTTTAGTTGTGTAGAGTAAGAGTCGTGTGTGTGTGTGTGTGTATGTGTGTGCGTGCGTGTCTTGGGGTGTATACCTGTGTGTCCAGTGGCCAGTATGTGGGCGTCAGTGTTGAGGACACCAGAAAGATCCACTAGAACATCCTTAGACATGGCTGGATGACCAACATACACACACAAAGTGACCACACATACAAACAAAACCGGATTAAAAAATGGACAGCGGAATTCAAAGAAAACAACATGAAAGATGCTTTGTCGATTGTGGCGGGTGATTTGTCGAGAAACAATGGATCATGGAACCTGCCGATCACATCAAACATCCCCGTGGAGACGGAGGCCAGAGACCCCGCTACTCACACAGAGGCACCTGCTTCCTGCTCGGGGTGTTTGCCACGGCACTGGTGGTTACGTTGGCAGGGGAGAGCTCCAGTGATGCAGGGCCGGGCGCCTTGGTCTCTGCTTTTGATTGGTCGGTGGGACAGGCAGCCACGGCGCTGTCCTGCTGCTTGCTCTTGTCCAGCAGGTCTCGCCCAAAGAAGGCTTCCTGAGGAGAGACAACAACAAATGACCAATGAAAATCGTGTGGAAAGGTTGTGTAAAGGTACAAATATGCTTGTGACAGTGAGTATTTGTCCGTGACAGTGGGCTGACGTAGGGTTGCAGGGTTAAAGGTCGGACCTGAAGGTACGATGGGAATGCCTCCTCCAGTTGGCTCTTCTTCTTGCGGTATCGCTTCCTGACCTTCTCCACCTGGTCAGCAGGGGGCTCCATCTGCATGCCTCCTTCCATGTCAGCACACGCTGAAAACACAACGCGGCTGCTCTTTGAACCCAAGTGCATGTGAAGGACGTACAGGGCCTTAACAGGACAGACAGACATAAGGAGTGCAGACCAGAGCAGTGGAGTGCCTACCCTCCTCTTTGGGATCCATGAAGGAGCCGCTGGAATCTTTCCTGCCGAGACATCGTCTCGCTCCGCCGGGTCCGGCCTTCCCGCCTCGCTGACGCACCATGAAGCCTCCGATACCTGGGGTGGGACAAACAGGGTCAGAGGTCAACAGGTCCACTCCACTCCGGTCTCTCAGCCGAGCAAGACAGGTCCTCGCAAAACGTATTTTGAAAAATCAGTGGAGCACACGATGGGATGTGTTCACCGCCACCACGGAGTCTTACCGGGGCGGTACGGTTTCCTCTTCCTCTTCTTGTTGCCGTCGGTGACCTCCATGTCCTTGTTGACGTGGTCGTCATGGCCGTGGTCCCGCTCGGGGCTGGAGTCTGACTTCATCTCACACTCCATCTCACCTGGAAGAGGAAGGAACCCACGGTGGGAGAGTGGGTCAATTTAAGTCATGTCAAAGTGTTCCCAAATTCCTTTACAGGTACAATAGTTTCCATGGAAACTGGATCCGACAGTGACTTCCTGTACCACCAGGACTCCCGTGTAATTAAAGACAGGGTGGGTCAAAGGACGGGCAGGGACGGACCTCTGCCATCGTCTCGCTCTCCGTCCCGGCTCAGGTCGGCGTGGGCCTCGGGGTCCGGGGGGGTCTGGAGGACCGAGACGCTGTTCTGGTTGATGATCCGCAGCTTCAGCTTCGGCTTGGACCTTTGGTAGAGACAGAAACACGAAATACAGCACATGGGCTCAGAGGTCAGACCGCAGAGGACTGCGTCTGTATGAGGATGATAATGTAACCACTGCATCAGGGTTAATGACGGCAAGTTTGCCATGGCGTTCTGGCGTCATGGTGCGATTGTTCATTCAAATTGACGGTAACAAGGAGGTACCTGCGGTATCGCCGTGGTGACGTTAGCGGTTCGACCAGAGACTGGAGCTGGGTCAGGCCGGACTCTGTGAGCCGTACGCCGTCCTGGGTAAACGTCTTGACTTCTGGAGACAGAAAAGGAGACATCAGCGCTCCTGTTCGGCCCTTCTCCACCGGTACCGACTGCTTACCGAATTAGTAGATCAAATAAATGGTTCTCACCAGGTTCTCTATGACGAGACACGATCTGGGCCATGTAGGGGGCTTCATAACTGTCTGATCTCCCTGGAAACATACACACACGGTTTTATTCAACATTTGGACGGAAAACATACAGCCTCTTTTTCCCACAATGCATCTCTCCCTTCGTCCAATCACCTCTGGTATTACCGTAGGGCGTGCGGTTGTGAGTTCGGCACAGGGTGCAGTCGAAGCCTTCGTCGGCAGCGTACTCCACGTCTTCATCGTTGGCCAGTCCCTGGCAGAGCGCATGGACCCACCTGCAACCACGAGAAAAGAGACGCTCTTCTAACTAATCCAACATGTTTCTGAATGAAGCCCAGCAGAACATGCCCATGATGAATCCGTTTGTACAGTTTGATACAACAAGCATGATTACATGCTTGCAAGCATGATTAGCATGATTACAAGCATGATTACATTACAACGGCACGGAAGCAAAGACACACGTTGTGGTGCTCTGCAATCTTTCATACTTTTCTTTCAATCTTAGGATGGTAAAACTATTTGGCAACTGAATACACAAAACAGGAGATTCTATGAGCTTCATGATACTTGACTTGATTTTAAATGAATCTGACGGAGGTGATCAGGTGTGTGTGTGTGTGTGTGTGTGTGTGAGTATGTGTGCGTAGGTCTGTACCGGTCACACTGCTGACACTGAAGGATCAGGTCATGGTGGTTGTAGGAGCGCTGGCACACGGGGCACTGGGCCAGGCTGGCACAGGGGCCACACTGGGTGTAGTTTTTCTGCCAATCAGAGCGCAGGCCGGGCGAAGTCGCACCGCACTGAACGCAGCACACACACCTGGAGGAGGAGGAGAGCACACACACACACTGGTACTCAAGCACACACTCCGGTGAAAAGGTTGATGAGAACTGCTTTCTCATAAAAAAAAGAGAGAAGTTGGACGTTTGATTGACACATGAACCCACCACTTGCACTTCCAGGCTCCCTTGGGCACGGTGTGCAGAGGCGGGTCCAGGCAGTAGGTGTGGTAGCTGATGTCACAGTCGTCGCAGAGCAACAGCCGTCCAGGGTCGCTGGCGTCGCCGCAGGCCTCGCACACCGTGCACTCCAAGCAGCGCCAGCCTTTGGTCAGGATGACCCGCGTGATCTGAGGGCAGAAAGGACCGGGTGAACGCAGAGCGTAGGCCAGGATACGGCTAACTCAAACTTCAATTCAAACTTTACAACACTGGTCTTAACGGTCACGCTGCAACAAGCAGCTTAATTGTGTCGATGGAAAATAGAACGCCAGGGGAGCTGAATGCAGACTGATCTGGGATCCAGCTGAACCGCTCTGTTACAGCGGAACATCTGTGGGACACAGACCTAGAGCCTGAACCCAGAACCTGAGCGGCCATTTCCTCAGGGAAGTAACGGATTCAGCGAGGGGCTGAAGGTGGGGGGGGAGGGGGTTCAAACGAGTGTATTTCTAGAGGGGCCAGTTTAGGTCGAGTTGATTTAAAACCTTTCCCTAAGAACCCTTCCCCTTGGTTTCCAGACAGAACGTTGGAGCTTGTCAAATAGTTTCATAGTGCTGGAAAGTTGTGTTTGTGTTCACCTATTTGAGCTCATCTGCTTCACATCATTCATCTCACGTCTGTGTGCACCCACCTTGATGTTGACGCAGTACGGATGGTAACACTGTCCGCACTGGGAACACGACAACAGTCTGCCCTCCGCTCCCTGGCCAAAGCTTCCACACACCACACACATGTCCTGTGAACACACACACACACACACACACACACAAGAACACGCACAAATGTGTAAATACAAAACTGGGTAAATACAAATTGGTGTACAATACAAATATTTATTGCAGTGAGGATGTCAAGAACTTCAAAACAAATAGAAAGTCATTCAATAATGAAGTAATAGATAAATAAATGGTCCAACCTAGATTTAATAAAACAGAACTGATGCATCCACAACATACTACAGCATGTCTCTACAGAAAGAGACGCGGTGTGCAGACCTGTCTGAGCGTGAAGTGGTCTGAAGTGGAGAACATGACCACGGTGTTATGCATTGAGTTCTCCTCCTCCTCCTTCAGCGGATAGACCGGCTCACTGGGGATCTGGAGAGACACGCAGGGACACAACCACTTCATGAGAACAAGAAGTTATCTAAATGCTTTCATGTTACTTAAGACAAACAATGAGATAAACATGCGTATAATGTGTTGTGTGCACTTGCAAGTGTTTAACAAACATGTTCTAGCTGTCATAAGTAACATGTAACAAGTCATATTTAGGCGTGTTTCTCTTACGCCTGGAGAAACCGGGATGTACTCCTGGGTCTTCAGTCTGCTCCTCCCTCGACCTCCTCTTCCTCCGCCAAAGCCACCTCCTCCTCTGGCCCTCCTCCGGCCCGGAAAACTGGACCCCCGGCCCTGGAGAGAGGAGGAACACTGCTGTAAAAAAACGGTCCCTCTCTGCCAGTCTCTCCTGCTCTCGTGCCTATTTGATTGGTTAACAGACAGGTTGGATTCATTGGGTACGACGTGGTGATTGGCTTGGTTAAGAAACGGTGCCTGCTGATTGGTTAGTCCCTCTCAGCTAACAAACCGCGTGGGCCTACAGACTTTGATAGATTACATTTTATTGAATAAGTTTGGTGGCAGATTTTTGGGGTTGGGTTAGTTATTTTCCATCACTTGGTATTCATCTGCTGATGAACTGTATTTATGTATTTTTGATGGCTAGGAGTAGGGGATGGCTTTATGGCTTGAGTAATGCAAAGGAAGCACCTGGACCAGGAGTAACATACAACACAGACCCACACACACATACACGATCAGGCCCAACTCAGAGTGGAGGCGACCTGATCAAAATGGTGCACGTCTTTTCCCTGAGAAAACGAGATGATGTTAACAACCCAGCATGTTCCTACCCTAACCCTAAAGTTATGATGGAGAGGGGCTACAAGGGGGGCTTCAGCTACACCCCCTTAGTGCAGGCAGGGGACCGCAGAACTCCTTCCAGGAGAGGACAATGTTGCATTGAGTCAGCAGCATAGGCGTTAGCATCAGCCGCGCACTGAGGGCCAATCAGGGTTAGCGGGAGATTCTATTACCACTTTCATGCTCCAGAGGGGTGAGTCCGGAGGGCGGGACTTAGGGCTGCTCCACCCCCCCTCTCCTGTGGAATCCTGGGAGGAGGAGGGGGGGCTCACTGCCCTGCGATTACTCCACCAGGTACCCTGAGGTAGGGAGGAGTAGAGTAGGGTGGAGTAGTAGGTCAAGTAGGGGGCGGAGTTACAGGAGAGTAAGGTGGAGTAACAGGTACAGCAGGGGCGGGGTTACATAGCAGTAGGGGCGGGGTTACAGGGTCGTAGGGGCGGAGTTACAAAGGAGGTGCAGGGCAACATGTAGAAAGAGTCAGAAACCAGGGGCAGAACATTAGTGGCGTCGTGGCGGGGTCACAGTAGGGTAGGGGCAGGGTAAAAGCAGCGAAGGGACGGAGTTACAGACGACAACAGGAGGAAGGAGGAGGAAAAGAGGGGAGAGAAAATGCAGCCACATAAATTCAGCAGCCACCATTAAAACACTCAAATGTGATGCTGAACATGCAGCGCTACAGCCATGTTACAAGATCATTACGCTGACTGTAAACATAGCATTGATGAGTTCAATCTCCCTGGGAGGCTACAGCAGGCGATGGGAGCCCACACTGCTAGTGCTATGAAAACATGATCTCTACGTATAATGATTACCACCCAACACCCATCAGGTTGACGAGAAGATGACCGGGTTTACAGCTTCAAACGCGTTGACTCGTGCAGAGATGCAATGTCAAGTGGTCGTGGTCCAGCTTTTAACCCACCATTAGCCCTGGTGTTCATTCTAAGCATACAGCTCAGGTCACACATGCACTCGCTCTCTAGTGATCGTAGCGACCTAATAATAATAATAGTAATAATAATACATTTATTTGTATGCTACTCTAAGGCAATCATTTTGTAAGAGCTTGGGCGACAGACTGGTGATTCATGGACAGTGTGTAAGGACAGCAGGTGGGAGGTTTAATGGGAACCATGGTGGAGCATGCTGTGATCGAGCTGGATGACCTAACGGAGACTTGGGACAAAACACCGTTCCTTGAGGGGGGGGACAGGACACAACATGGAAAACAGAGGAGGCTATGCTGTACTGTGTGACTGACTTTCAGTGGGTCGACTTTATGTCTCAAGGGAGGCCTGCATTACACAATCTGACTAACTTACACAAAACATTTCAAATGAGACGCACGCATGCGCACACACACACAAAACCGCACACTCTGTGAAGGCGAAAGGTTAAAGGTTACCTGTCTGACCCGGGGTCTGCCAGGTGAGAACTTCCTCTTGGTGATGGCAGGTTTCCCCATGCCTATCTTCAGGGTGATGGGCACCACGGTGGTGGACAGCAGCTGCGTCACCTTGTTGTGGAGCGGAGACTCGGACACGCCAGGCGAGGAGCCCTCCAGGGACAGGGGGGAGTGTGGGGAGAGCGGGGGCGAGCAGGGGGAGAGAGGAGGCGGTGTGGCAGGGTCCCTGGTGGGGGAGGTCTCGGGGGAGGCCTCCGTGGAGAAGGGGGACATGGTCAGGCGGATGGAGAGGTCGTCCGAGGGCCTGGAGGAGGGGGGCGGTCTGAGGGACCAGCTCTTGGCGCGGCGGAAGCGAGAGGGGCTGTGGGAGGAGGGCTGCAGCAGGGAGGCTGGGGGAGAGGAGGAGCCCATGAGCTCCAGCACCTCCGTATCCAGCTCCAACATGGGACTGACTGGCTGCTCGTCCGGTGCTGTAATGGGGGACAACACCTCATCCTCCTCCACCTCGTCTTCCGCTTCCTCTTGGTGCGTCCCGTCTTCAGTCTCGGCTGTCCTGTCATCCTCCACCTGTGGTTCCGCACTTATCGCCTCCTCTACACACTCTACCGGTGTGCCTAGCCTTTTCCTCTCCCCCTCCAGCTGTTGTTCCACTCTTATCTCCTCCTCCACACACTCCAGCCCTGACTGCCCCTCCTTCAGGTCGATCTCCTTCCTTTCGTCCTCCTTGCGCTCCTCCTCGGCTGATGAGTCTGTCTGAAAGATGGAGTCCGTTCTCTGTTCTTCCTGGACCTCTACCTCTTCCTTTGTTGGGCTGGCAACCTCCTCATCGTCATCTGCAACAATGGACCGAGGTCTCGAGGTTTCAGGAGTCGACGAGCCTGCCGGCAAACACTCGTAATCGCCCACCTCCGTACACTCGCCCTGCGGTTCATGCCGGTGGATATCGGCCGTTGTCATAGAGATGGTGTCGGACGGCATCGCAGGCTCGGACTGGCCCTCTGGGCGGTCTGCGTCCGGGCCAGCTTCTGGTTCTGCCTCTGGTGCGTCCGTGGACTCCACCGCCTGGAGGAGGGCCTCCAGAGGAGAGGAGGCCCCGGCCGGAGAAGGCTGGGGGGAGGAGAGTGGTGAGGGGGAGAGGGGGACGGCGGCCCGGTGGGAGAAGTTGACAGGAGAGTTGCTGACCTCCAGAGAACCCGCTCTGAGAGGAGAGGAACGTGGGGAGAAAGAGGAGACGGAGGAGGGGGAGAGGGGCAGGGCCGAGCGCTGGGATGGGGACTGCTGGGGAGAGAGCTGAGGGGAGGAGGTGGAGGAGGAGGAGTTGAAGGGGAGAGGGAGGGAAGAGGTGCCAGTCAGGGGGGGGGACTGAGACACCATGGTCTGGATGTTGGCCAACTGGATGCCCTCAGGCTCTTCTGTATCTTTAAAGACAGACAGACACACACAACATTTACACACACATTATTTTGTGAATTATTAATTTGTATCATTATGACAAAATATTTCACATAAGGTGCACCTAGGTGCCTCAGTAAAAAAGAAAGAGGAACATTATTACCTCGAGGTGATGCACGTGGTTCCTCTTGTGGTTCCTCTTGAAGTTGCTCCTCAATCTCTTCCTCTGGTACCTGGACTGCCTCCTTCTCCTCCTCAAACCTCTGGTGTGGAACTTTCTCCATGTCCTCCATCGTGGTTACCGGCTGTGGGAACCCTTCATCCAACTGGTTCTCCTCCTCTTGTTCCAACCTCTCCTCAGCTTTCTCCTCCTCTGGTTCCATCTCTGCCTGCCCCTCCACCACATCTTGCTGCGCCTCCTCCATCTCCTTCCTGGCCATGGTTTCATCTGAAAGGTCAGAAGCATTTGCATATATAGTATCAAAATAATTCCAAGTACATTCAATAACAAAAAATTTGGTTAAACACAGATGGCGATGAGTAAACTTTCCACACTCACCGAGAGTAACTTGTGTCTGAGGATCTTGGCCCAGCTGGCTGCTGATTTGGCCAGGGAGACATGGGCTCACGTCAGACCCAACAGAGGCTCCAACAGCACCAACGGCCTGTGTGTAGGTTGCATGAGCAGGGCTCAACGTTGGGCTTGTGTGTTGTGAGCTAGCGATCTGATCATGAAGGGGGATTTCTTCATGGCTGATGGGTTTGACCGCAGAGATAATTCCGTCGACATCTGCGTTTCGATTTGCGCTAGTGCTAGGCTCCTCAGCGAAGCAGTGAGTAGGACTCGATACCTTTGGGCTAGCTGGTGGCGAAATAGAATGCAGAGGGCTTGTATGTGTGGTCCTAACTAGGTTAGGGCTAGCACATACAGAGCTAGACAGAGCAGGGCTTACATTGATGGGGCTAGATCGGGAAGAACTTTCATGGACAGGGCTAGTGGGGATAGGACTAGAATGAGTGAAACTGCAATGAGCAGGGCTAGCATGGACTGGGCTGGACTTGAGAGACCCACCGTTGACAGAACAAGATGGAGAGGTACTTTCACGGACAGGGCTAGTATAGATGAAATCAGCTTGAGGGGATGTGGCATGGACTGGGCTGGCATGAGTCGGGCTAGACGAAAGAGGACTCGTTTTGACTGGGCTAGCTTGAATGGGGGTTGACTGTGTGGAACCAGCATGGACAGGGCTAGAATGGATCGGAGTAATTGATGGTGAACTAGCATGGACAGGGCTAGTGTGGCCTTCAGCAGCCTGAAAGTAACCGTCATCAGAACAGGGCAGAACAGGCCTAGCGGGACTCTCACGGGGGCTGCGTGGTGTTGCAATTGAGTCATGGGCCTCTGCAACCAATGTGTCCTGGGCCTGTGGAGGACTACCTGGCCTTAGGATAGCAGTAGAGTTGTCGTCGTCATGCTGGGGGCTGGCAGGCGTGGAGCTTCTGTGGCTTAAACAATCTGTACCACTGACAGATTCAGGGTGTTCCTCAAGAAGACTGGTCTGAGCAGTGTACATAGGGCTACTACAGGGTTCCCTAGGAAGCAGAGGACTAGGAACGGGGCTTTCGCGAGGATCACCGGTGTGTATTGGACTTTGCTGGACAGGGCTAGCGCAGGGTTCATCGATGCGGACTGGACTTTGTCTGATGCTGGTGCAGGGATTAGAGCTGTAGAGCGGACTTAGTTTAGCTGCAGCACAGGGTTCACTGGTCTCAACTGTGCCACGTATTGGGGTAGCACAGATTTCACTGGTGTGCACTGGACTGCGTGCAGGGCTGGCATGTGGAAGACTGCTATGTGTGGAGTCCGCCAGTTGTGTATGTGCAAAACACAGGCTAGACTGGGGTGGACTCGAGTGCGTGTGAGGTGGACTCGCAAGGGAGTGAGGGCTAGACCCAGCCAGACTGTGGGTGATGCTTCCACAAGGGACTTTTGTCTGGCTCACTTGTGTCTGGCAAGTGTTGGATATGAAACCAGGACTTGTGTCAGCTGCAGGACTGAGGACGAGGATCGGATCTGTGGACCTAGGACTGGAGCTAAGCGGTGTAGCCGTGGGAGTCACTTCTGCCTCATTGGCATTTGAGGAACTGCAGTCGGCTTGTGCATATGTGAGGCTATCAACAGGAGTGCTCTCCGTTGTTCTGACCAAAGTTGGACTGGAGATCTGTTGATGGGGACTGGCCCGTGTAAAACTTAACTGTGTGGTGCCAACGTCAGCCTTGTTGTGGATTGGGCTAGCACACGATGACTTTGAATGGACAGGGCTAGCCTGAGGGGAACTACTATGGATAAGGCTATCTTGTACTGAATCAGAAGGACAGTGGGTGGCTACAGGCATCTGAATCTGCTCGTCCTGAGTTGTGGTTGAGGGGGAGGGACTTTTTGACAGTCGTGAGGCACTAGCTTGATGTGTTGGGCTCATATGGACAGTGGTGGCGGCAGAAGAGTCTTTGGCAAGACTAACGCTAGCAGGAGAGTGAGCAGGGGACATTTCCCTATAATGGCTGGAAGTAGGATGAGCATGGACATGCGAGGGGCTAACATGAGAACTTTCTGTTGGTGGGCTAGCTGGAGAAAGGATATTCACCATTTCTCTTGATTCAGTAGAGCTAGCTTGGTTTTCATGTCCATCTGAGGTTGCACCCTGGTCAAAGTTTTCAGAACTGGCCAATGTAGGGGTAGCAAGTAAACTATGGTCTTCAGGGTTAACGGGGGGAGGCGTGGGAGAGCAAACTGGGGGGGAGGCGGAGGGCATGTGGAGAGTAGGGGAGAGATTGGCAAGATTACTTTCCAGTGTTTGGTTTTCATGGCTAGGACTTTTCGCAGAAGAGCCTGGCACCTCTGTGTCACGTTCTGCAGGGCTCGTTCCTTTTGCACTTAGAGGTGTCGCACTAAGCTGTGCGGGGCTAGCAGGCTGTGACCAACTGCATGGTGTGGGTCTGAGAGGCGACTGAGAGGGGCTACATGGAGCTGAACGAGGCGTTCTGACCACTTGGGTTTTTAACGAGGGGGTCGGACTACAGTAGGTGGGTAAAAGGTTTCCCCGGTCCAGTGCAGAAATGTCCTGTTGGGCCTGACCCAACGCTGGGCTAGGGGCAGCAGGCTGAGTGGGGATACATGACTCAGGGCTCCGCTGGTCCAGTGTAAGTTCCTCTGTGGGCCGGTGCTCTGGTGATGAAAGAACTGGTGATGACGGAGCAGAAATTACTAGACTACTTTGTGCACCAAGCTCAGACTGTGTGGTGTTCAGATTGGTCGGGCTACAGGGGAAGGAATCGGTGTGGATCTCTGCAGTGATGTCCTGTGTGGATGTGTGCGTCGTGGGGCTGTGCTCCATCTCCACGGAGACGAGCTCGGCGGAGAGAGAGGTGGGCCCCGGTGGCGGAGGGCTGAGTGCAGTCCTGCTGTGGTGGGACTGTGCAGGGCTGCCGTGCACAGCAGTAGGTTCAGCATTTGTCTCCCAAGACTGCAGCTGAACCTCCGTGATCTCCACAGTAGGACTTGAGGAGGGATTCACGGGGCTGTCGCACCCAGCACTCTGGTGGTTCTGACTGGAGAGGGTGTGGTCAGTGCTGGGCGAGCAGGGAACATAAGAGGTCTGTGTAAAACTCAATGTGGGCTCTGGAAGTCTGTGCTGGGAAGGGCTGTGAGGAGAGCAAATCGCTGAATCTTCTCTTGAATTGTGTGGAGCAAGAAGCGGGCTGCAGGGTGGAGAACGCAAAGGTGAGGCCGGGACCTCTGCGGGAGAGGGCGGACAAGCTGGCAATGAGGATACAATCTGCGCGGTACAGATGACTTGCTCCTCTGTGGTAGTAGATGAAGCACATGGCGGTGAAGGTGAAACTGGGGGCACCAACACTAGGACACATTCCGGAGAAGATGGAGCCTCCAGAAGAGAGTGTGGGGCCTCTAAAGGAGAAGGTGGAGGATGATGGGGCAAGGGTGGAGACGGTTGCTGTGATGGTGGAGCCTGTTCCGGAGAAGGTGGCGTCTGCTCAGGAGCAAGATCCTGTTGTGGTAAGGGTGGAGCCCACTCAGAGCACACACGGGCACCTTCAGCCTGTACAGGGTTAGTTTCAGATGCCTGTAAAAGAGATGGTCCAGCCTGTTGTGGTGAGGCTGGGAGTTGTAGAGGAGAGGGCAGGTCTTGTACAGGAGAAGGTGCACCTAGCACAGCAAAGGGTGGTGCTGGTACAGGAGTGGGCAGGACTTCAACTGCCTGGACAGGGGAGGCTGGGGCTTGTATATGAGAAGGTGGGGCTTCTACTGCTTGTATAGGAGAGGAAGCAGCTTGTACAGCAGAAGGCAGGTCTTCTAGGGTTTGTACAGGAGAAGGCGGGTCTTCTACGGCTGGTCCCGGAGAAGGCGGGACTTCTACGGCTTGTACAGGTGGCTGGTCTTCTACGGCTTGAACAGGAGAAGGTGGGTCTGCTACGGTTTGTACAGGAGAAGGCGGGTCTTCTAGGGCTTGTCCAGGAGAAGGCGGGGCTTCTACAGTTTGTACAGGAGAAGGCGGGTCTTCTAGGGCTTGTACAGGAGAAGGCGGGTCTTCTACGGCTTGTCCCGGTGAAGGTGGGTCTTCTACAGTTTGTACAGTAGAAGGCGGGTCTTCTAGGGCTTGTCCCGGTGAAGGCGGGTCTTCTACGGTTTGTACATGAGAAGTCGGGTCTTCTACGGTTTGTACAGGAGAAGTCGGGTCTTCTACGGCTAGTCCCGGAGAAGGCGGGGCTTCTACGGTTTGTACAGGAGAAGGCGGGTCTTCTAGGGCTTGTACAGGAGAAGGTTGTTCTTCTGTGGCTTCTACTGGAGAGGGTGGAGCTTGTAGAAGAGAGGAAGGGGCATGTAGAGGAGAAGGACCCTGTACTGAAGAGGGAGGAGCAAGCAGCAGTGAAATTTGGGGCAGCGGCAGCAGGAGCAGGGCTTGAACAGGAGAAGGCAGGGCCTCTAGAGCTTGTACAGGAGAGGAAGGTGCTTGTAGAGGAGAGGCTGAGGTTTGTACAGGCGAAGGCGGGGCTTCTAGGTCTTGTACAGGAGAGGACGATGGTTCCAGGAATCGTACAGGAGATGGCGGGGTTTCCAGGGCTTGATCAGGAGACGGTGGGGCTTGTAGAGGGGAACACGGGGCTTCTGTGGCTTGTACATGAGTTGTTGGGGATTTCACAGGAGATGGTTGAGCTTGTACAGAAGGTGGGGCTTGCACAAGTGAAGGTGGGGCTTGAACAGGTGAAGGTGGGGCTTGCGCAGGTGTAGACGCGGCTTGAGCAGGAGAAGGTGGGGCTTGTGCAGAAGAAGGGGGGGCTTGTGCAGGAGAAGGCGGGGCTTGCGCAGGTGAAGGAGGGGCTTGCGCCGGTGAAGGCGGGGATTGCGCAGGTGAAGGCGGGGTTTGCGCAGGTGAAGGCGGGGCTTGCACAGGTGAAGGTGGGGCTTGCACAGGTGAAGGCGAGGCTTGCGCAGGTGAAGGCGGGGCTTGTACTGGAGATAGAGGCATTTTTGTTGAAGAGGATGAAGCCTGTGGCACTGAAGGTGGATGCTGTGGTAGCATGAGTAGGGTCAGCACAGAAGCCTCAGTGGGGGAAGGTGGAAGCGGCGAAGACGAGGGAGGGGCGTGCGGAGACGATGGCATGGTCTCAGTGTAGCTGATGGGTAGGGTCTCTGGTAGGGGCAGAGTCTGTGCGGGGCTTTGAGTTTGGAAAGCATTCGAGGTAGAGTCCTCCAGAGTCTTGCAGAAGGAGCAGGTGTAGCTGTTGGGGTCCAATGCGTCGACCTGTCCAGCGCACTGCACATGGACAGACCTGGAGATCACATGCAAACACAAGTCATGGAATGAGTTTTGAAGTATTTTGTAGTTTGTGTATGTGTTACGCCAGTAGTGGAGTTTAAGTGTTTTGCGCTGTTGCACAGTGTAATAGCCGAGTGTGATGTAGAGAACTGTACCTGTAGCAGGTACAGCAGATGAGATGGCTCTGCATGAAAGACGGATCGGATGCCTGGTCGCAGAAAGGGCAGGGCAGGCCAGGGTCACATGACTCACACAGAGAAAGGTGATTTGCCCACCGGCCTGATGATCTCACGCCACACCTTTTGCACACGCGACAGTTCTGCGGGGAATACGCAAGAGAAGTCATATAAACAGGAGCATCATCCTCAGCCAGTCAGTGCAACAATGTTGGCTCACCTCCTAGATAGCCTAGTGTAGTGTCAGTCAAGTGTATGTGTGTGTGTACGAGGTTCTCACCTTACACCTCCAGCGGTTGCCAGACGTTTCTCCCGAAGCAGGTGTGAGACAATGCACGTGATAGGTTTTATCACACCAGTCACACACTAGCAGCGCATTTTCATCTCCTTGCAACCTAATACACACAAACACACACACCATTGTGTTCAATCCTCCCCAATGATATACCGATACTGTAGCGCACACAATAGAGCGAACACGATGAGACAAACATGCTGTAAACAAAATTGATTATCAGCAGTATAGTGTGCGAGTTACCTGCAGGTCTGGCAGACCCTACAGAGAGGACACTGCCATCCCGCGCGACACAGAGGGGACGGCGTGATGGGGGGGTCCTGGCAGCTACCATGGTAATGGTTACCACAACAACAACACATCAGCTGGTCGCCGACATCCCCCACGTCGGAACACAGCACACACCGGGACGAAACTAGGGAACAGAGCAGGGGCCGGAGAGGAAGACAACAATGTCAGAAAAGCTGATTTATAGAAACCGGGTGTCTGGGCAGTCACTCAAACTGAAGGTATGTGCGTGCGGGGGTCTACCTGCAGGGGCGTGTCGGGTACAGAACGTGTGTCTCAGCTCCCAGTCTTGGTGGGCACCCGCTGCCGCAGCACATGGGTAGTGGTAGCTCCGCCCACAGCCTGTCTCCTGGCAACGTAACGACGCCCCCAGGCGAAGACAGAACACACACACCTGGACAGGACACGGGGCGCGTGTGGTGGTTCAACGATTGCAGAGGACCAACAGAACTTTGAACTCCGTTTTTAATGGTGTGAAGGTGAAAGTGTCTATGACCCGGGATCCATACCTGCGTGCTTCCTGAGTCGATGGCCTTGTCCACGTAGAGCAATGATTGGCCCTCGCCTCGGCACACCCCCTCGGACCAGGACGCACACTGCAGGTGAGCGCAGCACTGGCCTGCCACGCACATAGTAAACACCGACACAGACACGGGCCGTGGTGAGGGGGTCTGTTCAGGCAATTGTACATGCCTCCGTTCATACCGGTTTCCCAGTGTGCAGGATCTGGCCATCTAGGCGGCAATCCAATCAGTGACCTCATTACAGCCAGGCCTTTTCATCAGTGTTAACCATGCCTGACTAGACTCTTACCGGCAGGTGTCTTCATTCAAACTCAATTGAATGGGGAGGAATTTCTTCCCATTGTACATTGTGAAGGAGTGCTTCATTGCATATTTCAGACTTTTCAATTATTCTCTCTGTAGGTTTGGTGGCTCCAAAACCATAAAAGGAAAGAGGAATTTTAATGTGTTTCAATGAGTGTGTGTGTGTGTGCGGGGGGGTACCTGTGGGATCAAACAGTGATTGGACATTGATGTCATGGGGCAGCCCAATAGCACCCAGCTGTTGCAAGAACTCTGCAGAAGACCTCTGGTCCATCTCCTCATCTGAAAGATGACAGAGCAGTGTGTATGACTTGACTTGATAATAATGCATGGACAAAGACAATATTAAGCAGAACAAAAATGGTATCTGCCTGCATTCCAACGTTGCGTAGCAACAAATTACCTTGAGGTATAAGTAACCCATCTGGCCCATTTCCTTAATAGTAAGAAAGAAGAAAAATGCACACTAAATCGTAACCACCATATATCTTTTGTAAGCACTAAGCCACAAGTCCTGCTGGTTTCAGTTGGATTGCGCTTGTCATGTAATGCAACAGCAAGCCTTACAGAAAAACACACTTTATGACGAGGCAATGTTGTGTAATCTGGAAATGCACCATCAATTAGGACACATTGTAGTGTGTTCAACATAGAGCTGTAATCGGGCCTTAAAATGTAGGCCCGACACCGACAGGGTTCGGCCCGAGCCCGACAAGTACATTTTGATTGACAGCTTTTTAAAAGCCCGAACCCGATTACAGCCC
>JAOPJJ010000098.1:1102189-1117679 GCA_027122795.1 Enchelyopus cimbrius | reverse complement strand
TCCGTTTCACCTCCTCAGCATTTTCAAATCTTTCTCTCACTCGAAACGCATCACCTGACCACTCTTTTACCGCGCAATCAGAGCGGAAGCCCGAGCCCGACCCGAGCCCGTGTATAATGATAAAAATGAAAACCGAACCCGACCGAACCCGACCGAACCCGTCGGGTCCCGTCGGGTTCGGGCAAAGATCTTCAGCTCTACTTCAACAATGTTGCTTCAGGTGTCGCGGCTTGCGTTCTGCTTACCATTGGAACCGGAACCATCCGGACTGCTGCACCTATAGTGAGTGAGGGAGAGAGAGTGTTAGCTGCCCACAATAACATTGTAATCTGCTATTTATTCATGTTAGTGATGCTGTAAATATATGAGATGATTTTTTTTTTTTTTTAATGAATTTTCTTATAATATTATCATTATTATTATAATGAATAGATGACTTCCCACATTTCCATCTACCCATGACCCAAGTGAATTAGCAATGCCCGGAGCACCATTAACAAATGCCAGTTGACGTTAGCTTATGGCTTGGCGTTTGTCACTACTGGTAGGAAACACAGAACCCAAAGAAGAACCGTACGAGAGCGCTCCCTGGTCGACATGGTAGCAGTCGTCATGGCAATCGTTGTCGCGGTCTGGGGAGGCCCGGCGGTTGAGGATGTGGAGGGGAATATAGCCAGGCGTCGGTCCAAACACCACCAGGTGACCCTGACCCAGGGGAGGGTCGTCGCCGCGGTAACAGAAGGCACACTGCTTCTCTCTGATGGGGGGGAATAAAATAAGTCTAGAGTGTCGTCGATTTCTTTCTAACTCCACAACCTCAAAGAACAGGTACGATGGGCATGAATCAGTAAGGTAAAACTATATCAGCAAACATTATACGGCTTCATTATGTATGAAATAAGAATATGTGATATGTTATATGGAACATGTTTCAGTCAGAAAATCGTGTCAAACATTAGTAATGGCCAGTATTTTGTCGAAAAGACCATCTTTCCATCTCATCTACCCTCGAAAAATGCACCTCACAATGGATCTGTAATTAACCGATCAACAACTTCGGATCTACCAATCAACTGGCCTTCAAGCAATGAGCCCGGGACCTCTGTTCCAGAATGAAGACCTTTCTATAACTATAATTAAATATAACCGCCCTGAACAAAATGTCATGCAGTCGATCAGCGAAGTCATCATATTGTACGTACCAAGTATACATTCAGATTACGGTACCTTATTGTCTATATTTCATCTATATTTGTTGGTATGTTAACCTGATCATTAAGTCAGACAAACTAAACTGAAATACAAACTCCGTATGCAAAGTCAATGGGCCCTCTCTGATTAACCCTCACTGGGGGCGAGGGCGTGCGCAGCCAATGGGCGTTGGGATGGGCGTGTCCGAGGGAAGGCAACACATTTGTGGAGACTTTAAATACACAGAATTATTAAAATATGGTGGCCTCTCAAGTTCTTCCCATGCAAATAGAATTTTCATAAGGTGAAAATTCTTTAGCAAGGTATTTCTTTCAGTCGGTCAGTCAGGACATAAACTTGCTAAGTGTACCCGCAAACGTAATTTTTTTTTTTTTTTTTTTTTTTGGATCGCCGAATCAAAAAACAGAATGATAATTGCAGTGCTGGTGGAACAGCACGTGTCGTCTGAGCGTTGCAGTAGCAGGACATACTGCGAGCGGTAAGGGGAATGAGCGCAAGGAACCAAAATAAGAACCATGGACACCAATAAGCACAGCAAAGGAAGACAGTCAAAGCTCCACGCTCCAACAGTTGTACACATAAGTCGTCCATCTTAAGTCCACACATAAGTCCAGCCGGCCTAAGACATGCTCACTGAAAGCGCTGTGGGCTGCTTAAACATTTCAGCCTGAGTTGGTTCCTCTAGCTGCTAGAGGAAAGGGTCTTATCAATACAGCAGGGACACGCATCCGTTGCACGTACCAACATAAAGAACGTCTTACCGTTTTTTGGCATGACCCAGGGAGGGGGCCGGGGAACCTCCAGAGTCGTCCGACAGGGAACAGTGGAACAAGGGGGACAGAGAGTCCTCCTCCTCCCCGGGACTGAAGCTCAACCTGGGGCAGGGGCTCTGGCAGGGGCTGGGCACAGGGCTCTGCAGTGCGGGGGTGTTGCTCTCCCCGGCGGTCTCCATGGGCACGGGGCCGTGCAGACGGGACTCATCCTCAGAGCCAGGGCTACCTGGACACGAATAGTACACAGGGCTCCGGCTCCCTGGGCAGGGATCCAACACAGGGGTGGGGCTACACGGAGACTGTTCCACTACGGGGCTGGGAGGACTCTGTTCCTCCACCACGGTGCTACTGCCCAGGGGAAAACACTGCTCCTCCACCACGTTGCTACCACTCTGTGGAAGACGCTGCTCCTCCAGGCTGAGGCTACAAAGACCTGGATCCTCCACAGGGCTGGGACTAGGAGGACCAGGGTCCTCCCCAGGGCTGGGACTAGGAGGACCAGGGTCCTCCCCAGGGCTGGGACTAGGAGGACAGGGGCCATCCCCAGGGCTGGGACTAGGAGGACTGGGGTCCTCCCCAGGGCTGGGACTAGGAGGAACGGGGTCCTCCACAGGGCTGGGACTAAGAGGACCAGGATCCTTCGAAGGGCAGGGACTAGGAGGACCAGGATCCTTCGAAGGGCAGGGACTAGGAGGACCAGGATCCTCCACAGGGATGGGACTAGGAGGACCCAGATCCCTCGCAGGACTAGGACTAGGAGGACCGGGATCCTCCCCAGGGCTGGGACTAGGAGGACCGAGGTCCTCTAAAGGGCTGGGACTAGGAGGACCGGGGTCCTTTACAGGGCTGGGACTAGGAGGACCGGGGTCCTCTACAGGGCTGGGACTAGGAGGACCAGGATCCTCCACAGGGCTCCGAGGAGATGTTCCATCTGTAGGCGGAGGGCTAGCAGTACCGCTGGCCTCCTCAGGGACGGGACTAGCAGAGCAACTGCCCTCCACTGGGCTGGGACCAGGAGGGCAGGAACCTTCCTCCGGGGGGCTGGGACTGGACGCGCCCTCCACAGGGCTGGGAGCAGCATTGCATGGGACTTCCATGAGAGTGGGGGGAGGATTAAGCGTGTCATCCAGCAGTGTGGGACTATCTTCAGGACTGGATTGGTGTGTTTCCTCACGGTTAGGCTCTGCTCTCGGGCTTGGGACTGGGCTGTTCGCCGGGGAAGCGGGTATGGGCTCGGCTAGGCCCGCTCCTCCATCTTCAGAAGCTGGTCCAGGGCAGGGGTCCAGGTCATCCCCAGGGCCAACAGACGGAGGGGTTGGGTTGGCTCTGTCTCCGTCTCCAGGGCGTGGATCTGGGTTTGGGCTTGGCAATGACAGGGCATCCTTGGAAGGAGAGTCCTGTTCATTGTCAGATGGGGCAGGGGCAGGGTCCTGCTCAGGTTGTGGACTGAGCCTGTCCTCTGTGGGTTGCGGTTCGGGGTCCGGATCTGGATCTGGTTCAGGATCGGGTTCTGGGGTGGACTTTCTTCTTGAAGCTGATCTTCGTCGACCCACTGGCTTCAACTCCTTAACCTCTGTGGAGCAGAAAGAGAGAAACAGTTAAAGATGGGTTTCCATCACCCAGCTGGTAGAGTGAAAGGGCACTTGCATTTCAGGTAAATGACATTACAATAGCTAATAGGGACATATTTGACCCCTACAAACAATATTTGAAAGATGCAGTGTGGAAAACAGCAAGCAGCATTAGAACACAGCAAAGCAGGACAGCTGGTTCCCATAAGAACAATATTTCATTAATGAGGCACACAGATGTTCCAGGCAAGCACACACCTGTTTTCTGTGGCGTTTTCTTTGCTGTTGGACTCCGAGTGTCTTCATCCTGATTTCGACTTCGACTCCTCCTGCTGAAGAGAGAAAAGATCAACACGGAAATGTCGTTATGTACCAAGTTCTGCTGACCATGCATTATGACATTTGGAGGATTAACAAAACAAGTTGCACTCCTTTGAACCATCCATCTATGGTTAATTAAATAGTTTGTCATCGTGGTATATGGCAGGTATATTGTGCTTATGAATTTGACAGGGTAGCGCTTTCAAAATAACATCTTCACACAAACGCACGCATGTTCATTATGAAAACATGACACCTTTCTTGTTGACCCCGTCTGAAAAATTTGAATATCATGGAAAAGTTGTTTGATTTCCATAATTCCATTCAAAAAGTTACACTTTCACAGATTATAGACCGAGGGCCCACAATTTAAACAATTATAAGTATTTCTTTGTTTATTTTTACATAATTCCAGCTCATAAAACCCACAAGTGTGTCACACACTAATCATCTACTAAACTCAAAGCACCAGCACAGGTTTCCCCAGGTATCATTAAATTGCTTCAGTTTGGTTCAATTGTCTCAGTTCGGTTCAATATAAGGAAGACTGCAGACATGACAGCTTAAAAAACCACCACATTCAGACGCATCCGGGAGATGGGCTACAACTGTCGTGTCCCTCGGGTCGAGGCAACGTTGGAAGCATCTCAACTGGGCCATGGAGAAGAAGGACTGGACTGTTGGCCAGTGGTCCAAGGCCCTCTTTTCCGATGGAAGTAAAGTGTGCCTTTCATACGGGAATCAAGGTCCAAGGGTTTGGAGGAACACCGGTGAGAAACAGAACCCACGCTGCTTGAGGTCCAGTACGAAATATCCATATCAAGTCAGTCATGATTTGGTGATATGATGATATGATGTCCGGCGCAGGTGTTGGTAAACTCAGCTTTCTTACATCCAAGGTCAACGCAACAGTCTACCAGAATATTTTAGAGGACTTCATGATTCCTTCTGCTGAGGATCTGTATGGAGATGCAGATTTCATCTTCCAGCAGGACCTGGCCCCTGCCCATAGCGCCAGAAGCGCCAGATGCCCATGGCCTCACAGTGCTTGACTAGCCAGCCAACTCGCCGGACCTAAACCCCATTGAGAATCTATGGGGTATTCTCAAGAGGAAAATGAGGGGTACCAGACCCAACAATAAAGAAGCGTTGACAGCAAGCATCAAGGAAATCTGGGCTTCCATAACTCCGGGGCAATGCCACAGGCTGATTGCCTCAATGCCACGTCGCATCGAGGCAGTGATTAAGACAAAGGGATTCCCAACCAAGTATTGAAGATTGACATATCGTTTTGAAAGAACCATATTTGGATGATTTGATGTGATCCAAATTTCTTTCTTTTTTTCAGCAAAAACTGAGAAGTAAATGGTGATTTTCTTCACAGTATTCTAATTTTTTTAATTCCTGTTTTTGTGGGTTTTATGAGCTGGAAGTCCAAATTATGTAAAAATAAACAAAGAAATACTTAAAATTGTTTAGAAGTTTAACTTTTTGAATGGAATTATGGAAATTAAACAACTTTTCCATGATATTACATTTTTCTGTATATCAAGCATTCACATCATGTGCTTGATCGAAAATAATGTGCACCACCAACCAATCCCTAGTTTAAAGGGCATGGGTGTGAGCGTGCATTCGAGTGGGTGGAAATTCAACTCCCAGATGCATGTGGTTCTTGGACCTAGACAGCTGAAGCAGAGTCAGTATGGAGCCGGTCCAGTTGATGGGTTCTGTTGTCTTGCGCTCTTCTAGCGCTATCTCTGGCCTGCCATTGTTCTCCCCTGCCGCTAGGTAATATGAACACATGTCACACATGCATTCTCTCACACACGTGCACACACACCCACACACGACTACTGCACAATGCAAGGAGAATTTGTGTTTCTGCGAATGTGTACTCCTCATACATATGCAATTTGCTAAAGTGTGTTTTGTCTATATAAATAGGTGCATGGGGAAAAATTATCGGCATGCATTTGTTCCCATAAGTCTAATCTGTAACAGATAGTCCAACAGGGTCAGTTGACCAGTGTACCCTGATGATTCTGCGGCAAGATCTACTATCGGTCCCCAGAACTCTACACACATAAAGAGACAAAAGAGACAAAGAAGTGCATGTCTGTTATAGGAATCCATTAGATATTTTTAGGCAGAAATGTGTTTCCGACTTTAATTAACAAATGTTTGATGTGTATGATTGAGTTTTGTGTAGCGAATGCGTCTGTGTGTTTAGGTTATGTTTGTTGACAGGCCTGAAAGCTTTGCTGTGGAAAGTAGATCCAGTTTTGGGGGAGGGGACAACTAAAACCCGGACTGGAGTAGCTGATTGGCTGGGTCTGGAGCTAATATGCACACCTTCTTTTCTCCTTCTCTTGCTCAGTCTCTCTTCTCCCATCCCCCTCCACCCCAACCCCCGACCACTCTGCTGCTTACCCAGCATGCAACTTAACCACTTCCTTTCCAATAACAGCATGTTACCACACAAACATCCCCTGGCCCTGTACGAATCAAGGCAAGTATATTTGAGTCAGAGGGCTTTGAAACTTGAAATAGATCATTTGTATAACAACAAAGGAAAGTACATAAGGTAAAAAGAAGCAACAGAGAGACAGGGGCAGCGACATAAATAATGATATTGATTGTTGCTTTTGAGATGGCCCTTCCATCTGTGGGCATTGCCTTTTTTGCTGAGTGTGTATCTGCAGGTGACACTGATGATAGACAAAGTAATTTAGCATTGTTGCATCAGGGATGTCAGCCATAAGTAAACCAAACTTGCGTCGGATATGACCTTTAACTTATGACCTTTAACTTATTTAGAATGTGGGCCGAGATGAATGCCAGAGACAGCCAGTGAGGTAGAAAGTACACTTGCTAGTGATGCCAATATATTGCATCTTCAACCCAGTTATTGCACTGCAAACACTTAAAACTAAATTAGTGGTTTCAAAAGCAAACTGAGCAGAACTGAACAATGAGGTTGTAATTTTCATTAACGATGCATTCCTCAAAATCACAAAGGCACGACTTTTACATGAGGTCATGCTCTCGATTTCATGGACCCAGTCAAGTCCATCTGGGTACAAGCTAGGGAATTAGATGCATAGACACCACTCACTTTGTCAGTGTCAATGCACCCTGTTTGGTAGTTCTTTTTTAAGTAACACGTGATTGTAGCATTCATGTCCAGTGTGAACACATGCGTTGTTACTTCATTACCTCATTAGAATGGTTGAAAATACAAGCCATGCATCTCCGAACGTAGCATTGTTGCCTCCACAATACCACATCCATAGGCTCACAATACAAATTCACACGCACGTACATGCGCACACGCACACGTGTGTGTGTGTGTGTGTGGTGCATTGAGTGGCAAGGTGCCATGAGTCAGCTCGCCCAATTTGCATTTGCACTACACATGTAACACACGTGCTGTCGTGTTTGCATACAGTGTAGTAATATATATTTGAAACACCAGTCTACCATGCCCAATGTTTGATCCTGTGCCAACTCCTTCGAGGTGCGTTGGCCTGAGACGCGTTAGAACACCTTCTCTCCCTTCATCTGGACTGGAGCAAAATACAAAGTGCGGCCGCTATCGCAGCGGAACACAGATCCGCTGAGTCATCACGCCGGCTCACGGGGAGGGCATTGCGCCACCGCTTCCTCACAGACCGTTCTCAGTCTGACTCTCCAGCTGAGTGTGAGAGGGATGCCCGTGGTCTCCAAAAGGCTTATCAACAACAACAAACCAAGAGCACAGAAGATGCCTGGTACAGGCGGCCGCTCCGGCAAGCCTATAGAGTTGGAGGTTCTCCTTTGAACACCAGACTTAAAAACTAAATGAAACACAGGAGAATAAAAACATAACCGTGAGGCACAGTTTATTCGTCGTCTAATCAAACCTGTTTTTATGGGTCACCGACCCCGAGAGAGCGGGTTAAACATTCAGACTAATAGCAACACTGAAAGGCTGGCTCTATTAAACCAGGACTACTCGGACCAAACCAACAGAACTCTGCTATTTAGCCCCAACATAAGGTCTGCTGTATTCTGAAAATAAAACTGATAGCCCACAATGCAGAAGCGAAACCTTCTGAAAAGCATTGAACACAGTTTTTAAAGGAGATATAGAGACTTAAACAACCTGTCGACTGGTAAAAGCAGTGGAAGGGTCGCAGAGACCCTGCCAGATCAGTATGTCAGTGTGCACACACGCAATAGAGTGCCATACAGCCATTACTGAGAAATCAGTTTACAGCAGTGATTCGATAGACACATGGGCTCCCATAATGCGATCAGGGAGAGGCCCTGTATATAGTGGGGTGGGCTGTGTGCAACCTGGAGACAGAATTACGTAGAGCAACACTCATTGTTGGGCATAACAATCTATTCCCTTTTGGTCGTCCCCCAAATAAATATATATATATGTGTGTGCATACTCTTGGCATGAGGATCAAACCCTGAACCCAGTCCATGTTGATGCTCTAGTGCCATACCAGTTAACCCAGGCAGCCCCACAAACACCATGTTCTCTATACATTTTATACAATCTGCACTCACTTACTTACTTACTGGCTTGTGTTTGCTCATGCTGGGCTAAACTTTGTATCATACTTATGGCTACAAAGCTAACACAAATTTTGTTCTGATGGAGTGGATTGAGTTGTGGAGCATGTCATGAAACCCTCCCTAAATGAGACACCTCACAAGATTTAATAATGCAACCTGGACATACATATACGTATAACACAGAACTGAATGGGTTGAGAAACCCATGTTCTTGACTATTCTAGTGATTGCAAAAAAGTTAATTTGTCAAACTTGTTCAAACCAGTCTATCTAACTCACAGCCGGTTTACTTAACCTAAAAGAAGGAAAAAGCTTTGTGTAAACGAGAGATAAAGTGCTCACATAAAACCCAGCCCAGCTGCAGGCTGGGAGGTATCGGAGGGGAGGTGAACGGTCAGCTCAAGGCCTAGATACATTCAGAAGTATTCAGACGGCTTCCACTTACTTTGTCCTTGATTGCGGCGGGGGAGGCGGAGGGGTTGGGGGTGGTGGTGGTGGAGGAGGAGGTGGCGGTGGCGCGGAGCGGCCCGTGCTCCCGTCTTTCCGAGGTCGCCCGCGCGGCCGCTTCTCAGGGGTGGTACTGCTGGCAGCCGCCTTGGCCAATCCGGCGCTGCGTCCGGCACGAGTGACAGGAGGAGGCGGGCCTCTGTCACGGAGCTCCTGAGACTGAGCCCCTGATGGCATTCTGGACAGAGACACGACGACAACCAAACAGTGTGCTGTTAATATCTATTTTGTATTTGTACATAAAGGCAGGATTTTCGAAGAGATCTCGTTCCATTAAAATCGTCGTAATAGCATCAACTCCAAACCCATTGCTCAATAGGTTACCTGTACTAGATGAACTGGGATAAGTTTGACTCAAGAGGAAGAAAACAGCAGACATAGCTGCACTTAAACCATAAAGCGTAATGGTAAAAGATGAGCCAATGAGCAAGGAGCTAATCTAAAACTAATGTAGTAGTTGGGTCCATATGATCCATGTGTGTGCCTACATTCTGAGGACAACCCTGAAAACGTGTAGTGAAACTGGGCTTCGCACAGACACCACTACCAACCCAAGCGAACCAACTATAATAATCACTCTGTGACCCAATGAACTACTGACACCAATCATCAGCCCCTATGACCGCCTGCTATGTTGACCAATCATAACACGGGGGCCTAATGAGTGCCGGGCATGGTAAGTGCCGTGACCCCTCGACATGGATTGAATTTAACTTGGTACAAGTAAACAAAAGCAGGTGGCCAGGATCCCGGGGTGACACAAATCTACACAGAGACCAGGCAGTAGAATCAACGCAGTATAGATCAACCCAGCACCAATGCTTCGACTATTGCTAAAGAATGTCCGATTAATAGCTAGGGTAACCTGCTGGGGGGTATGCTTTCTGGGTCATGGCAAAATGGGTACTAGAAGACATTGTTTGGCCCACTTAGTGACCCAACCAGCATGGAGCCAGAGTCAGACCAGCCTCTTTCTTGCCAGTTAGCCAGTTAGCTGAGAGTACAGCGCCAATGTCGCTGATGATGTTGGCCTTTTTTCCCCGCATGAAAACCAATAATAAACAATGCCAATCTGCTTGCAGTTTGGCACTTGGCAACAGTTATCTGACATGAGTGAATTTTCATCAAAGCCTCGACAAAGGAGGTTATCAGGTTCACCTTATTTTACACCTCTGGACTAACCACGTAACAATTTCTGCAATCTTGAAAGGCCCATCATGTATAGTAATTTGCAGATTGATGAGCAGCTCTAGGAACTGCACTGCAACAATTGGATATTAAATAATCTTCTCAATAAGGTGTTGCAATGTAAACGGCATTTACCCCTAACAAGATACTAAAAATCACCAAATCACAAATAATGACTTGTTTTACTATCCTCTTCATGGGCTCTAGTATGAATCGTGCAAATCTAAAATGGCCCCTGACTCATAGCACCTTTCTATATGCAGACCATACAGA
The DNA here is from genome assembly GCA_027122795.1 of Enchelyopus cimbrius. Taxonomy (NCBI): domain Eukaryota; kingdom Metazoa; phylum Chordata; class Actinopteri; order Gadiformes; family Gaidropsaridae; genus Enchelyopus; species Enchelyopus cimbrius. Next base: position 1,107,262 of record JAOPJJ010000098.1, on the reverse strand, counting down.
GGGGCATCCTTTCTTTGGCGATCAATTAATAAACACAGAACACCCAAATACAGCCTCTGTTGGTGTGGGGCCGACCATCAGCCTACCATGATTTATCTTGGTGAATTTGCTGTAAACACCTTAAGTTATCACCTGAAAACCACCAAAAGATGTGTCACATAAACATCAGATACTCTCCTGATGTTGTAGGCTAAATACAATGAAGTTAAAGGGAGTAACACAGCCCAATGAGTGAGGGACAACTTTACACATAATGCATCAAATGACTATTTAGTTTATCTCTGGACATTGTCAGTGAAGCCATGTCCCATGTCTGATCAAATGTGCTGCGTAATTCTAAAGAAGATAAGAGTTAAACATCAGGGCAGAAAAATTGACTTTCCAACCGGTCACACACAACCTCGGAGGCTTTCCAGCAACTATCTGTTATTCTGAAATGGTACTGGAAACGTACTCCCCCAGTCTCAACAACCCCACTTGTTTTCTATACACAACGTCCAGTGGGGCCTTTACTGGAGATCTTGCTCCACACATCGGCCGATGGCGTGGCGGTGAACTTGGTGGTGGTGGTGTCTCGGCCTAGACCATCCACCTCGATGACAACAATACGTCATATGTACTGAAAGCAATGTGGACTTCAACTTGATGATCCACCGCTATCGAAAACGCATCACATGGTCTTTCATTTATAATCCCCTTCGAATGTCCCACGTTGGGGGGGGGGGGGTTACAATAACGTTGCTGAATGGGGGATGACGATCATAATAAAACGCTGCGTCTGCCTGCTTCTTGTTTCAACGTGTATTAGCCATGTGTTGTGATCGTAACGTTACTTCGATCCATGTCTAAAAGTACGGGCCATCCATCTAAAGATGCATGCTTAACATCCATAGGAATTGGGTTATTATATTCCTATAAATCTACTTACAGTGTGGACGCCCGTACTGGTGGTGGAAGTCAATATTGAATCACCCATGAGTTCACACACATACACACACGTTTCATACTCCTCATCCAAATAGATAGCTGAATGCACTATAATTGAGTCAACAATAGAAAGGTATGGTAACACAACATGAGCAGCAGCTTCCTATATTTGAGGGTGCGCGTGGACCGCCCAGAATTTGACTGATCACTTTTCTGTTAGCATGAATGCACTCGTTTGTAATGCGCGGTACGAGCTAGCTTACAAGCTAGCTCTTACCGCGCATTATAAACGAGTGCATTCAGTCTAGCTATGTGGCTTTGGATTCCACCCATATACATTTAGCATGGTTAAAAATGTGATTCACCGGCCGATAGCCGCCAACAGGGAGATAAACACAGAGAAGTGTCGTGGGGAAAAGAAAGCCCTTACGGAATTGATGCAATTCTCTTTTTCCTCTCCAGCTTTGCGGCCGACTTAAACCGATTTTAATTCCAACAACGAACTTCTCCGAGTGATAGCATTTGTTTCATAGGGTTGACATAATATTTACCAACGAAACATCCCTTGAGGATGAAATAAAAAGCGTGATTTTCACCTCTAAAAACGCGAAAATTAAAGTTAAAGCGTACGCTCCATCATGGAGGCCATGTTTCGGAGCGACCGAAGCACCGCCTGTCAACGATAGTAGAAGAAGTAGGTCCAATAAAACAATAGTGGGTATGTGAGCGCTGAAACATGTGTCTACCGTGAACGATACGAATACATATGCATGTGGTAAATGAGGGCTGAATTATTAGTTAAAAGTTTTGAAATGGACTGAGTTAATGGCAGAGTGACGTAAATGTGTTGTGAAAAAGTGGGTCTGACCCCGCGGAGGGGGCGCTGGAAAGCCGTTGGGGTGAAGCGCCCACTCTGTCATCAGACGGAATACCGGAAAACCAGGAGCAGATTCAATTGGCTTACTGGATTGGATGAAAACGGATTTTAACAAATGTTTATACATTTTTTCAGTTAAAAACAAGCTGAATAATGTCAAGTATTATTAAACCAATTACTTATTGATCATTTATATGGAGCATAATATGAACTACAAAAGCATTGCTATTATGATCTGAATGGAAGTTTCTGACATTGCACTGAGCAACTGTATGGAGTAGAAATCTATTTTAAAAGAAATGGCACACTCTGCTGTCGTAACCGGGTAAAGCCCTGATGCAAACTGCTCTTGATAATACTCACAACCGGCGCAACGTCATACAATGCATTTGAAAGGTTCACGTCCCTTTTTAGGGGAAAACAAACAGCAACACTATCGTTTACATTGTAATAACCTAAGTCTAAGTATTCCTATTGCCTATATTTATCGCCTGTAACTCCGTTATAAAAGGACATGACGGAGATATTTGGCTGATAGATGGAGGTCAACAGGCTACTCGACTGAAGCCCACGTAATATGAGTATCAGAACATCAGTAACGTAACTTAGCCTCGCTGCTAGCTTAAGGACGCTATCGGAAGCTAAGTCAGGCTAGTCATATGACTGGACAGAAAAGTGCCACTAGTACTCTAAATATAAAGATGCTTTTAAAAACGAAGTAAACTCATTCAGTGGCTTATCTGGTGACTATGAGATACGAGTAAATGTCCGGTTAAGAGTCTTAACCAGAAGTGTCTTAACTTAAGACACTTCTGGCCACTGGCAGGGGTTACACCAATGTGACGGTAGGAGAATGAAGGGACATGTTTTTGAATTGATCAAATTCAGTTTTGGGATGCATCTTTCACGCTCTATGGCAGGCAGGGTGGACATATACTTAGTTGACATGTTTAAAATGAGTGATGTCTTAAGTTATTCACGCCTGCCGACTGTGTATGCACGTTGTTCTGTGCCGCTATTTTGTATAGAACTCAATGAAAGCCGAGTTTGTCTCCCCCTAAAAAGGGGCGTTGACGAAATGTACAGTGAAGTTCCCGGATGTGCCGGTAGCGCGTGTCCCTCATATGTGATGGCGAAAAAAAGAACAGTATATTCCATTTATGTATTATAACAGACACTTTATATCCACTTTAATAATTATAGTATCATTTACTATAGGAACATAGTCATTGAGGGAAAGAGGAAGCTGAGGTCCAGCACTGCGGAAATGATATGTTCAACGGAAACAGAAGAAGCAAAACAATTATGTGTGTATGACTTGAGGTAGAACCACATCAATGAGAAGAAATGATGCGGATCTCTCCGAAAACATGCATTTTTATAAACACTACAATGTCCAACACATTTCAGTCATGACATTGAACATCTTGAACCAACATTCTGGGTACATACTTTCTACAATTCAAATGAAAGCTATACTTTATTTCAGAACATATTACCAGTTTGCTTATACAAGCTATTCCAAATAATTTGATTGTACAATCAGCACTCAAGAGAGATGAATTCCTTCTTTAGTTGTCTGCAACAAACTAGTCAACTCCGGTACAGGTTTATTCCAAGATGGGGAAAAGGGACGTTGAAGATTATACATCTATGAGATTCACAGGCCTCAACTACCATCCGACCAGGCTTGTTGCCGTTTGTGCTTACGAGATTCTGGCGGTGCTCCCTGGTGGACATACGGTGTAAACGCAGCTTATTTTGACATTGAAAAGTTAAAGTAAAGCAGTTTCAAAGGTGGATTCCACCTACATTTAACACATTGACTTCAGAAATATGTTAAATATATATAATATATGTGTAAACCCACGTAAACAAGTGGACTGTTACTTTCAGCAACAAAACAACAACAAAAACCAATAAAGTATACACATCGGAATATGATAGTTTTCTTTAAACAAACACAACTCCTCCATCAGTCACATAGAAAGAGCTGCTCTTGTGGGCTTTGGTCTCTCTGGAGGAGGATGAAGAGGAGGAGATGCAGTGAACAGTGAACGCCTGTCTTGGGCTGTGCTTCTCAGTGCACGCAGCCGCAGCCATATTGGCACCAGTCATTTCCCTTGAACACAACAGCCTGTGGGTTACCAATCGTTGCCATCGGCGACAGAGGTATGGCTGCTCATACTCTGAGCATGAGGCAGAGGAGGAAGAGGACGAAGAAGAGGCTGCAGCGTTCCTGTAGTTCCTTCTGATGGCGTGTGAGGAGGTGAAGACTGTGATTCTGTAATCTCTGAAGGGAAATAAAAAAACATGAACCCTACAACTCCTCCAACAACTTCCAAAAAGTGAACACACAAACACACACACACCTTAGCAGTCTAGCGAGCAACTCTGAACACTTGGTGAGCTTGTCTTCCTGTCTGGCCACGCTTTCCCCGCCCCCGCAGCGATCCAGCCAATAGAACGCTGAGATACTGTCGATGAGCAGCAGCGAAAGGCTGGGCCGGGAGGACAGGGAGGTCTCCAGGTAGTGGAGGGTGAGGAGCAGCTGGGAGGAGGAGACACAGTGGACCACCAGGAGGCGCGAGAGACAGGCACGCAGGACGGCCTCCTCTGAACACTCTGAAGAGGAGGACTCTGCCTCTGGCTGTCTGGTAGAGAGACCTAGGCCGACAGAGAGAGAGAGAGAGAGACGCAGGGTTGAAATGTGAAACGCAATAGTTTTTGCAATGACAGCCAGTGTGTGTGTGTGTGTGTGTTTTACCAGAAGCCAGTCTGTTCTCCAGTATGGTGACCAGGCGCAACATGTCCAGGCTGTAGTCGGTGTCCACGAACACCACCTCCACACCCATACCTCCAGCCTCCACCGGCAGGATGCAGCGGCACAGCACGTGGTACAGCAGCTCTGTCTTACCTTCAGACACCCCCCATGTGTAAACACGCACACACACACACACACACACATTTATTGGGTGTATATGTGAATCGATGTTTGTGATTGATCCCTTGTTGTAATAAAACACACCCATGCTTAATTATTGTCAGGCTACTTTGATAGGAGTAGCTTACCTGTCCCTTCCAACCCGTGTAATTCAACCACCTCCCCTGTTCCACAGATACAAAGAGGGAAAGAGTCTGTGCCATGTTTTTCTGTTGGAACGCAACACACTGATTTTCAAGCAGCCAGTTTGTGTGTGTGTGTGTGTGTGTGTGTGTGTGTGTGTGTGTGTGTGGTCCTACTGAGGACTAGTCTCCACCGAACGTGC
>JAOPJJ010000098.1:978901-991849 GCA_027122795.1 Enchelyopus cimbrius | reverse complement strand
TACCCAACCACGATGTCATGCTTTATATACCCAACCATGATGTCATGCTTTATATACCCAACCATGATGTCATGCTTTATATACCCAACCATGATGTCATGCTTTATATACCGAACCACGATGTCATGCTTTCTCTGCCAAACGTCTATTTATGTACACAGAGATTTGAAGCTAGGTTTCCTGTGTGTGTGTATATGTGTGCGTGTGTCTGTGTGTGTGTGTGCATATCAGCCATTACAGCCTGGTGGTGATCAAGGCCCCCCACCTGCGCTGGCTGGGCCTGCGGTCGCTCCGGGAGGTCAGCGCGGGGAAGGTCATCATCAAGGACAACCCGGCCCTCTGCTACACCCGGCCCGCCCACTGGGCCCCCCTGATCCGCACCACAGGCCACGAGGGCCCCATCATCAAGAACAACGCCGACCCCACCGCCTGTGGTGAGAGACATGTCCCCGCCGTTTCTCATCCCATCGGAGCATTCCGATCCGGAATTCACGATCCGCTTCCGATCTGTAATGTTCCAAATTGTGTGTTATGTACGAGAGGGAGGGCGTGGCGCTCAGGTACATGGCTTTAGCTGCCAGAGGCCAGGGAGCTTGAGGTACCTCCAACAGAGACGTCCTTGTCATGATTTTATTGTTCTGGCTCTGGGGCCTGTCGCTGAGCTACAGATCATTGGAAGTAAGGGAATCGAAATGTTGTTGCCGTAGGATTGCGCTACCATTCATGATCCTCTCTCTATATGACGACTGGCCCTACAAACAACACATTGTGTTTGTTTTACTAACTACTGTATATCTCTATCTATCTTTTCTATCTCTATCCTTAAAAATAATCTCTCTCTCTCTCGTTCCCTCTGTCTCCCGCCCTCTGCAGAGAGTCAGAATCAGACCTGCGACCCCAAGTGTACGGACGCAGGCTGCTGGGGGCCCGGCCCCGACATGTGTTTCTCCTGTCGGCACTTCAACCGCGGGGGGCGCTGTGTAGTGCTCTGTAACCTGCTGGAGGGGTACGTCACACACACACACACACACACACACACACACACACACACACACACACACACACACACACACACACACTTCCTGTCACAAGGTCAATTCTCTACCACACGGCAAATGTGTTACTTGCTGGCGTTGTTTTCTTTGTGTCCCAGAGAGCCCAGAGAGGTGATAGTCGATGGCAGCTGTGTCCAATGTCACCCAGAATGCCTCGCAAAGAAAGGGACCCCCGCCTGTCATGGCCAGGTACGGCCATTTTGGATCCTTCTTCTAGCAGCTCGGATGTGTTTGGCTAGTGACAGGCTACGGGGCGATCCAACCCACATCCTGCATCGTCAGCGCCACACACCGTATTACAACATCCCAGACAAGTCCGGTTTTGTTTGGGTGAAGGGGAGACTGTGAAATAACTGAGGTGCTTGTGGTTATGGATCTTTATTTTAGCATTGATTGGCGGATTGCAGATTTCCACATTTCCCATGGTCTGTGTTTGTAGGATGAGACCTGAACCTCATGGTCAGGTCACCTGGTGTGGTCACTCTGAGGTCACCAGCGTGGGATAGACCAAGAGCTGCTGTGTGTCAGAGGGTGTTCCCTATTGGACGATCAGTGACAGAAAGAATTGAAATACATAAAACAAAGAGTGAATAGGGACAGGGACGAGCCTCGAACAGGCGAACTGTAGGGAGGAGACTTGACTTAAATGTATAAGTATCTCCCTTTGGCCAATGTACTGCATCATTATCAGTTAGTCAAGACCCCTTCTGTCTCCCAGGGGCCCGACCAGTGTCTCCAGTGTGCCCACTCCAAGGACGGTCCCCACTGCGTGAAGCACTGTCCCCACGGGGTCCCTGTGGGGGAAGAGAAATTGATCTCAAAGTACAAAGACGACGACGGCCTCTGTCAGCCCTGCCACCAGAACTGCACCCAGGGGTGGGCGCACACACACACACACACACACGCAAAGACACACACACACAAACACACATAAACACAAACTCACACTCACACACATGCACGCACACACACACAGACATTAACACATATTTTATTAAGATAGTTATTTTAATCAAAATGGGAAAACATTGTTTTATATTGAGTATGAGTAAACATGAACATCCATCTTCTCCCAACAGCTGCTCCGGGCCTGGACTTGCTGGGTGTCAAAGGTCAGACTGAATGTATTATCACTGTATTTCAGCGTGAGCTAAGCCTAAATCTTCACATCTAGTGCTGACCGGCCTACGCAGTAGAGAGGACCACGATCTGTTTCCCTGTTTTCGTTATGAGTAGACAAACATCCAACCTATTTGATTTAGACATAAGAATTAAGCTGTCTTTGAATCTTGTGCGTTGCATTGACCGCGTCTGAGATCACCCATCTTACTCTGAGCCGTATCCTTCTGGCTACAGCAATTAACTGCACCTTATCACACTTTCCTATCTTGTTTTTGTTTACAATGTGTTGCATCTTATGTACACGCACTGGTCTCATGCTCCTGGACCTAAATACATTACTCTATATTTGACAAAACAAAGTTCCTGGTTATTTTTCCTATTCTTAGTGAGTCTACCCGGCAACCACTTCAAACGTAATCTGTAAAGTGGCTGAATTAAACTTACACTGGAAATCAAGCACAACTCATTGGAGACTAACACTGTACAACTTTCTATTTATCTGTATCATCTAATCAGGTGAAATTTAAAGGGAGATGAGAAGTTACAAAAACATTGTGTTTCTGAGTTTGCTCTTGTGGTCAACTGCTCTATATGACACCGCAGGGCTGCCGTCAACTCTTTGACAGCCCTGGCCATCGTGGGTGGGCTTCTGGTGGCTGTCGTCCTATGGCTGGGCGTCTCTGTGTTTCTACGGCGACGTCACATCAAAAGGAGGAGGACCCTACGCCGCCTGTTGCAAGAGAGAGAGGTGAAAGAAAACACACACACACACACACATGTAACATGTGTAACCCTTTACATTATGTGTAGATTAGCTAACATTAGTAAATGCAATATTTAGCTTTTTATATAGCATTTGCATTGTTGGTAGGGTTAGGGTTAGGGGAAGCGTGGGTACCTCATTCTAGCCCTAACCCTATTCGAAACATGTCTCGATGAATACCTTAGATATCATGAACACCATAACCTCATATGATCACCATTAGCAAATGTTTACTATACACATTAGTCTGACTGTTAATAAAGGGTTCTTACTGCAAATACTTCTTAATGCATAACTAAATGTGTGTGTGTGTGTGTGTGTGCGTGTGTGCGTGCATGTGTGTGTGCGCGCGCGCGTGTGTGTGTTGCGTCTGTGTCTGATTTTGTGTTTGTGTGTGTGTGTTCTGCCTGTGTGTGTGTGTGCTAGCTGGTGGAGCCTGTGTCCCCCAGTGGGGAGGCCCCTAACCAGGCCCTGCTGAGGATCCTGAAGGAGACAGAGATCAAGAAGGTCCGGGTGCTTGGTTCTGGAGCCTTCGGAACAGTCTTCAAGGTACGAGAACCCCGTTTCAGTCTGTGGAGCAGACAGGGGTCTACTATGTTGTGGCACTCATGATAACATAATGTGTGTGTTTGTGTGTGTGTGTGTGTGCGCGCATCCGCAGGGTCTGTGGATTCCAGATGGAGAGAACGTCCGGATCCCTGTGGCCATCAAGGTTCTGAGAGAGGCAACGTCTCCAAAAGCCAACAAAGAGATCTTGGATGTAAGACTGTCTGTCGGTCTGTCTGCTTACCTTCCTGGCTGTCTGTCTACCTGTACATCTACCCACCTTTAACCTTTCACCTGTACACCTTGTGCTTCCACCATCTTGTTCTCCTGTCTTCTGTGTCCTATTATTTTGTCTTCATTGTTTTGATTTAAAATGTTTTAATATAACCGTTATTGATGATTGTGTGTGTGTGTCTGTGTGTCTGTGTGTGCGTGCGTGCGTGTGTGTATGTACGTACATGTATTTGTGTGTGTCTGTCTGTCTCTGTGCATACGTGTGTACGTACATGTATTTGTGTGTCTGTGTGTGTGTGTTTCTGTCTGTCTCTGTGTGTGCGTGCGTGCATACATGTTTTTGTGTGTCTGTGTGTGCGTGCCCCTCCCAGGAGGCCTATGTCATGGCCAGTGTGGATCACCCCCACGTGTGCAGGCTGCTGGGCATCTGCCTGACCTCCTCGGTGCAGCTGGTCACGCAGCTCATGCCCTGCGGCTGTCTGCTGGACTACGTGCGCTCCAGCCACCAGCACGTCGGCTCCCAGTGGCTGCTCAACTGGTGTGTCCAGATCGCCAAGGTAACCCCTCTCATCCGAGGAACAATCATATTATACAGTCATATGCAGCCTAACTTCACACAAATATACGAAGGTTCGAGGGTTTCTACCCATAAGCCTGGAAACACGAGACATCCTCCATGCATCCCTTTGGCTGTGGTATAAGCGTCCGTCCAGCCCGTCCGTCCGGGTTCAGCTGCCTGTCAGGGTCAGGGGTCCGGGGTGGGGGGGGCGGGGGTTACAGAGGGGAGACCAGTGGGAAGGCAGCGGAGGTATTTTCATGAACAGCAAAGATGGCCGCCAAGGATGCTTCTGTTTGGTTGTTCTGATTGGCTGACGGTCCATTTTGTCCAGAGGGATTCGACTCTGCGTCCGTTGATAACACCTACAACGTGTACCGGCAGGTTCTGGACTGATCTGTTGTTACTTTTTGCTAGTTTTTAAACCAACTCCACATGTCATATTCAGAGTGACAGTACAATGTTTGTTAAGGAAGACGTAGAGGTGTGCTAGCCCCCCTCCAGCCCGGACCACCACCCGGTCGTCAGACTTCATTGAGGAAGAGTCGATTGATAAAGATAAAACACATGAAAAATGTTCAACAGCCGCACGGTCCAGGGGGCTGCAATCTTTCAAACAATCCATAACTCGTCCTGGAATAATTGTTTTAACATTGACCTCCATTTGTAATCCCTCACTTGCTCGACCAGTGTCCCCCAGGCCTTCTGTCATCGCTGGTTTTGTGTTTTCCCAGCCTTGAGCCTCTCCTCTGGGTCTGAGCATGCTCCTGTTTGCTCGGATCGCACACTAAGCCTGTTGTGGACGCTCTGTTTGTTAATGTGGGAGCGCGTGTGTGGGTGTGTGTGTGTGTTTGTGTGTGTGTGTGTGTGTGTGTGTGCATGTGTGCATGTGTGTGTGTGTGTGTGTGCTGTCTTGTGTGTTAAGGTAACTAGGCTACACTAGTGAGGGCCTCATCTAAACCTGTGAAAAGGGAATAAGCAAACATGAGTCTTTGTGTACTCAGGCCGTGCTGTTCTTCAGGGTTGTGTTTGGAGTGAATCCAAAACAAAGCCCCAGCCTTTTAATTACAGCTCACAGATCAAATTCACAAATATATATTGTATATGTGTCGGCTTTAATACGATTCCCGAAGCCGATACCAGATCGGGGTGAAACCTTTAAGACGCACCTTCAAACGAATAGTCGTAGATTAAATAATTCAAAGGAATTTATTGCGATCCCAAACAAAATCCCTAAATCAAGATGCACAATTCCAAACGATCAACAAATGAATAAACTATGAAACGAAACGAACGATAGTATTCGAAGTTGTCCGGTGTCTGGTGAGGTGGTTAAAAAACTATATGAGGTGGTTAAAAAACTATATATCTTTTGTGAACACATGATTATATGCTAAACAAAACACGTCCTGTTGTTCCGGTACTAGACATTTAAACGCACCTGATAATTAGCCGTCATAATTAGCCGTCAATCATCTGGCCACAGATGATACCATAAGCGAGTCATAGGGGGAGCAATCATTCAGAATAACAATAACCAAGGCATGTTGGACAAGAATATATAAATAATACAATAATTCTAAGCTTAAAAATGAAACATATAAATAGCAGTTTTCAAACGGAAATATTTAATATATGAGCAATATGGCTCCAACAGTATATATGTTTGTGAATTTAATTTATGAATTTCATGATGGACAGCTTTCATGGTGTTTGTTTTATCTTTTGTGAATTTGTTGTCATTGCTTTAACATGTTTTGTATCAAATAATATTATACACATGATTATAGAATCATGTGTTTTACACATTTGGTTTATCACAAATGCATTGATGTCAAACAGCAACATATCAATCTGCGTCTAGATGTCTGCAAAAGAGGACCATAAAGATCATAAATGATAAATGCACACAGTGTGAGCTGTGACCAGCGCAGTCCATCATGGTGTCCAGGGTGGGTGATGTGTACCATGTCCCCCCAGGGCATGAGCTACCTGGAGGACCGCCACCTGGTGCACCGGGACCTGGCCGCCAGGAACGTCCTGGTGAAGACCCCCCAGCACATCAAGATCACCGACTTTGGCCTCGCCAGGCTGCTGAGCGCCAACGAGAAGGAGTACCACGCCGACGGGGGCAAGGTGTGTGAGGGTGGGGGGGGGGGAGAGAGAGACATGGAGAAGGAGTGAGAGAGAGAGACATGGAGGAGGAGAGAGAGAGAGAGAGAGACATGGAGGAGGAGAGAGAGAGAGAGAGACAGGGAGGAGGAGAGAGAGAGAGAGAGACATGGAGGAGGAGAGAGAGAGAGAGACATGGAGGAGGAGAGAGAGAGAGAGAGACATGGAGGAGGAGAGAGAGAGAGAGAGACATGGAGGAGGAGAGAGAGAGAGACATGGAGGAGGAGAGAGAGAGACATGGAGGAGGAGGAGAGAGAGAGTGGAAGGTATGTTTACATGTACATGGAGAGAGAGAGATAGAAGGGGAGAGAAAGAGAGAGGGAGATTGAGGGAGGGAGAGAGAAAGCGGGAGAGAGAGGGCGATATGAAGGAGAGAGAGAGAGATATTGAGAGAAGATAAACCTAAAGTGTGTGTAATCGTCTGGTTCTCCTCCAGGTTCCTATTAAGTGGATGGCCCTGGAGTCCATCGTCCAGTGGACCTACACGCACCAGAGTGACGTGTGGAGCTACGGTGAGTCCCTCCCCCTGGGTCTACCTCCCGGGGTGTGTTAGTGTAGCAGTGTTCAGCACTCTGAGCTCACATAATTGCCATTTATTCTCTTTTGCTTATCATCCTCAAAACGTTTGTTCAATTGGATCCATGCCTATCTGAGGACCTCTGAGACACCCTTGTGCGGTTAATGTTCATGAACTTGAACAGTGAACATCCATAATATTGGCCACAACATGACCACCGTAATCTGACCTGATCTGACCTGAAGGATCCTTGCTAGACATGACCTTCTGTCACCTTGGTCATGTGACCTGACGTGTGCCCCCCCCCCCCACCCCCTCCTCTGTCCGGTAGGAGTGACAATGTGGGAGCTGATGACCTTCGGCTCGCGGCCCTACGAGGGCATCCCCGCCAGCGAGATCTCCTCCATCCTGGAGCGGGGAGACCGCCTCCCCCAGCCCCCCATCTGCACCATCGACGTCTACATGATCATGGTCAAATGTAGGGAGACACACAGACAGAGACAGAGACATTTGTTTATTGTATTTTCTTTTTTGATGTCAAGATTTGCCCTCAGCACTTGATGATTGTATTCGTCATTGATTTTTTATATTGTATTTGTGCTTCTACTACGACTAATGACCTAATTTACCCTTTGGGATTGATAAAGTTGATCTTATCTTATCTTAAGAAACCCAAATCGTGCAGATGACTTGATTGAATGGTTGCATAGTTGGATGATTGGTGGATGTGTTGATTCATTTATCCATTGATTGATTGATAGCCAGATGGCAGAGGATAGTTGTTGTTGAAGAAGAATTGTGGGAGGATGATGAGGAAAATAACCAAATGAATGAGCGAATGAATCAATCAGCCCCTTTCTGGTTTGGCTCAGGCTGGATGATCGATGCGTCCAGCCGTCCCAGGTTCAGGGAGCTGGTGGTGGAGCTGTCCAAGATGGCCAGAGACCCTTCCAGATACCTGGTCATACAGGTAGACCCCATGCTGTGTGTGTGTTTGTGTGTGTGCGTGCGTGTGTGTTCTCGGTTTCCTGAATGATCTCTTCCCTGAGGTCTCCATTCCATGAATCAACCAGCAGAAGAGTCAGACAAGGCAGAAACTCTCCCCCACAGAGGGAGAGAGAGAGAGAGAGAGAGAGAGAGAGAGAGAGAGAGAGAGAGAGAGAGGGAGGGAGGGAGGGAGAGAGGTCACTTTAACTGAAAGGGATCCTCCTTTCTACACTTGTTGTTGTATTATACATTACACAGAGCAAAGGAGAAAGGTAGTGTGAGTGTAGTGTGTGTTTGACAAAGGAAATCCCTGTGTGTGTCAATGTGTGTGTGTGCTTTTGTGTGTGTGTGTGTGTGTGTGTGGGTGTGCACATCTGAAACATGAATTATGGATGAGAGCCCAATCTGTCTCGGTGTGTGTGTGTGTGGCAGGGCGATAGCCGCATGCACCTGCCCAGCCCCACGGACCCGCGGTTCTTCTCGCGCATGCTGAGCGACGAGTCTGGTCTGGGGGGGGGCGAGGACACGGTGGACGCCGACGACGCCGACGAGTACCTGCTGCCCAACAAAGGACAGGACAGGAGCAGCAGCTACACACCCCGCTGTAGCGCGGTACACACACACACACACACACACACACACACACACACACACACACACACACACAGAAATATATACACGTATACACACACACAAGCACACACACGCACGCACGCACACACACACACACAAGAATATACACACACACACACACACCAGCACGCACACACACACACATACATACACACATGCATATCAAATATACTCCACATCCCCCCAAGCAAAACACAGTGACTACATCCTGCAGTTTGTTCTTCATGATGTCTCTTTCTCTCTGTAGAATGGCCACCCAGTGAGGGGAAACAGCGCCGTTATGCGATACATCAGCGACCCGACGCAAACCATGGATAGTGATGCCTTCGCGCTTGGCCCAGGTAGGGGGCTCAGTGTAGGCCTGGTCGTGTGTGTGTGTGTCTGTGTGTGTGTTTGTTTGCGTGCGTGTGTGTGTTCTGCACCATGTATTTTCATTAGCATCTTTGTAACATCCACCTATGGCACTTTCTTCTGGGTCAGAATACATGAACCAGAGTCAGGGGGAATGCAGCCTCAGCAGCCGGCAGTCGGAGGTGTTGAACCCCAACTACGAGGACCTGGGTCTGGGCTGGAGCCCCCCGGGGCTCCCCACCACCCTGGAGGACTCCTGCTCGTCGTCGGGGGCCGCGGACCATCCCGTGCAGCTGGGCCTCCCGTCCGAGGAGCCAGGGTACCTGAACGTAACGCGGACTCACAGTTTTCTCCCCTGCTACGCTCACGAAAGCCTGGACAACCCAGACTACCAGGCGGACTTCCTGCCGCCCACCACCACCACCACCACCACCAGTAACGGTTTGTTTCACCCAGCAGTGGAGAACCTGGAATATCTGCGCCTGTGCCCTGCAGTGCAGCCTCCGGTCCGCTAGGGGCAGAGTCAGCCGCTTCAGCGCTTTAAAAGCCAATGTTTGATCCCTCAAACTAAAATGGATTTGCTGTATGTAATAGCTAACTAAACTGAACTGCCTGATTTTTTTCTGGCTATTAAGAGCAGCTAATTTAAGCATATTTCAACTACAACCTACATTTGAAGATGACCAACTTTTTAAGGAGTTCCACTCTGCTTCTTACACTTCTTGAAAACATGTTTTGTTTACCTATGACCACAGCTACAACACCAACAAAAGCAGCAGCAACAACAGATAGCTTCTATAAAGAGTTTTCTACACATTTTTGTTATCACAGACGATAAATGGTGCTTTTTCCTACAAATCTCCCCTTTCATAGAATTTAACCATTTTAACACAAATCAAAAAATGGCACTTGACAACATTGAGAAGAACATAGACAAAAGACTTTACCTGACGTGAAATTATAATTTGTATACGTTCCTTTTGAGCTTTATTTTAATTTCAGAAGTATGTTTTCACATAGCCTCAGAGCCTACGCTCTGAGTGCCACTTTATATTTACTTTAGTAGCCAAAACCACTGGCTTTACACAACAGTTTGCATATAAGCACATTCTGGTGATTCAGATCATTTGAAAGAAATAATGTAGTGGAAACAGTGCTTTACGGGTAATATTTGTATATTATAGATTTAGTTATGTAATGAATCAGAGAATGCATGCATCTCGATATTAATTGTTTCAAAGTTGATTTACCACTAAAGTATTTTATTTGTCAGACATAGTCAAAAGTATAATTCAATTACATTAGTTCAAGAGCGAAATGTGAAATTGTTAAAACAATATAACAAGCTGAGTCACCTTTTATACAATACATTAAATTAAGAATCCAATGTTACTTTGGCCCACTAGAAATGTGCATGCTATGAAAACAATTGCTGAAATTGCAAAAAGATTATCTCTTGGTGGACGTGTGTTTGTTTTCATCTATTAATTGATTTACGGTAAATCGAGACACTTGAAAGTAGTTATGGTTTGTGTATGCCCTTACATGCACACACCTTTTAATGGGGAGAATGAGCCAGACAGGGTGTTGCAGTACACAAACTGTTCTGTATAAGACAAATGTGGCTGTTATTGGGGTTTTTTTACCCGTTTTTTTTTTATTATTTTTTTTAAACTTTTTTGTGTGTTTTTAGGCTAGACACTGCAAATCCTGTACAGAATGAATGTATGGCTGGACAAGGCCTCACTGAGGTGGTCTGTCACTGACGCATGCTGAGCCTTGAGGACGTGAGATGGATAAATGAGCTACTTCAGAATGAAAGCCTGTTACTTTGATAATGTCAATGTTCCTTGCTTGGCACTGTTGTGTCAGTTGTTACATTATAATTGGAAATGCGTAAATGAATAACATTGTAGACATTGTTTAACTCCTCTTTCACATACATTCCCTAATTCCGTATCCCTCTTTAAAGTTTACCTACGTTCAAACCTGTTGCAACATATTTATTAAAGTGATGGTGTCTTTATTGCTCCAATCCTTTATTCTTTTGCTCAAAATATAATCACGTCTGGTGCGAAATGCTTTTTTATTTTCCGATTATTAACTTAATTGAGACGTCTGCTCTGGGTGCAGCACCGCCGCTCCCTATTGGTAGAGATGAGTATCACAGTGACGCACTGTAAGGGAACTAAACATGTACAGGTCCATCTAAACTGTTTACTAGGCCGACCAATGTGAATACAGAGATAGTGGACTGTTGTGTTCAGGTTTTTCGTGGTAAATGTTTTCTATCCATAGATGTATGCTGTTCAGGCTTCTGTGCTGTTTTGCTGGCAGTGTTGCACATTGTAAAGTTACTTTGATAATGTCAATTTGTCTTTTTGTGTGATGAATATTTCCACTATGTCTTTCCTTATGTTTTTATTACTCCCCATTGTGGCACAAACTGGTATGTGCATGTAAGCACACACTTATTAACATGCATCTTCATCATTAAGAATAGAGGATTGTGTATAGTGAAAATCCATCGAGTTCCCCGTTCCCTCTCTCTTTATAGTGAACACAGACCTCAAATCAACACTAGATTAGCACTTAGGTTACAAGTATTTGACTTCCAACAAAAGGGTCTTCACATCCATTCCCACTTCTGCACACACGCACACACGCACACACGCACACACACGCACACACACACACACACACACACACACACACACACACACACACACAGCTCACACCTACCTGCCTCTCCTTTACACACTGCTCTTTGTACTTTGCTATAAAATAAAGTGTCCATGATCAAATTGTATTTACAGCGCAAAGTGATTTACATTTAATTTCCTTGTCTTCGCCTCCCTCCACGACAGACTACAAGAAGACTCTACATTCCTGCCATAACGGACAGCATTCAGTAGAGTCATTTAGCAAATTAAAAATATTCATGTAGTTTAAAACAATCTGAACATCAACCAACATTTGGATGCATATTCTGTTATTGTAAAGAAAAAGATAATTGAACATTAGAAAGGTGATATTTCATTTCGTGTTATGCAAGACATTTCATGTATATGTTGGTCTCATGAGGTCTAAATTCATAGTACAGGGGAACACCCAGTGCCACTCCTGGTGGTATCCCGGTGACTTTTATTTGGAAAAGCTTTGAACCGGAAGTCCGAGGTTACACAGTTGTCAATTACGTCACAGTCTAGTTGGGTGCACTGCATAGTCGAGTGACATCCACAGAAACCGACTCCTCACACTCATTAACGCAATCTTCAATTTCACTCCGAATTGAACTTGGATTAAACTCATTACAAGTGTAACTGTGTCCTCACTCGGAGATCAATATGACGGCGTTGGCGGGAAGATTAAACATTGCTTTCAGCAGACTGGTGCCCCGGTGGTTCACCGGTGGACACCGCGCAGAGCACTCGGTTGCCCAGAAAGGGTCTTACTGCACGCGCACAGGTGACACAGGTGAGGCGTGCCGCGATCATCACACAAGTGCTCGTGGTCTGGCAGGTATTTAAATGATCAATGTTTAACTGTGGATCCAAACGCGTTTACAGTTATGCATCAAAAGTGATGAGATCTTTCTCATTCAACGTGGAAGTATTCAACCAAATCATGGGCCATAATGTGAACGTTATATTTGATCAACAGTGGAGCCAATTCGACCGCTAGATGGCGTCAGAGTTCTGGATTTGACCAGGTATTTATTCATTTGCACAGCCAAGCCAACAAGATTCAAAGTGTTTGTCGTGTGCACAATAAGACCATGTTCTCAGTTATGAAATTAAATTAGCCCTTTGTTTCCATGGAATGCATGGAACACTTACATTTGTTAGGGTGCTGGCCGGTCCCTTTGCCACTATGATCCTGGGGGACCTCGGGGCCGAGATCATCAAAGTAGAGAGACCAGGTGAGACAGATGCGCTCGCTCACACACACACACACACACACACACACACACACACACACACACACACACACACACACACACACACACACA
>JAOPJJ010000098.1:857389-872189 GCA_027122795.1 Enchelyopus cimbrius | reverse complement strand
TCTCAGTACTCTGGAAAGGTGAGTGACAAAGCCAGCATAGGCTACAACTACAGGTCTCTCTCTCTCTCTCTCTCTCTATCCCTCTTTCTCTCTCTATCTCTCTCGATCTGTCTCTCTCTGACTGTACCACACCCTAGCTTGAATAATCAAACAAAATATGAAGTGCTAGAAAAGCTTTAAAAAAACTCACATACCTCGTCATGGATATATTTTTGGGTGTTATTTCTCTAATAGGTCAAACATGTCATAGAACAAGTTTGTAGCATTTCAATATATGATTGGATTCTGGTTGATGCTGTAAACTGGACCTCCATATCAGCCATCACATATTTAACATACAGCAGCTTTCATAGGCTAACTACAGCCAGCTAGTGTTATGAGTACTTTGTGTTTACACTTACGTTAAAGTGGACAGTTTGATTTTGAACACAGTTTGAACAGTTTGATTCCTGCCTCACAGCCAGTGAAGGATGACCTGTGCACACTCTCACTCCCCCCACCCCTATTCATCCCCCCTCCTCCCCCTCCTCCTCCTGCAGATCACCTTCTACGAGGGTAAATGCTTCACCGGCAGGAAGCTGGAGGTCAGGGGAGACTGCGATAACTTCCAGGACCGCGGCTTCATGAACAGGTGGGCTCAGCCCCTGAAACCTTGCCTGGATGGGCTTACTAGCAAAACCATCCAAACTGAATACAACAGAAATGTGTTTAGCTGGATACGCTGAGCCGCAATGAGAGGCACAAACTCTAAATAATTGTGTGATCAATGAATTTTATTTTTATACCACAATGTTTTCTACATAGAGGTAATTGATGAGCAGGTAGCCTGTAGGCACTGGCTACCTCTCAAACCCACAACCTAGAGCCTGCTTTTTCGAGTTCAATCACTCCACTTAACCATGACCTCTCCTGTGTGTGTGTGTGTGTGTGTGCTTGTTTGTGTGTGTGTGTGTGTGTGTGTGTGTCCAGGGTGAACTCCATCCGCGTGGAGAGTGGCGCCTTCATCTGCTACGACCACCCCGACTTCAAGGGCCAGCAGTTCATCCTGGAGCGCGGAGAGTACCCCGAGTTCCAGAGGTGGAACTCCCACAACGACCACATGGGCTCCTGCAAGCCCGTCCGCATGGTGAGAGAGAGAGAGACAGAGAGAGAGAGAGAGAGGGGGAGAGAGAGAGGGAGAGAGAGAGGGAGGGGGAGACTGAGAGAGAAATGGCTTACAGCTAGGTGTCAACATTTGAAAAGCAGGGCCCAGCTGCCCTGTGTCGCTCAGGGGAGTGCCGTGTGTGCGTATGTATGTGTGTCTGTGTGTGCGTGTTTCTCTAACATGTCCCCCCGCCCGGCGTCCCCCCAGCACGGCGAGCACTACCGCATCGAGCTGTTCGAGGCGTGTAACTTCTCGGGCCAGTGCGTGGAGCTGTGCGACGACTGCCCCTTCCTGCAGAGCCGCGGCTTCTCCAAGAACTGCATCAACTCCCTGAAGGTCTACGGCGACGGAGCGTGAGTGTGGACCCAGAATGCACCACAACACACTGCGGCGCCGTCTGCTCGCACGCACACGGCCATGTTTAATGTTGTCATGTGCATAAGAACACAGCGAGATTGTCAAGGAAATGGGGAACATTTGTTTAATTTCGGAACCCACAAGATATTCATAATCATGGTTAAAATATGAATAAGAAACAAAAACACAGACACACACACACACATTCAATCAATTCAATCCAGGCCGTCCACAACCCAAGGAAGCCATTAAGTTAGCTCAGACCGTCCACTCCTACTCAAAGCGTGCTCCACAGTCTAAACTCACCTCCACTTCCTGTTTGTGTGTGTGTGTGCCTGCGTGTGCGTACGTGCAGCTGGGCCATGTACGAGGAGCCCAACTACAGGGGCCGCATGTACATCGTGGAGAGGGGAGACTACTGCAGCCACAACGAGTGGCAGGCGCAGAACCCCAACATCCAGTCCCTGCGCAGGGTGGTCAACTACTTCTAAATCCCTGCCTCCTCCCCTCACCTCCGACCTTTGAACCCCTTGCTGAACTTTGACCGAGGAACCACTTGACGTCGACGGAAAGCCCCCTCATGATGATGTAGGATTCTTCAACGTAAATAAAGAGAAAATACACATAAAACGGGAAAAAGTTTGTTTGCCTTTTTCCGATCGAGCGTGAATGTTCTCTGCTCCCCTCTGGTGTTGAGGAGCAGACTGGAGGCTTTAGGTTCGATACCGGAGGGTCGGTTACCGGGGTAACTAGAGGTGTAACCCACACGAGGATTAACTTAAGTTTAATGCGTCAGACTAAACCAAGACACTTCTCTGGTAGTGAGCATGTTGATCCCCATTCCAAAACACTCAGACACTGGAGATAATCAAATCTGTATTTAATGAATTTGATTCATAAAAAAAACAACACAAAGTGCTTTTGCACGGGATCCTTCGATGCGATCAGCATCCTCTTCCCAAATCGATCAAACTCACTGAGAGGGCGACACAAATTGAACAATAAACAACATGAAGAGTATCATTGATTTGCCTGGCACCATGACCAATATAACATGTTATTGCAGTTTTAATAACCACATGAAATCATAATACAAAACCATAATATTTTTCACCAAAGACGTCACACATAAATCAAAAAACAAACAGATAATCTGTCCCTTGGGCAAAAAAAATCCAACGAAAAGTGTGTGATTATTAATTTCCATTTAGGAAAATAAATCAAGCACATTGCAATGAGTTATTTTGTGCCAAATAAAATAGTGCAACTTTCTTCCTCTTTTAAATAGGCTGACCAGCAGTTTGGGTAGGAAAGTGTCGGCAAAATTGTGACCCAGTGATCACTCTAGCCATTGGATGGTGGTTATCCAATCAGGCTGATGTTAGACTTGCCATCAAAAAACTACAAACACCATCAAGTATATGACTGATATCCGCGATAGAAGTCCTATACTTTTAAATTGATAGATTTCAATAGTTCCAAAGTAAAAGTCATGTTCAAAGTAAGTCAGGCTGAGCTTAATTTTAAAATTTTAAACAGTTCAGCATACCAAAAATGTTTTACTGGAAATTGAAATACAGCCAAGCAAATTGTAATGAATATGAATACCATAACAGATCCTTCGAGATAACTTTGGCAAATGTAAATAGAGAAAGTAGCAAATGAAAAGCCGCAAATGCTGTGGATTAAATGAAAACGCTCAACAACTCATCTCCATATGATGTACACATCAGTACCACATACAAATAGATTATCGAAAACATTATCGACCTCAGCTTAGACTTTTATTTTGAAGGGTCTATTGTCAACTACATAGGGTCATTTCACCACACACATGATTTACTGTGTTATCCTGTGAAGTTATTGCTAGTGATGGCATTACCGTTTGTGTGTGTGCGGGGGGGGGGGGGCAAATGCAAAAGCAAGGCACATTTGAATATTGCAATGCATGTCGACATTTGTATGACATTATTGTGGGTGACACTGTATGTGTGAGTGTGTGTTTGGACTGTGTATGTGTGCGTGTGTGTGTGTGTTCGGACTGTGTGTGTGTGTGTGTATTTGTGTTCCGACTGTGTGTGTGTGTGCGTGTGTTTGTACGTGTGTCTGTCAGCCCCGGCTGAGGTAGCTCTTCATGGTAGCGATCAGCTCGCTCTCCTCCTCCAGGGTGAGGTCCAGGTAGTCCTCCTCGTGACGAGAGAGGTCCTCCAGCGCCTCGTTCACCAGCTCCCTCTCCTCTGCATGCACGCACACGCAAATGCATACACACACACACACACGCATACAGCTGTGAATGGTCTGCATCTATCTGAACTAGAACACACTGAGCTAAAACGTGCTATGTGAGTCTGACCTTTGGACTGTGAGGAGGTCCTGGGTCTATCCGAGGAGGTGCCGGGGCCCTCAGAGGAGCTGCTGGGCTCCTCCGAGGAGGACGAGGGAGGCGAGGCCGAGAGGAGGTCGGGGGACAGGTAGCCCTGGTTGTCTAGCAACAGCTGAGTGGCTGATTGGATGTCCCCGCCTGTCAATCTCAGCGCGGTCTCAGAGACCTGCCTCTCAAAGCCCAGGTACAAGAGCTGGAGAACCAGAGAGACACACATCTCGTGCATTTAGATGTATGCATGGAGTAGAAAAACAATATTAAATTCCCCCTCATCCCTTTTTCTTCCACGGTATTTCAGACCAAAGCTTTGTATGAGACTCCGCCTACCTGGTGGACCAGCTCTTGACTGACGGCTACCTCGGAGTTGTTATTGGTCACCACGGCGGTTTGGGCGTCAGCGAGGATCTGTCCAGCAACACAAAGGAGAAGGGAAGTTGAGTCAAGAGATATGGAGATGGAGATTCCTCATGTGTAGGGTAACACATCAACACACCTGCACACACATCTCCACCAACACATTACCAACATTGTACCAGGATTCAGAATTTAAACAAAAGTGAATGTGATTTCACTGAAAGTGATACGAAAGTGTGTGTGTGTATTTGTGTGTGTGCGCATTAGGGCTCCATAATGATGACAGAATCATGAAACACATTCTTAGCAGAGCTGGAACAGAGGTCAGCGAGGTGTGTGTGTATTCACATGAAGAAGAGGACGGTGGTGGTTCTGTTCCCGGACATGGCGGTGCGGTGAGGTACTCACCGCGTAGGCCTTGTCCACGTCGTCCGCGGCGTGGTGCAGGGCCCGGGCGGCGTCGGCCCGGGAGTAGCCCAGCTCCGTGAGCATGGCCAAGGCCTCCGACCTCCTCCTCCTCTTCGCCTCCTCCCTGTGCTTCATCGCCTCTCGCTCCTGGAGACCCCACCGCCGTTAGCATGGCTAGGTGTTAGCTCATATTTATGTATGTGTGTGTGTGTGTGTGTGTGTGTATGTGTGTGTGTGTGTGCGCACGCGCGTGTACACCTGTCTGCGGTTGGTGATGTGCGCTGCGGCCTCCTGCGTGTCTCCCTGACAGGCTCGCAGGCCGAGGCGGACTTCCCGCTCGCTGAAGCCCATCGCCATCAGCTGGGTCATCTTATCGGCGTCTGGACACAGACGGCTGTACAGCGACTCCACCTGGTGGACACACAACGCAACTACAACATCAGACCTATACAAATGTTTATGACCCAACCTGCTCCACCGGTTCCCTCATTCCTTAGTACTGAATGCTGTAGAACGATAGTACACGACTTCCACGCAAAGTATAAAGGGAGTTTGGAAACGTATTATCATTGTGACGTGTATTGATCATAACAGGATTTAGATGTCCCCCAGAAATGTCTAATCCTTTTCAGAAGTAACGAGTATGTGTGGGATTGCCTCTTTGAATGAATACTGTGGCAATGAAAAACCCCAATGCGTTACATAGCTAGAGCACGCATTCACTCAGGAAGACGAAATCAATTTGTCGTTTGGGTTCAAAGTTCAAACACCGTCATTGTAGTCCCTCTCGCTCATCTGCCAACCAATCAGGACCTCCTGCATTCACACAACCCACATTGGGTCCACATGTTACCGTGCAGTTTGTCACGGTGGCGTGTGTTGACATTTCATATCTCCTACAGCAACAGGCGAGCGTTTGCCCTCCATTAATATCAAGTCAATAAACCGTGCACAGATTTCCATCAGCTGATAAAAAAAAGTCAAACAGAATGGAAATCCTAACTGAATGCAAATGTCACTCATGAAGAGACTTACTTTGACTGATCTTTTTAGGACTCAAGCCAATTAAATGTTTGTGTATCGCTGTATTATACGGACAAATAATGAACCTCCAAATGTATTTTTAAAGTAATTATATGTCATTCCTTATTGAAGACAGAAAACCTAGATAAAAAAACAACCAGTTTGGTAAGAGGGCAGTACAGAGTGGAGTGGCATTTGACTTGTGTCTGTGTTTCAATGACCCTAGTAAGGCGCATCTCTCCGTCTGTACCTTCTGTAGCTGCAGAGCGGCGTGGCTGTCGTTTCCCTCCAGGTAGGAGAGCAGGCTCTGCAGCAGGTAGAGTCTGAGGAACAAGACCTCCTCTCTGCCAACGCTCCCCTGTACCACACACACACACAGAAGCTTTTAGCATTGGTGACGGCGCTGTGTCAGGCGGAGGCGTTCATCGATGCGTAAAGTGTCTCAAGGAAAATGACGCTGTGCTGTCTGTGTGTGCGTCCTTGTGTGTGTATGCGTGCGCGTGTTTGTGTGTGTCCGTGTGTGTTCGTGCACCTGCATGCGTGCGTGTGTGTGCGTGTGTCCGTGTGCGTGCATGTGCAGATGAAGTACCTTGATCATGAGCAGCCTCTGCTGCTGCTCGCCGTAGCAGTGCAGGAAGCAGTCCTCTGCCTTCTGCAGCCGGGTCTTGCCGTCGTCCAGGCAGGCCAGCGCCTCCAGCGCCCGGTAGCACCACACAATGTCCAGCTGGAGCACCGCATAGTTATCCACGCTAGTCAGCAGAGCCGAGCCGCACAGCCTGTCAGACACAGCCACGTGTGAGCACAACTGCGCCCGCCACTGTGGACCCAGCTCCCTGCAGGAGCAGGGCCAGGTACGCTGCAGCCCTCTGACTCTCTGGTACCACACAGTGTGCAGTTGGGGAACTGCACTGACATACTGCATATAAGGCACTGCACAGACACACACACACACACAACTACACCTACACACCAACACAGAGAGAGAGAGAGAAGTTCACCCTTGACCTTCGCTCACCACACCACAACATATTTCCCATCACTCTGAAAACTGACAGCCAGCTCAGTGTTAAACAAATGTTTCTTTAGAAATTTTAAATGTGTGTATATTCTGGCTTGCAGGGCTTCAGCGGGCCATCGAGGTGGAGGGCTCTACACGGGGTCCCGGCCCCCCTGCGGGTAGGAGAGGGGAAGGCGGGACTGGGGAATGTCCTCCTACCCAAACTGCTGGTCAGCCTGCAGCAGGTGGCACAGGGCGTCGTCGTGGCGCCTCCTCTTCAGCAAGGAGCGCCCTTTCTCGTGGAACCCCATGGCCAGGATCAGGGCCTGGGAGCGGGACAACGCGGTCATCACGACGGGACATTAAGACAGGCAAACACACACACACAGCCACACACACGCACAGTCACACATGTGCACACAAACACACACACACCCACCTTCCTCTCTTCCTGAGGAATTTGAAGCGGGTTTCCTTTCTGGTCTGCAATCTCCAGGAAGGGCGTGGTCTCCGGGTCGTCACTGCCGTCTGGTGCCGAGACAGAGGAAGAATATAAACCATCACATTCACTACAGAGGGAACCCAGGGAAGAACCATGAGACCGGTGGTAGATCAGAGACACAGACACCTCGCTCGGAGAGGATCTGGAAGCCCTTCTGCGTTCTCTGAATGCTCTCCTGCTGGTTCTTCTTCTGCTCCTCCTCGGTGACCTGCCTCTTACGGTCCTCCTCGCTCACCCTCAGCACCATCACCTTGCTGTTGTTCCTCACCCCCTGCTGGTCCAGGTGCTGGTCTGGAAGGGGGGGGCACAGACTGGCCATTACAGATGTGCCTGTAGCCTGTAGCTCTCCGCTAAAGGTCTGCTAAACACTCACCAGCAGACAGAGTTCTGCCGTTGAGGATCAACTTGATGTACTCGAAGCCATACTCCTCTCCGATCCTGTACTGGGAAAATATTGTACTATTGATGTTTGGCTGAGGTAAGATTGGTCATTAAATTACATATTGTGACAGCAATACAACTATTACACATAGTCTTTCACATGAAATATATGATGCAATTAGTAGTGGTTTCCAATCCAACAGGAGGAGGGTAATCTATGTGTGGTGACACCATTCCACTGTTGGTTCCTAGAGTTCAGAGAGGTTGAAATGCATTATGGGTAAAAGAGGCAGGTGGGGCAGGTGACCTGTTCATGATCTCCTGGACGGGAACATCGAGCTTGGTTTCCAGGTAGTTCTTCTTCTTGGTTCCCTAAAATAAACCAGTTGATCACTCAGTTGGATGACCTCTGTTCCTTTGTCCTGCAAACACGCACGCACACGCACATACGCACACACACACACACACACCTTTTTCCCATCCCTGGGCAGCATCAGTTCCAGTGTGGCCACACAAGTCTCTTTGAAGGTCTTGTTACCCTGCCCTCTCTTCACCGCCTGCGCTCTGATGGTCTCCAACACGGACCCCACCTCAGACACAGAGAAGCCCACCATGGGGGCATAGCACTCGGCCAGGTCCTGCAAACCACAGCGCACAACAGCGGACCATCCAACACACATTTTCTCTGGTGACAAGTGGTCGTTGTTGATGAAGGCCTACTCCTGGGGAGCAACCAGAGACCTCCATGTCCTGCATGGTCCACTTACCTGCATCTGCTGGGGCCCGGGCTCGCTGTTGTCAGTGGTGTAGGGGGGGCTCCACAGCTGGATCTTCTCTTGTTTGAGCAGATGTTTCAACTTGGCCTCAATGTTTTCTTCCGCCATGGCTTACAACAAATGACACTGGAGGGAACAAAACCGAAAGCATCAAGCTCCGGGAAGTACCTTTAATGACCAGAAATGATGACATCATAACATTAGGATGACATCACATCTATAGGTTTAAACGTATGTGAAAGGACCCAATTGGACCCAATGGGCTCGCTATTCCTCTAAGTTGCAAGGACGCACATTTTGGACCCAATGGGCTCACTATTCCTCTAAGTTGCAGCGAAATGCCATATTTCTGGTTAATTAAAAGATACGAGTTGTCATGAAATACCTTTAGTAAAATAAATGAACAGATAAACCTGTATTTGAACGTTATGTGATCGCTCTCTTCGTTCCGGGAGAGACATGGAGCTGTGGCGAAGCCAGGTCGACGCTTTGTTATTGTCGTCTTTTGACACGTGACGTTACAAGATGCGTCACACAAGTCCGCCCCCTGTGGACGACACAGACATTCATATCCTGCGCTGATATATACTTTATTAAAAGAAAAAGAAGAAGAAAAAAATAATATATATATTTATATTATTTAAAAATATGATACATACATATATTTGTGTTTTCTTTTGATACCTGACGTCACAAGGCGCGTCACACAAGTCCCGCCCCCTACGACTGACACGTAATATTCATATCCTGCGCTGATATATACTTGATGTAAAGATATCATATTAAAAAAATATATATAATAGTAGCAAGAGTAGCAAGGAAGTGGACTAAAGGCCTCTGAACACAACAGCGCATGTTCAGTTGGTGGGAGTGTACATTTTCATTTGCTCAAACACACTTTATGTATACTATATATTCAAAATTGTGGCTGTGGTGGAAAATAACCTTACTCTAATACTGGCACACGAGTGGTCAAGAGGAGGCGAGGTTTGAAAGATAAAGACTGTCACCTGCAACAACAAAACCTGAGTTGGTTTGCAAATAACTAGTATACCAGGTTTAGGCTTCATCTTATATTCCCCAAAATGTGTAAATTACAATTGCACTGACCAATCACAATACTCTTTGCATTGGGCACAGAGGTGAGGACACCTCCCATGTCCCTCACCCTTTGTTCTCCATTAAAATCATTTGCATTCCTCAGGATTCAGTTCATTATAACTAAAATAGTTGTCTTCTTTAATATTAGTTATTTCAAATGTAGCATATAGAGGTTATCCTTGATTGAAAACTCCTCGGTCGTATCTATTATATGAAACATGACATGATAAACAATGTATAGGAGTATACATGAAGATATAACATACATGAACATAGTGACAAACACTTGTCATCGGTCAATAAACATGAATTCAGATTATTAACAATATTACCACTGTGTGATTTGTGGTATGAAATAAGAAAGAAAGAAGTATTGAGCTGACTATAGTTTGAGTTAGTTAACCTTAAAGGAGTAAGGAAATGCTTCAATTTAAAAAACCCTGGACCTCTAGGTCGAAAAATCGCTAATGCATGTGAATGTGAGTAAATTATTCTTTTCTGGTCCCGTTCGAATTTTGCTATGAATGTGAACATATGTTGTCTGTGAATTTTTTATATAATTTTTCCTGTAAAGAATGCTACAATTTAGCGAGTAGAAGTTTCATACGGTTAGATTTTGTGTGAGAGCATTTTGTGGACTACAGCTCCTCGCTGCTTTCGTAGCGTTTTGATACAGCCCATTTTGTTGGTATGGTGACATTTGGGTAAAAAACACATAGGCATCTTCAGCCGTCTCCGTAGATAATGGAAAAATACGCAGCATTTAGCACTGTGATTTGACAAGTGGAGGGAATATGTGTTATGGGGCGACGTCATATAGTCATATAGACGTCATATAATTTTCTCACATTCAATTGCATTAGCGATTTTTCGACCTAGAGGTCCAGGGGGGTTTAGCGGAAGGGGCGTGACTTACCAGCTCTATTCCGTGGCGGTTGTGAACCCCCCACTGTCATAAACGTATATCGTATAACATAATACGAATATTTATTGTATGCTTCATACAGTACTTTATAGCATTTATGGCTCAAACGATGCTTGTATTTAAATTACAAATTGCTTAAGTACCATATTTAAAAGCCTACATTTTATTTAAATAAGTTTCACTTTTCACATTGAGACCTACCGCTCTGTTGGGGAATAAAACTTTTAATTACATTTTATTTGTTTAATTAGAAATGTATAATGCATGGGAAGACTGTCAATATTTAATTCTTGTTTTTAAGAAACGCCATTTTATGATCAGGTACACACAATTTAGCATTTAAAAAATGTATGTTGGAGGCTATGCTTTAGGATATATAAAACGGAAAGACGTCATACACTCTTAACAGTACCTAGATTATAATATACCTGAACATTGCATAATTCTAAAGCCTTACTTGTTTATTCAACAGTGCCATATAATTTATTTATTTACTTTTATTAAGCTTTAGAAATGCAACCAAATACAATTTAATTGACTCTGGTTAAGTGTCAGTTGCTTCTATATTTCATTGACCAAGACCAAAACTATCACTTTTACATTGATTCTGATTTGGTCATGCATATATGTTCATTTAATATAAGAAAATACTATCAGTTTTAAAGCTGATTTGATTCCAAATGCAACAAACTAACAGTTTTGCTGACCTCTTTATACAAAAAGTCCCACCACAGACGTGTCAGGAACAGAACCATGTTAATAATTAGAGAGCAAGCAACGTGTAAGACTAATCTGATGTGCAATAACTTTAATTGACAAATGGTTTAATCCTTCATTCTAGGAACAAGTGCTGTTGTTTGGTATGGCAGTGCAGTGCTCAGGAGCCTGGTTAGAAGCTGGAGTACATGCCCAGTTTCTTAGCTGCCTCGGACCTCTTCACGGACCTCCTGCTGGGGAAGGGGTAGTGGTCGGGGGGCTGGTGTTGCTCAGGAACAAAGGTGGGTGGGTGATGCTGCAACCCAAACCTCCTGCGTCTGCTGGGGGTGGACGCGGGTAGGGAGAGCTGACGGAAGTACCCGTGTCTGCTGTCCACTGTCCTGTCGTACTCCGCCGTTTCGTTGGGGTCCGTGATAGAGCTGCAGGCGGAGGGCGTTAGGGAGTAGCCGGCGGGTGTGGAGCTCTCATCGAAACTGGTGAGCGAGCCCGGGAAGGAGCAGGCCTCCGAGGTGCTCGTGAAGGACCCGCCCAGGCCCCCTCTGGGCGGGATCTTGAGAAACCCATCCAGCTGGTGGGGTCCCGGGCCGTCGACGTAGCCCTGCAGGGGGTCCTCCAGGGGGATGTTGGGGCAGCTGCCGTTCAGAGCCGCCACGGTGTCCGCAGAGTATGGTTCCACTTTGTTCCTGGGCTTGGAGCTGCCGGCCTCTGAGAGGGAGGCGTGCCTCCTGCAGAGGAGGAACCGAGAACAAACAAACAGTCAGAACCAGTTGCTCGGTCTGCTGTTTGCTCGGCCTGCAGTTCCTAAATATAACCCAGTGAAGCCTTCCTTTGCAACAACGATGACCAGTGCCAGCGGGTGCCCTAAGCAAAAATGCATTGTGGTGCACGCCCCCCCCCCCCAAGCTAACTTTTGAACAGCAAGCGATTACGCATTATATGTTCATTTTAAATATATTGCGTTATTATGATGATGATTTTATACAGACCCTTACGCGCAGCGTGTTCTCTGACAGTGACAAACAAACAACAATAACAACAGGCCTGTGTGAGGGCGGCCAATGGGACGCGTCCATGCTGCCCGTCCACAGTGGGGGGGTTAGGGTGACCGCCACCATGGGAGACGTGCTGTTGCGCCGGTGGAAGTCCAGGTGGGTGTGCCAGGGGTCAGGGGTCATCGGGTCGACGGGCTGCAGGTGGAAGTCCGGCGGTCCCTCGCTGAGGTCGGTGTCCCACAGAGAGTAGGATGGACCCTGGGTGACGGGGATGATTCGCAGGGCATCCGTGAGGTCCTCAGAAACTGCAGGCAAGATGAAAATTGGTAGAAAGATTGATAGACCAACCGGTAGAGAAAGAGAGGTCATGTACAAAAGAATTACAGTCCCGAAAATCCCCCCGGTGGCACTCAATAACGAAAAGTCCCTTAGAACAAGGTATTTTAAAGTCACATTCACATGTATCGGAGAGGTGACTTAATGACCTCCTAAATGGCGAGGTGAAACGCCTTAGGCCTACAGTGGAAATATTGTCAAAGGAGTCCAAGCCGAATATTGGACCTTCATATTGGCTATGAAACAGTCTATGAATGAACAACGTGCAACTTCTTAACAGTTATCTGTCGTTTAACGTTGTGCATATCCTCTGGTCGTTTTCTCCTTGAATCGTGGCTCTAGAAAAAAAATAGCCAGGAAGTATTATAGACCGTTGAACAACAACAAAACTGACAAAAAGGTCCTTCACTTTGTTCTGCACTGTACATGAACTTGTGGTTATTTGCACGCAGGTGAGCACCGGAGCAGGTGAGCACGGTTTACCTGAGCAGGTAAGCGTGCCCGCGTGGACGTCTTACCTCGCCGGAAGACCACCACCCGATCTTGCCTCATTTGCTTGTCTTTGGTCCATTTGTACTGCTCTCTTAACAGCGCAATGTCCATCTCGGTCCGGATCAGCGCGTACTCTGGGCAGTCCGCCGCGTCCTCCCAGGTCGTGGAGACGAGCTGCGCGCCCTCGCCTATGCGCGCCGTGGTTCCGCCGCTGCAGGGGTTCCGCTGTGTTCTCACGGGGAAGGGGGAGTGCAAACAGCAGCACCACGACATCCTGACGAGACCCATCAGCGACCTTTATTCCTTGCAGTGTTCAAAAAAGTTGGATCTGGCAATACGTCAAATGATCCGGGGTAGAAATGGGTACTCATCCTTCATCTTCCCCAATGTGGTCTTAAAATACAGGGTGCAACATTAACCACAAAAAGCCATCGAAAAGGGGCCAGAATTCCCAGTCGCACGATATTGTTCTATCCTTAATGCTTAACAGAGCCATGCAGACTGGTAGGCTGGAGCACACCACGCTGTGCTCTCGTTTAATCACGCACACAAGGGCTGTACTGTACTGCACTATTTGAGATTTGATAACTGTGTCAACAGTGCAGGACAATGATTCCGGTGGCCTTTTTTGTGTTTGACATGGCTTAAAACCCAGCACTGAAAACAAGGAAGTCTATTTATCAATCGAATATTGATAAACATTTTATAATAAGATATGATTTGATTGACATAATATAGGCTGCAGGTCATATTTTGCAACATGCCCTCAGTATGCATCTGAATGCAGTGTGTAGTTTGGCACACCATGCATTGGCACAATGCAGAAAAAATGCTTCCTGCAATTGTTAACTTTTCTGCTGAAGTCAGGGCTATGGAGTCTGAGGGGCCAAGAGATTGGAGCACATATCCCTTGTTACTATTTGCCCGCTTGTCTGTTCATATTTAATCAGATATCTATATGAGTTGGCTGGTTTGCATCGCATTGATGCTCTTTTTGATTTCCCGTCCATCTGAAAGTGGCCTTTGTTTTTAGCAGTGCTCCTAAACAAAGGTGGAAAGAGAGAGACAGAGCGAAAGATGCGGTCTCTTTAAATATTTAACCCTTTAGTGGACAGTTTAGTACGTTGATAGTATGTCCAGTGTGTCTGTCATCAACACACACATTCAGCCATGGCTGCACCACATAACTCGCTTTACCTGGGCTTTGATTTCAGCACGCAACAGGTACATTTTAAAAGCTTTTATTTTCGTGCACGTCTCGTCAAGTTGAGTAACGTACGTGTTCGTTGCACATGCGCAGACACGAGGAAGAAAGATACAGCGGTCTTGTTGACATGTTTTGTTTCTTAAAAGTCCGATTTACTTTGCATTTATAAATAAAGCGATGTTCTGAACTGGCGGGAAAGTTATTACATAACATACAGTTATTAGCTCATATTGCTCCGTAAATGTTTGTTTTCCATTTGCCACAATGTTGGACCCTGAACCCTTTGCTATGTTCTCATCCTGTGCTTGATGTTCACTTGACATGATGCTTGTGGCTTTGAGTGTATCTTTTGTAAGAAGTGATCAGAGCCCCTGTGTGTGTGTGTGTGTGTGTGTGTGTGTGTGTGTGTCCTGTAAAGCTTAAGGTCATGGCTATAGACGGCACTCTGTCCGTGGTTCACCAGAGCAATGTGCAGTTTGACTCCGAACTGCCCGAGTTCAGGTGAGGTCATCAAAACGGTTCGAGCTTCCATACCATGAGTGGTAAGTGGTAACCAGATGCATATCCCACTGTTTTTCTCCCTCTGATCAGAACTGTGGGAGGAGTTCATATCCACACTGACAGGTTAACTGTCACATCCCCTGTGCTTATGTGGATAAAGGTACACACACACACACACACACACACACACACACACACACACAC
>JAOPJJ010000098.1:618306-628562 GCA_027122795.1 Enchelyopus cimbrius | reverse complement strand
TTTTTTTTTTGTTTGTTTTTTTTTCGGGTGTGTTTTTTTTTATAATATTTTATATTATTATTTTTATTTTTTTCACCCACCCCCCCCCCCCCCCCCCCCCCCCCCCGGGGAGCCGCCTCTCCCCGCTTAATGTGGATATTAGTATGGGTTAAATGCTCCAGTCAATTGTGCATTAATGCACATTGCATAATTAATGTCGGCTATTTGTGAAGTCTAAAACAGGCACGGAAAAAGCGGAATATGTCTCGCACGTATGCCAACGTGTGTAAACAATATAGAAATAATAATAATCGTTTTAATTCGAGTGGACATTTTCGTTAATCGAAGCAAAGGAGAAGTGGGGAGCGAGTGGACGTTGGTAGCCGTTTTTGAAGCAGTCAGCCTCGGTGTTGGTGTTGTGGATGAATGCTGAGTGTGTGTGTGTGTGCGTGTGTGTGTGTGTGCGTGTGCGTGTGTGTGTGTATGTGATGGGATTAAAGGGGACACAGTAATGACCTCATCCAGAGGAAACATGACAACGTGGAGATGTGCAGAGCAGGCGGTCAGCCCCGCTTGACAGTCTGAGTTAATACACAAATGACTTTCCTTTGTTCCGTTCTCACCACTTTGTTTCCAAGCAAACTGTTGTGCAAATGAAGTCCCCGACAAAATGACTTCCTTCGTCATTTTTGGGTTGAAACTTAGGCCTTTGAAATGGCAATGACCTCTAGTTTAGATCCACACACAGTATACCGAGGTAGGGCAGCATATTTCTGGTATGTTATATTTGGTAATAGGTATATTTGCGATATTTGGTAATTGGTATATATTTGTATTTGTTAGGCCTATATTTGGTCATATGTACATGTGTTATTAGTTGTTGCGTCTGGTTTAAAAATGTCGTTCCTGCCAAAATACATGAACTATCTCTGAAGTATAATTTCAGTTTGTAACGCCACTGACTTCGATTAAAAGTTATAGCCTATTTCAAAAACGTGAAATCCTAACTGATACAAATATCTTTCAATTGGTGTAATAAATCAAGGCTCAACTACAGGTGACAACGTCCTATTTCTTTACGGTATGTCACGTGGAGGCATAATGTGATGTCACATATAGGCCTACGAATTCCTTTACTTTAGTAGACATGGGCCTAAGGGCCTACACTTAAATCGCGTTGTCGTCTAATGTAGCCTATATATATGTGTGTGTGTGTGTGTGTGTGCGTGTGTGTGTGTGTGTGTGTGTGTGTGTGTGTGTGTGTGTGTGTGTGTACACATACAGTATATGGTTGAACATTTCACTACTGACGTGTCTTATTTAAGAGGCTTCAGATTGACTTGACAACATCAAGGGGCCCTTGTGCCAGCAAAAGTTAAAACACTTACTATCTAAAAAATAATACTACAAATACGATAATGTGAAATTATTCATTTCAAATCTCAAACTGCCTAAGTTTTTCAAATATTCAACCTATTGTAACTCGCGTTGTTGTCTTCTATTGCGAGGTGATAATGAACAATAGGATTACCGTGTTGTGATTAAAGACTCCAGATCACGGCATCGAACAGTGGCGTAATTACGTTCCTTAATCACATTCTGGTGCTCTAATTGCCTTAACGACATGTTTCATTAAGTGAACCAAGGTATCGCCGTTGACAGTTTTTGTATACAATTGTTTTCAAATTAACACGCTATCACACGCACCGTCATGGAAATTCTTTTAATAATAATAATAATAATTAAAGTGTCCAGTGGTTTTGCCATCCCATGCATTCACTCTCACCCTGCCATGTCGATCTATCCCCAACCCCAGCTTCTGACGACTGATCAAGTGAACAGTGTGATGGAGCGTAACATGTTGAGTCCTTATTCTACGTTGCACTGGTATGTTTCCGACATGTTCTAAGGCTACACCAACTTCATAATAAATTCATTCCAAATGTAAACATTACAAATAATGAAGAATGAATTGTTAAAAAGGATGAATATTTGCTTATGCGTACATAATAAATAACGATTTCAGGAAAAATCGGAATTTGAATGGATGAAATTCTAACCCAAAGGCAGTGAGGCGCTGCGTTTATCTGTTTATTTAACCACAGGAACAGACAATAGTTATGTTGTTCAAAATATTTTAATAAAGCTTTAAACACTGAAACACAAACAGATGGCCCTCTCCGGCCATATAGAAGCCTCGTTAAAGTAGGCCTATCTACAATATTATCCACAACTCCACCTGACGACTGATTTGAATCGAGTTTTCAATGAAAATGTACAAATAATACAGGCCTGTACAGCAACATTAAAAAGAAGTGCCATGCTGACGAAAACAACCCAATGAATGAATTGAAATAGCCTAGATGGATATAAGAGGCCTGGTGAATACGTGTCATTATGTTTTTGCTGGAATTTCGGGCCTATTGAATCACAGTGTCAAAAGACTTTCAAATGGACCTGTTATTATTATCATCACCGTCATTATTATGTATTTTAGCGGGATCCGATGAATTTAAACCACTCAACGAATTCTTCCTCTACAGTTTATTTGTATTCGTCCTTGACATTCCCCTTTTGTTCCTCACATCAAATCAAAAGTTCATGAAACAGGCCTATACCAGTATAAGCACACAACACGTCTCTGAAGTGAAACCAAGCAGCAAGGGTGAGCCTCGAAAAGTTCATAATCCAGGAAGTGGTCCGTAATGCCTAGCTGTCAAAGTGGAAAAAAATACAGGAAAAAAAAAAGAAAAGAAAAATCGCAAGTATAGTCAGGTCACTCAGATCTCCAAAAAGACGCACAGCCGAGTAGGTGTTCAACAACTCCCTCTGTCATCATATACTGTTTATCTGTTTGGTTGTCTCTGTCACTCACACCAGCACTTTAAGGATGTATTATATACACAATCAAGTTTGGTCTGAACAAAAAAAGCGCTTCTGAATGCATTTGTAAATATTATAAAATAATTCATTGATATTTTTTCTCTAGCCTATGGTGACTGCAGCTCAACCCGCGGTCATCTCAGAGTTCCCACGTCCCAAAAGGGCTCTGGACCGCCGCGTCTTTGTGTGTCTCGCGTGTGCTTCGGGTCTCCGGCTGCGCGGTGGCGGAGGCGCGCTCACGGCTTGTCAGTGCACTGTTTACAGAGGCTGGAGGTGACGTTGTTGAAGAGAGCACATTTATCGGGGCAGGAGGTCGGTGGCACCACGGTGGGGAAGGGGTACCCAGGTGGCGGCTCGTACGCACCTAAACCGGGGGGTGCCGCGAGCGCTGTGGTGGCCGGTATCGAGGCGGCAGAGATGGCCTGGCCCTGGTTCAGATAGGCCACCAACCGGCGCATCTCTTCCAGCGCCTGCGCCTGCATGAGGATGTAGTTTTTGGCCAGAAGCAAAGTGGCAATTTTGGAGAGTTTGCGCACGGACGGGCTGTGCGCGTACGGGATGACCCCGCGCAGCTCGTCCAGCGCGTCGTTCAAATCGTGCATCCGCCGTCTCTCGCGCGCGTTGATGTTAAGCCTCAGCGTTTTCTGCTCTTTGCTTTTCTTACCTCCTTCCGTTTTCCCCGCGCCGGTCCGCGGGTCGGTCAGGAGCACCATGTCGCACCTGCCGTCACTGTCGTCGTCGGGGCTCTGCTCCCCGCCGCTGCTCTCCGCGGCCGACGTCCTGTTGCCGCTCTCCCCGTACTTCACACACAAAGATCCCGTGGGGAGACCCAACGGGGCCCCTCTTCCCCCCGCCAGACCACCCGGCTGGATCGGGTCCGAGTCGGTCCCGTCGAAACAGCCGATCGGTGACTGGCGGTCCCGAGCTTGAAGTTCGATACCTACGGACGACCGGAACGGGTCCATCTTTTTGTTTGACACGGCGCTCAGAGTTTTGTGGAAAATGTCTGCTGTGCCGTTCAGGTTCATTCTCCTGTCCATCGCCTGCTGTATTCCCCGCTGTGATGGACTTTAGTTGTCTGTGGACTGTGTGACCGCTTGTGCGTCTTTTCTTCCCGGTGCGCTGTAAGCGTTGCGCTTCAGACCTGCAAGTCTTCTTCAACTTGTCAACTGAGGTGTAAAAAAAAGAGAGGACTCTGTCAAACTCCTAATGTGCTGCCTTGCTCTGTGAGCTGCGCTGCGTTCCCCTTTACGGATCTCCACGGCGATCCTAGTCACGCGCAATACGCCAGAGTCTTTGACATCATTATCTCGAGGCGGGTTATTAAAGAGGATTCGCCTATTGTGGAAGAGCACTCCCCCTCCGCTCTGTCCTCGTCCAATCAGGTGATGCTTTTAATTAACGGCGTTTAAATTGGGACTAACAATACCACTTGCGCTCTTTTTTTCCTTCTATCTCGCTTGCAGACCTCTGCGCGCTGATACTTGACACTAGAGTGGGTTAGAAGTCATGCTTTTAAGAAAAATAACTTTCATTTGTTTGAGCGTACCGTGCCACATCTTTACAAATACGTGTCCAAGGTCCACATTAAATAAGTAGCTGGTCATTTAGAAGTTGTGCTCTTTGGTTATCAATATATGTGATCAGATGAAGTTGTTTAATGGTGACCTCTTGTTGTTAAAGTTGGTAAACCCTGTAAGATTCAACTGATAACTCAAACCCCTTTCATATATTTGTATCTTTTCTCAGTGAACCCCGTTTGATTGAACACATTCTTCAGCAGTGATTTTCATTAATGATACTGATTATTTTTTTTACCATTTTGAAGTAGAACTGAAATTGACTTTCTTCCAAATCTATTTTCAAGACTTCTTCTCCTTTTCATACAAGTCAGATGATCAGTGATGTTCTTTCTTCACACAGCATGCAGTTCGTGATGAAGTGTGGCACTACTTGCTGGTA
The DNA here is from genome assembly GCA_027122795.1 of Enchelyopus cimbrius. Taxonomy (NCBI): domain Eukaryota; kingdom Metazoa; phylum Chordata; class Actinopteri; order Gadiformes; family Gaidropsaridae; genus Enchelyopus; species Enchelyopus cimbrius. The sequence goes on along the minus strand of JAOPJJ010000098.1, from coordinate 623,738 downwards.
TGTATTGCCCTCTAGTGGAACGTAGTACATGGTACATTTCTTTAGGACGTTCATATGTGATCCCCAGCGGTTGGGTAAAGCCCAAGTGACCCCAGTTTGTGGTTTAATTCTGATAACGTTATGATGCTCTATTCTCCGCTGCGGGGACCATGAAGTTCAACTCGATTAACATCTGACACCATTTTGTTTCTACCGATTGATAAGCCATTGATACGTTAAACCTTCCCCACCCACTTTTATCTCCACTTGAGCCTGATTTGTCAGCACCTCTCAGCCTGCCCACCGTAGAGACTGACAAGGGGCCCGTCACTCGGACCCCTGCGGACACATAGGGAAAGTCGGTCTCGGGGTACCATTCCGGGAACGTCCACCAGGTGGAGCGCGGGGTGCCCCGAAACGAAGGCGGGGTGTCCCGACTCGAAGAGGGGGCACTTTGGAGTACATTTGGGGAACTTTTTATCAGAGCTCGGCCGTGATTGGCCGGAGGAGCGCCGGAGGCCACGCCCCTTCGCTTTGGGGCACTTTGGAGTAAATACGGGGGACTTTTTATCAGAACTCGTGGCCCCGGCGCACCTCCGGCCAATCACGGCCAAGTTCTGATAAAAGTAGAATTTAATCCAAAGTGCCCCCTGAGTGAAAAGGCCTGAAAGCCTGGGTGAGAGGAGAAATCAGAAAAGAGTCAAATTTTGGTCATTTGGTCATTTGTGGTCTCAGATCGCCCCCTGGTGCAAAAGTCATGTTGGCACAGCCGAGGACCCTGAAATTCACGGAGAGTACCCCATTTCGCATTAGAAGGGGGCACTTTTGAAAAGTGCCCCGCAAAATGGGGCAACCCAATTCATTCGGTGTCCTTTTTCGCCAAAAGTATACCCAAAATTACCAATTTAGATACCCCAAAATGACCTCTTCCCTCATTCCCACAGGGGAAGTTCAGTAGTGGCTTGGTCATGACGCCTTGGAGAAGAATCTGCTTCCTGACTTATGAGCATCTCCATCACAGGGGGGTCACACACACCCTCTTCTCTGTTACTCAGGGCCGCTGATGGAATGTGTTCATCAACCTCTTGTTGCAGTACACATGCCACCGGGACCTCCTCCTTTTCATACGGAACACATGTATGCCGACGGCTTCAATCCTCACTGAACACGAGACAGGAGACTCACTCCGAGGAGAAAATACAAATCCTGCAAGACGCGATGAAAAATGCTGTTCCTGAAACTTAACTCAACGCTCAAGGTCGATCTTTCCTTCTTGTTTCACCTGTCATCCGGTGGCGTGTCCTCCCCTCGTGTTCACGAGGAGGCGGCCGACGTCCGCACTCTGAGAGAGTTATGGGCTGTAAGGTCTGCCGGAGACAGCCGCTTTATCCTGGGCCGGCCGGAACACCTTCATGGCCAATCAGGCCGGGCTAATGAGACAGGATGGTCCGAGCGGGCCATTACCGACGCCTCCCTGTTGCTTCGTCAGCGCTTTGCTTAAAGACAGGAACACGAGACACGTCGGGCCCGGAGACGCTCGTCTGACTTCCAAGTCAACTCGCTCCTTGTCCCCTCCCTGAGAGCGTGATCACTCAAGGTGATTGAGATTTGATCTGCTTGAAAAGCCCGCTTGGATGATGAGTGAGGTTTATTGCTGTTTGGTACTGTTCGGTCATTTAGGAGACACATTCTAGCTCTGAGCGACTGCATTGAACTCCGATCCATGCCGTTCTAGAGCGGATAGGTGAGGGAGCCGGAGGACAGACTGGACGCAGAAACCTTTGGTTGGGAACACAAATACGCCGGACTGCCCTTCAACTGACTTGACTAGAGTTGGAATCACGGCAGCTATGCAACGTGTAACGTGTGTTAATTTGAGTCATTTGGCTTTCGTTTATTTGAGTACCGTCATCACTTGGCTTGTTTAATAATTATTGAATGCCAAATGATCAAAGATAAGCGCTGCATATGACAGCCCTGTACACCAACGGGCCTAGCTACTTCAGCGTTTGGAATTCAAATGTAACGCCACCAGAGGGCAGGCGTGTCGTGGTTACGGACTGCGTAACAAGGTGCCTGCATGCCTCTCAAGACTTACCGCAGATAGAATTTGTATTTTATTTCATTAGGCGTGTGAGACCAACCTTATACAATTAATAACTTTTGGATTTTTCATTTGAAATGTTTATTATAATGGTTCAGTTCTGATGTTTGGAATTATATTTTATGTTTTACCTTGTTGGAATACCGTTAAACTAAAGGATGACGGTAAGGACAACTTGGCTTCATATATTGAATATATTATATTAATGTATTTAATATATTAATATATATATTTTTATTTTTTTATTGCATATATTATGATTGATTCATAATCCTACATTCATACGACTCCATCTTGTGAAGGGCAAAAAAACATTGCTGTCTTGCATTCCTCTCTAACCTCTTTCCAGCCTTTTCCCCTCGCTGCCGTCACAACGACGCCCTGTCTCTATCAATCCATCCATCACCTGCTGATCTCATCACTGATATTCCGTGTATTATGAATCCTTTCTTAGTCCAATGACTGAAGTCGTTATTGACGCGTTGAGTACCGCGAATGCCTAGCCATCGTCGGACGTCATTTTTTGTGAGTGGTTTTGCGTATGAGAATCTGTACGCAGGTATTGCGGGTTATTTGGGTGTAAAGGGAGAAGGCCTGCCCCCCCCTCATGGAGCCACTAGGTGGCAGACCACGTCAGGAAACGCCTGTGCTTGGGTTTTAGCGCAGAGGCCATCTGCATGCCATAAGACGACCCAAACGTATCCTTTAATCCTAAAATCGGACTTTGCCTGGACTTTGTGTCGAAGCCTTATAACGTTAATGTGTCCACTGCATTGGACATGAGCGGGGAGCCAGCCCCTTCTACACTGCAGACTGCACTAGCCTACTGTTCTGTGGGAAAGGTTACATATGATCTGCCTCATCTCTTTATTTGACATAAACTGAGACCTGAACATAAAGGCCCTATACTGCAATAGTGTTGCACGCCTGTTACCGTACACATTGACCCAATCGGCACGTCTAATGTTTCATATGTTATCCAACAACTCCAGCGGATGCCTGATGGCTGACTGCAGTGAAACAATGGCGTCATCGTTTCAGCACCGGGCTGATGGACAGCGCCTCCGAGCGGAGCCCCACCGGACAGCTCCCCGCTCAGCTCCAGCACGCACGGTGAGCGCACACCGGATCCGCTTCGAGCGTATCGACGAACCCGTGTTCCCCGTTTATTTGGACTGGTGCACACGAACAAATGAACACGTCAAATGTTGGTTTATTTTCTTTATTCTGCCAAAGTGAGGACATGCATTACACCATGTATGAACTGCAGTAGGACCTGTTCATTTCCCCTGTGAGCGTATCGGCCTGTGGTTTGCAGACGTGAGGGTCATCTCTTGGCATTCACCGCGTGCCTTAATTGTAAGACATTAAATCAAGGTCCGCTGTGAACACGGAGAGACACAACCCCCCAATCAGACCCCATTCCTTTGCGCATGCGCGTCCGTCGCTATATTTACCTTGATGTAGGAACCGTTGGGCCATCTCCCTCAAAAAACACACAATTCATACAATTGGGTGCGTTAATGGCGTCAGATAGGTACCTGATAAAACATAGTGTATTCAGACAGGTTTGTGAATGTGTGTGTGCGTGTGTGTGTGTGTGTGTGTGTGTGCGTGTGTGTATTATGTAAATGAATACCAAGCATCCGACACGACTCCAAATGCAACCAAAATCCACCTCTCGGGGTTGCACTGCCTACCTTACATGACACTTGGCGAAAATGATTGAGCTAGTGGAAAAATAAATCAAGAAATATATATATTTCTCTCTATATCGATATGTATGTGGCCAAACAGTGCCATCGGATCGATGTCTGCTGCGCTCCTAATTCGGGGCAGTCATAAGTTCCATCGCACCCTGGACGGTGCAGAAACGACGGGATCCGTGCGCCGCTTTGTCCCAAATGCAGCGGGTGTCAAAACGCTCCCCTCTCCCGCTAGACACCTACAGAAGAAAACACGAACAAAAGAAAAGAAGGAATTCACACGGAATACGAGGTCACACATGTTAACAGGAAAAAGAAGGGAAAAAAACTCGGATAATTCGCTCTTTTCCTCCGCGGGTTGCGTCCAAAGACCGTCCGATCACACCGGGTATTCCAACCGCAGAAAAGCTCCGCAACGAAATAAGGTTTCTTCCCAAACGCAATCACCGGGGACCGAGCGCGAGCCAGCCGCGTGTTGATGCGTCCGGTACCGACACCGCATCACTGAGACTGATCTCCCCCCCCCTCCTCCCCCGTCCGCCTCCTCTCCACTCGCCGGCTGACTTTGGGATTAATGGATTTCGAGCCAAACAAATAAGGCATCTGCCTTCTGCACAAGAGGATTGCATGAAGGGGGGGGGGGGGGGGGGGTTACGTCACTGGGCAAACAGATGTTCCTCTCTATACCCGACGTCCTCCCCATCATCGGCTCGTGTCCTTGAAACTCGGGGAAATGCACTTCCCTCCCTCTGCGCTCCTCGCAGCAGCGCGCATTCTGTCCTCTAAACGCGGCGCGCCGGCTGGACGCGGTTATGCAACACCGCACTGTGCGACAACGGGAACACACGTGTGCACGCGCCGACATTCGTGGGCGCACACGCAATACACACACACACGCGCTCGCACACTGTCTGTCACAGCGCGCTGTTTAATGGAAAGGCAATTTGGCTGCGACTCACTGCGGGAGCGTTTGGCCGCATCCCGCAGCACGCGTTGCATGCCATGACACGGATCCACATCCGAGCTGCTGTAGCTGTTCATGATATAAATGTCACATGGTGTGTTTTTCCATATGTGCTATAATGTAGGCTTTTAATCCTGACTGGCCGTTAGGGGACACGTTCGGTAGGCCTATCACACATATATATATATATATTACTGACACCTCTATCGCATACATCTGTGTATTTCATACACGACGATGTGTCTATTGGTATAATGGATTAGAGTAACTCTCATATTGAATGTGATATCGACTATTGAATGCAGGCCCGTTAAATCCCGGCTAGGGCAAACCTTCTAACGAGGTCACTGCTCCACATAGCCTAACCAGCACAGACCCCCCCCCCCCTCCCCCCCATGTGCCATTACCGCATTCACCAGGATCCTCTTGAAGTGGAAATGTGAAACTAGACTGATCTCTCTCCAGGCGGAGGGCTCTGACTGCAAGGTGCAGAGGAGAAGGATGCAGAAACAAAGGGATCGCCATTTTAGACGGAAATGTCCCCCCCTCCGCTCAGCCCCATCCACTCATATCAGCCATCATCTTATATCACGTCCGCATATTACCATACCAGGCGGGCGGGTGTGGGGGCGGGGGGGGGGGGGGGGGGGGGGGGGGGGGGGGGGGGGGGGGGGGGGGG
>JAOPJJ010000098.1:390390-405549 GCA_027122795.1 Enchelyopus cimbrius | reverse complement strand
ATATGATCCCTGGTATGTCAGCACTCTTGAATTTGTCCTGCTTCAAATCATTCCTTGAAGTCATCTTAAATACGAGTGTGTGTTTTTCCACACAGCAGCGGTGATCAAAGAAGCACTAGTGAACTATCCTCATGCTGTCATAATGCTGTCCTTCTCCTCGTCCCTCTGAGGTCTCCCAGCCGCGTTTGTCTATCCGTGGATAGAATTAACACAAGTGAATCATGTGTCGTGCGCCATTAACACAACTAGTAACATGTATGCAAAATGTACAAGCGTCGACGTTCGGTAGTCTAGCGTTCAAAGAGATTCTATATATTGTATAGTTATTTATTTTTTAGTATCATGAGTTTTTTTTATTTTTGTATCACTCAATGGGAGAGATTCTGGAAATTGTCGTCCACTTTGTTTTACAGTCGTACATAAGCTGACCTCTGGACTGTCCTGAACCCCATGTGTTTACTTGCTGGGCGACCAATCACGAGGGAGCTCTGAGCAGGCCTGTAGCGCTGTGACACCTCCCTCAACACGGCGGGACAGCAAAGTATTAGCCTCCGCCCGAGGCCTACCGCCAGCCCCATGAAGGAGAATCCAAGATCCACGTCCCGTACGAGTCTAGCCGTCGCCATGGTTACGCATGCTGGAGCACTATCGCTTGTAAATAAAGCTTTTCAAAAATGTACAGACTCCCTTTTTTTATCTGGTGCTATTCAATTGATTCATTATATATCTTATATATATCTGTTTTATAGCATGGGTATACCCAGGCTAGTTTTATATATGAATATATATATTTAGATATATAGCAATTTAAACATGCCTTTATTTCCTTTCAAATGTTCATTTGGGGAAGTCCTAAAAGGGGCATAATGTGAAAAAAGCTTTAACTTTACTTTAACAAATTCAACAAGCTAAATACAGACAAATTGCCTGAAAATAAAACTAAAAAAGGTGTTAACTGAAACTCATGTCAAGTTCCCTTCATCGTTTTTAAGGGATAAAACCAAAAAACCCAACGCTAACCATAAAACCAAACCCTGCAAAAACCAGATCGTAAACCCAAACCCCTAAAAGGAAACCCTGACCCAAAAACCAACAAGAAAACCACACCCCTAATACTGACTGTTTGTGTTGGACGTTAAACTCAAATGGGTGCATGATGGACTTCCTTTGACTTGTCTTTTTCAAATTCTGAAATTGATTTAGGCTTGACATTCTCCGCACCGTATTTACATATACTAAGTAATGGTATGCGTTTATGGGTCCTTCACTCGTAGTAGGCTTAGTGGAGGACTACGCGTATAAGGGTGTTTCTGTATTTTGTATTATAACTGGCGAACCCTGCATTTGAACCTTTCCAGAAGTTGTGAATTCAGTTCACAACTCAGTCGCCCCCTAGTGGGGCGAGGAATATGACCAACAAGAACAAACATCACGGCCACCTCGTAGATACATGGAAAAGGATGCTTATAAACTTTATTAATCAACTTTGTATTTACAAATACATACATACTCTTATATGAAACATTGGTATTTACAAAATAGCTCTTGGGAAAATGGATCTGTACAGTAAACCCTGATATAAGTTAGTAAATTAAATTTCTGGGTGCATTACTGAACATCACTGATGAACCTCAGTTGAAGTTGGAAATATTTGTAGCAACCTTAACGTGGATATTTACTACAAGATAGTTTGTGTCTCGACCTAAAGATGTAAAAAAAAAAAAATATGGGCCATTATGTCCCCGGAAAAAAGAAGTCTGTATTCAAAGGAAAAACTTTGATTGGGACTTCCAGTGGACCCTGTCTGTATCATTTGATCCATAAAACCAGCCACCCCCCCATCCCTGCCCCAGTCACTGTGACAACAGAGCAGTGACCGGTCCGGCCAATCACACGGCAGAGCTGCCGTCGTGGCCCAGGATGTGGCTGATGTTGTGCGCCGGCCGGTTGGTCTGCTTGCCCGAGTCGGCGGCGGCGGAGGAGGCGTTGGTCAGGGACAGCAGCGGCGACATGGGCATGGAGGAGCCGTCGCTGGGCATGGCCGCAGCGATCTCGGGGAACAGTGAGGTCAGGCTGAAGTTGGACAGGTGCGGCGTGATGCCGGAGGCGTTGGAGATGGGCATGGGGGGCATCTCGGGCAGCAGGGGGAAGCTGCCCTGCCCGAAGCCAACGGGGCGCGGCGGGGACAGGATGGAGCCAAAGCGGTTGTTGAGGGGCGCGGCGCCGCCCTTGTCCCCGCCACCGCCGCCGGGGCTGCTGAACATCTGGTTGGAGAAGTACTGCAGCGGGAGGTCGCCAGGCAGGCTGGGGTGGGCGGCGGGGGAGTACGAGGAGTAGAAGGAGGGCAGGGTGTTCTGCGCCTCCACGGGGAGCAGGGCGGCGGGGGTCCGCGCCGAGCCCGACTGGCTGGCAGGGGGGATGAAGGTGGCGTTGGCGTTGATGGGCGGAGGCGGCGGGTTCATCCCCCCGTCGCCGATGAAGGGGAAGCCGAAGTTCTGGGCCAGGTGCTGATCCGGGACCAGGTTGTTGCCGTTGTCGCCATCGTTGAAGCGCACGATGCTGCTGCCGCGCCGCGCGTCCCCCCCGGACTGCGCCCTGCTCAGCAGCACGCCGCCACCGCCGCCCCCCGAGGCCAGTGGCAGGTGTGCGTCCGGCTCGAAGGGGTTGGTTGGCCGGAGGGCACCGCCGGAGCGAAGCCGCTCCCCGGGCCTCAGCTTGGGGAGGGGCTGGCTGTCCGGGCCGAGGTGGCGCGAGCGCTGGCCGGCTGCAGCGGTGGCAGGAGTGCGGGAGGCGGCGGAGGAGGAGGAGCGTCCTCCGCCAGGCTCAGAGCTGCTGGGGTGGGGCAGGCCGGGGGCCCTCGCAGCGGGCCCCACCCCTCCGTGCATGTTCCCGCCCCCCTGCGGGAGGTGGCCCTTGCTGCCGTCCCCTAGCCTCATGCTCTGCGTCTTCTGGCTCTGCGGCACGCTGGGGCTGGCCGCCACCACCTTAGCCTGCATGTCCCCTGCGGACCCCCCGGACCCGCAGCTGTACTCCATGATGCTGACGGGGGGGCAGCACTGCACCGCGCGCTGGTGGGTGCTCTGCTCCGGCAGGTGCGGCGACAGCAGGTTCTGCATGAAGCTCTGGTGGCAGCCGTCCTGGTCCCGGGGCAGCCCGCTCCCCCCGATCCCCGCGCCCTGAGACCCCGGGTGGGCCCCGCTGTAGCCCCCGTGTGACCGCCCGTCCCCTGGAAGGCCCACGCCCATCCTGAAGCCCCCCTGCTGCTGCTGCTGCTGCTGCTGCCCTTGGGGAAGCCTCTGGGTGGGGGGCACCGGCTTGGGGGTCATGTCCCCACCACCCCGGGACACCTGCACCTCGAACCCGCCCAGCTGATGTCCGCCTCCCCCGCCGACCATGGCCTTGAACGGAGGGCACTCGGAGATGCGTTGTACGTCCGAGGGGCCCGGGTGGTCGTGGGGGAGGCGGTTCTGGGCGTTGTGTCCCACACTGGCCTTCCCCCGCGGCGGGTCCAGATAGCCCCGCAGGTCGGACTGGCCCGGCGCAGAGCCCCGGCCCGTCTGGTGATGCAGCCCCATGCGCTGCTGCTGCTGCTGCTCAGCGTTGGACGAGCTCTTGCCGATGAGGGCCTCGGCGGAGTAACTGGAGACGCGGTGGCGCTCCTGCCGGGAAGGGGCGCAGGCCATGTCGGGGGCCCGCGACGCAGGGTTGCTGCCGGGCTGGGGGATGAGCTGCTGCTCCAGGCTCCTGGAGCTCATCAGCCTCTGCATGGTGTTGTGGTCCTGGCCGGACTGAGAGCAGGAGGAAAGGGATTGTATTATCTGTGGAGCAATGTCTACAAAGGGCTAGAGGGGAACGACAATGTTTCTGTTGGCAATACAACATCAGATTTAAATACAATCTTTCGCATCATGGAGAGCATCGTAATAAAACGTGGGAAATGTAAACAGAATTTATAGTTTTCGGTTTACGTTTACTTTGTAAAATTTTGTTATTTCAAAATTAACATTTCAATTTAAAATGTCTCTTTTTTTCTTTAGGACTGTCCATTAGTGTATGATAATTGAGTTGTTTACATATTCAAAATAAACTATCTAACCTAGAAACTAGAAAGTGAGTTCAAAGCGAGGGGGGAGTACCACTCCTCCCATGGTGCTACAGTCAGTCAGAACAGACCCACCTTGAGGTGCTCCTGCTGGGCCAGATGCCCCGCATGGTGGCCCCTGGGTCCCCCAGCCTGGCTCTCACAGCTCTTCTCTGGGTGCCGCGCTCCAAAGTGCTGCTGCTGCTGGATCTGCTGCTGGAGGTGCTGCTGATGTCTGGAATGAGAGCTTTGCTGCTGCTGTAACTGCTGCTGCTGCTGTTGATGTTGTTGTTGTTGTTGTTGTTGATGAGTTTGTTGCGGATGCTGCGGTTGTTGTTGGTGAGGCTGCGGATGAGACTGCTGATGGCCCTGCTGTTGGTGTTGGTGGGATTGCTGCTGGGCGTGTTGTTGTTGATGCTGTTGATGCTGCTGCTGTTGCTGCTGCTGCTGGACCCCTGGCTTCTCCATGTGATGCGGTTTCTGCTGCAGGCCAGCAGGAGAGCTGCTCTGATTGCCTCTCACCAGCCCCCTCTTCTTCTGCACGTGCTGATGTTCCTGCTGCTGCAGCACCCTCTGGTGGAGCGAGTGGAGCTGCGTGGGGTCAGGCTGGGCCAGGTGGTGTTGGAGCTGGTACAGCTGGTGCCTTTGCTGCTCCTGTTGCTGCTGCTGCTGCTGTTGCTGTTGTTGTTGTTGCTGCTGCTGCTGCTTCATATAAGGGTTTCCACCGAGATGTTGTCCTGACTGGGACGAGGTGTGCTGGGGGTGTCCTTGTGCAAGATGTGGCACGACGGACTGGTTGGGTTCTGGCGGTCCTTGGGGAGGACAGTGGCCGTCGACGGGACGCAGGACAGTGTTCATGAAGGAGTTGGAGGTGAAAAGGGAGCCCGCGCCGTCGGGGTTGATCCTGTTCATGACGGCGGAGGAGCTGGGAGGAATCTGGCCCACCATCATCTGGCCGTGGTCGGGGGCTTTGACCTCCATGCGGCTGCCCAGGCCGGGGGTCGACTGGTGGCACAGCTTGGGCCGCTTACCAGAGGTCAGCATGGCCTCTTCTGGGACCTGTCGCTTGGAGACGTGTTTGACGTGCCGCTCGCCCGCACCAGGCTGGTTCCTCATGAGGGCGCTCTTCAGCGGGGTATAGTCATTGAGCTGAGCAGAGGCCGAGCAGGGTGGCAGGGAACCGCCGGAGGACTGGGACAAGTGCGCAGAAGGTCCCACAGGAGACGGGATGGAGCCCTGCTGGCCCGCCAGACTGGGAGACCCCGGGTAAGGCTGTTGGCTTGAGTTGGGCCTGATCAGATTGTTGACACTCAAACTGGTCCCGCACTGGGACTGAACCAGTGGATGGGGCTGCGCTTGGGAGTAAGAAATGCCTGCTGGATGTCTGGTTCCCGTCAGCCCAATGAGGGAGCCCTCCCCGCCCTGAGCCCTGACAGACCCCTGGCTGGGAGGCTTGGCCAGAGCGGCATCTATGGGCTTGGTCGCCTTCGCCTGCGGCACAGCCAAGCCTCGCTCTTGGCTGGCTGAAGACGATGGTGAGGTCTTGGGGGGCTCCCATGCCGTGGTGGTGGTGGAGAGTGCTGGGGTGCCAAGGTCCGTGGTGCACCCAGCAGCTCTCCTCCCAGGGATTTCCTGCTCAAGCATGGCCAAGGCTACGATGTCGGCCTGCTCTGACGTGAACGTAAACGTTCCGAATGAACTGGACGAGGCGTTGATGACATGGCCCTGAGGAAGCATGGACGCCACAGAGAAGCCTCTTCCACCCCCGCCGCCCGCAGACATCGGGGAGTCGGTTTGCCGGCTGGATGCCAGGTGATGCTCCATGACCTCGTGATGATCCAGGTTGGTGTACACCGGCGGGGACAGCAGGTAGTCCTTGCGAGAAGGAGCGTCGAGACTTGTGGACTCGCCCATGCACTGTTTCTCCAACGCTGCGGAGACGTGCCTCTGTTTCTGGGGCTCCCTTTCTCGGGCCGGCCCCCGGGACAGTTTGACATCAGCCATGCAGGACGGGGAAGGCGTGGATGTGGGCAGCTCTTGCTGCTGGGTCAACGATCGACTGACGGCACCTCCTTTCCTCAGATCAGCGCTTGCGGGCGTCGTGTCTGGGGCCATGGAGAAAGTCAGAACAGTTGACGAGGGAAGGACAGCGGCACTCACCGAGGGTGAGGCTTGGGTGTCTAGCTTCGAGCACCCCTGGGAGATTTTGGAGTTCTCGGAGGACGGGCCGGTTGAAACGGTCTGGGAGCCGTGAACCATAACCGGTGCCATGCTGTCCGAGACAATGGTTGTGCAGACTGGATCTGGAATGGTAGAAACCGTTGGGCCACAGGACGACGAGCTCCGACCGTCTGTGGCACACGCTCCAAAGACAGTGCACCGGCTTGAACTTCTAGAGCTTCCAGTGGAGCCGACTGGCTTTGATAGCCTGCTGCTAGTTTCAGTGGTGGTGACTGGTGACTTGGTCTGTTGCCCAGTGACTTTAGAGCCAGCGATGCTACTGCCGACCACGGACACCGCCTTGCTCTTAATGCCCATAGCTGCGGGCCCCGCTGTTGTCACTTTGACCGCAGGAGTTGATGTTACTGCACCATTTGCACAACTCACAAAAGCTTCATTTTGTTTTACAATGATGCTTGTTGGAGATATGCTCTGAGATACGGTCAATGGGCTACTTACAGATGAAGTGCTTTCTTGTTGCAGGGGCTGACTGGAGGAATTTGATGAAGTGATCGTTTTAGATCTGCCCTTAGAGACATTTTCTGGTGTATTGCCATCAGCAGTGACTAGACTACGAATGGAGGGTTTACAGGCTGTGGTGCCTGCAGGGAAACCATCTTTCCCAGGGGTTTGGCTGTCACCTACAGCGACCACCTGCTTTAATGCATCAGGGATAACAACCTGGTTCTGTTTGAGCTCTCTCCTCTTGGGTGGCTTTGTTCTCTTGTTCACCCCCTTTTTGACGACAACTTTGCTAGTTTTTTTCCGTGTGACCTTGGTGGCATCAGCTGGTGGCACTGATGGGACGGAATTTGAAGCTTGTGCGTGTAAAGGTCTGGAGGGGGCATTGAGTGCTGCTTCTTGGACTGCAGTGGTTGGCTGTTGCTGCTGCTGTTGGACAACTGCAGCAGGTATCTGAAGATTAGTCTGACTGGTAATGGGAAGCGGTAGGCCCTGGGAGATGCTCTTGTTAAGGCTGCTTAGTGCCCCTAGACTATTGAGGGCGACATTGGTGGTAGGTTCCTCTGCGGTGGTGGGCTGGACCAGCTGAAGGGTGCTCTTGCTGCCCTGCTTGCCCGCTTTATCTGATGTATTCATTGGCTGCAAAGCAAACACCTGGCCATTCACAGTGATGGTCTGTGGGGTAGCAGACTGAGCAGCCTGGGCAGAGGAAGCCTGGATCCCCTGCTTGGAGGAGTTAATTTTGGGTGGAACAGGGCGGGGTAAAATGTGCACCAGCTGTTTCCCTCCAACCGTGTGTAAGTTAGTAGTAGTTGTTGTACAATTAGTTGATGCGATTTGCGTAGGGAGGGCAGGCACTGCAGTCGGAAGAGCAGCATTCACAATGCCAACCTGAGGATTTTGTTGGGTATGGGCAGTCTGATTGGGGGTTTGAATGATGACAATGTGCTGGCAAGACATCTGACTGGGCAGTTCCTCCCTAACTGTGGACTGAGACGAACAGGCATTTCCCTGTTGTAGGATGACCACACTCTGGTTGTTTGTGTTCTGCGGTGTGGTCACCCCAGAAACCGTTGATCCTGATGGGTTGACCTGCAGCACCTGCATGGTCTGGAGAAGGGGAAGGACGGTTGCCTGGGGCTGAGCGACCAGGGCAGGCTGAGGCAGGGGCTGGGGCTTGGGTTGAGGGATCAGGGCGGTCTGGAGGTTGGGAACGGACGCTGGTTGCAGCACAGACGGCTGGGGTTGTGCCATTACAGCGGGATGGGCCACCGCGGCTGGCTGGGGTGGAACAGCACATTGGGGCTGGGTATTGGTCTGCGTCAGAAGGGCTGAATGCAACTGTGGAAGTCTCTGAACAGGCTGTGCTTGGATGTGTGTTGCAATGCTCGCCTGCTGCACGGGTACCTGAGGATGTATTTGGATTTTAATGGGCTGAGCAGTGGGTTTGTTACCCATTGGACAAACGGTCAGCTGCTGCAGCCTCTGATTGGCGGCAGCACCCTCAAATGTGGGCACACTCTGGTAAACAGGCTGTACCGTGTTCCCCGTCAAATGAAGCGTTGTCCACGTCGTCTGTGTGCTGCCAGCAGCCCCGGCCCTGAGGAGAGCTGTGCTACTGGGGATGGAGGTGTAGCTGACGGTCCTCATGGTGGTGTCTTCGGACACTAAAGAGCCGACGACGTCCGCCACCACTGCTGCGGAGGAGGAGGAGGAGGAGTGGGTTACAGCCTGGGTGGCCAGGCTCACGACAGGCTGAGAAGAAAGCTGTGACACAGGAGTGGCAGCGATGGTTATGTTCTGGGAAGGGATGGCAGACTGGGGCTGCTGAGGCAAGGTGGTGCTGACGGCGGGGATCTGGAGTGTGATGTAGGACACGGAGGGGGGCAGAGCAGGGCTCGTTTCCACCACCCTCAGAGCTGGCGAAGTCTCCAAAGGTGCGATGGTTGGCCCGGGAAGCAGCGAAGGGGTGGAGGACACGGCGTTGACGTGGAGAAGCCCGTCGACTCTCACCCCGGCGGTGACATCGGGCACCGGCTGCCCCAGGACAGCCTCAGGGCTTTGCTTTTCAAGGACAGCCTCCTTGCCTGCCTGGCATATCACATTCCCGTTGGAGTAGACTATGATTCCCTTTGGGAGTTGGTGCGTGGGCGTCACCTTGGCCACTTTGGCGCAGCGCTGCTTGCCCTTCCAGTGAACCGTGGGGTCCTCCAAGAAGTTGATGTCATGGGCCTTGAGGAGCTCGATGTAGTGGCCGCTCTCCTTCCTCATCTCTTCCATCTGTCGCCGCAGTCGGCGGATCTCCTCCGCTGATGAGACGAGCAAGCAGTGATGTCAACAGTCGGATGAACACTGAGCAAAGCACGATTGAAAGAGCACCGGCTGCAACCTTTAAAACTGTGTCAAGTTGTGTTGCTTTACCTTGCACTTTGTCACCTCCTTCCAGAAGCATTGCGTCATTTTGCTTCTTCAGGTCAGTGATGTAGCGAACCGCTTCGTCCAGTATCATGTTCTTACTCTGGAAAACCATGGGGGGGAAGTGGATAAAAGTGTCAACAGAGTCCTATCCCAGCCTCTTAAAAAAAACATGAACATGAACAAAAAACATTCAGCAAACAACAGGTTGAGCACTGAGTGGTTTTACCTGTTTGAGTGCCTGGGAACATGGTAAGAGGTTACCGATGCGGTTTATTCCAGCGTTGATCTTCTCCTTTCTATGTCTCTCAACTAAGGATCAGAGTAGATATAAATATACATATATACACATATACATATAAGTGTTAATGGCATGGCACTGTTCGTTTAAATGCAAAAAAAAGTATCATAGCCATCTTGCTTTCATCACCTGCATTGTGAGATTCTTTGTTTTTCTTCTTTCTGCAAGACAAAATCTATCGTCACATGCTTGTCAACGCTGTCGAGTTATGTTGCATAGACTAATATTTATAGGGGCCAATGTTAACATACAATATAGTCATCATACAGTTGTGATTACTGTTGCATACGTACTTGGGCTTACGGCCAGAGGTCTGTGTTTCTGTCATCTCTGGCATCCTGTCTTAACAGCTGCCAGGTGCTAGTAGAAGCGTCTACCAGCCGGACATAAACTCACTTCCCTGGCCAACCTCTGTTCCAAGAGGTGGGATGCATTAGGACAGATTGTAAACAACAATGCACACCACCGAGCTAAATCAACGCTGTTAGTTTCATTCACACAATGTGGTGCGTTGTGTTTACGCATATCATAACATAGTTATACGTCACAACATTCTCCAAAGATTAGGTTGAGCTGTAAACTCCAAACGACACGCTACCAGCTAGTTTAGTCAGTGACATAGCTAACCAGCGGCGAAACTACACACTTTACCAGCATGTTTTTCATGTGTATATGTGCCAAGGAATGTATTTGAGTTGCATTAACTGTTTGAATTCGCAAGCATTTGGAATATCGACCCTCTTAAAGTATGCAACAGTGATGTGCACTACCAAGGCTAGCTACGGCAGTAGCGTATGTATAGCCTCAAATAGCAAGCTAGCTTAGCCTGTCCCCATATCGACATGATTATCAAAAAGCCATGGCTAGCTCGCAGCTAAAAGGGGAATTTATATTATATTCCACTGACCTGATGCCTCAGCATCTTCGTGACCGTGGCGCCGTCAAAACCTTCGGTTGAGGGGCTAGCAGGAAAGGCAATAAACTCATTTCAAAACAATCTGCACACAACCTAACACAAAGCGGAAAAGGGGAAGTACTCCCTGGTGGAAAACCAATGGCCTTCAGGACGACAAACCCACCAGCCAATCAGCGTGCGAGGTAAAATAAACCGTAAACTTCAAGCTTGCTTCAATAATAATTGTTTTGGTTATCTTTTTGTTTTGATTTCCAGGCCCAACCATCTGCATTATAGCACTGATGGAGACAAACAGTATGAACGAATGCAAATAGTAATTCTTTATTTAGAGGTTAAAAAGTCTTACAATATAGAGCTCCAGAAAAGATAAATTCTTCAAAGAAAAAAAAATACCATGCTTATTCTACAGCGGAGAGGACAACCCCCCCACAAGACATGCATAGGGTCAGAGCTTCCCCTGGGCAGTATCGTGCTCATAAGGCCATGACACCCTCTGAACCATCAGCTTCACTTTCAGCTCTCATAAAAGCAGTAGGCAATGACTGAAAGTGAGGCACTGTCACTCGGTAAATAATTTCAGTAATACTGTATTTTTAATAGATGACCAAATAAAATTCCAAATGCAGGATACCCATTAGTTTTAGAGAAATACATGCCCTCTCCAGAATGTCTAACCTGATGCTCAAAATCAAATCCCCATCATTGAAAATGATGCCACGCTAAGATAAGAGCTACCCACACATTTGTATGTTAATCAATGGACAAAAATCATGTGATAGTTTCCACAAAAATCTTGCAATTTTTATTTAAAATCACCTGTCCACATTTAAATTGGACTCTTGGGACTTAGTTGCAAACCCAGGAGAATCTCTGAGCCAATAACCACCTCAATGTCAAAAAAACTATTCCTAGCGAAACCAAAACCCCCATTTTTTTTCCCAGAATGTAAATGCAATGAACAAATCTTCCCACCAACCTGAAACCAATCGGCTCCCACAATTCCCGTACAGTTATTCTGACTTTCAGCCAAGAAAGGACCAGACCTGCCCGACAGACCCATCGAAATAAAGGATCTCCGCGTACTTCCGATGGATTTGCCATGGACTCTGAATGTTCCTCTGTCGTATTGACAATACGAGAGTAGGTCTCCATGGTCACTGCCCAGGAGTTCGTCTGTCAGCGATGGTCTTTCAAAAGACTCCCAACCTTTAAATCAAGTCATCTTTCTCTTTGTCCAAACAGTAAGTTAGATCTTCCTCTAAACCGCATAAAAAACCTCAAAAACAGCATGTTTAACCAAACTCTTTTTCCTCCGATTCTAAATAATGGCCGCTTTCTGTAAAGACCAACTGGGATAAGAATATTGTGTCATCTCGTCATTTCTAATAAAGGAGGAAAACCGGGACGGGAGGGGGGGGGGGGGCAAGAATGCTAAATAAAGTGGGGCGTTGCAAAATAAAAGCAGCCATTTTCTGCACTTTGATGATGTTCCCTCTTTTAAACGTCCTTTTAAAGAAAGTGTTGATTACGTCGACCCTTGGGCATCCGTCACAGTTTTTTTTTTCCTGTGGAGGTGGGCACCGTTGTGCACTTTGCCGTTTCTGCCGCCGGTTACTCCGCCTTCTGGAGCTCTCCAGTGGGGGCGGTGCAGGGACTGCGCAGGCTCTTCTGCAGCACGTGGGCGTCGGCAGGCTCTATCCTCTTGTAGTAATTCTTTTTCGTTTCGATGATCTCGAAGCCGAACTTCTGGTAAAAGTCAATGGCCGACTCGTTGCTGATCTGCACATGACTGTTGAGGAGGGATACGATATTGTAAACTTCATCATTTATTTACACATTTAACTATGGGAATGACTGGGTGACAGCACACGTTCATGTCCAAGTTGAGATACTCACAGGTAAATGTTGTCAAAGGTACCGTCCTTCTCACAGATGTTGAGCACGTGGTTCAGCATCTTTGTACCTGGGGAGACGCACAGAGGTCCAACTTGTGAAACAAACCAGTAACAGTAGATCCCCTACACGATGCATGTGTACGAGTGGAAGGGCAGTCTCCGTACCGATTCCTAGTCTACGGTAGGGTGCTAGACAGCCGAGTGTCATGATGTACAGTCTCTTCTGGTTCTGCGAATGGTCCACTCTGCAGCATACAGCGCCCACTGCGATGTCGTTGAAGTACGCTGCAAGACAAAGCCACGGGGTACAGTTTAGCACAAACAGGAGCAAAAGGGATTCATAACAACTAGATTATGTTTCCATGCAGTCGGTGGTGCTGGAAATGATGCACATTTTAACTTTAAAATGTAAAATTAAAAAAAACACATTTGGCAAGCAGTTCTCACCTAGCTTGGCAAGCTCTCCCACTTCCAAAACATCTTTGTAAAACTTGTCATTGTAGCTGACCGGGAAAATGACCTGGTTCAGCCGTTTCAACTGCTTGATGTTGTGGGGCGTAACGTCCCCCAGCTCGATTCGGCTACTGGAACAAAAGCAAAACGGTCAGACAGTTGGCGATACACATTTTAAAACAGAATTCAATCCCTGATTTGATTTACAATCCACAATATCCCATCTTCTTTATGGACAGAAGCAGGGACGTTTTCTGAACATAACAGCATTATACATTACGGTGGGCAATGCATTTTACACGGAGCTATTGTGTTTCCAAAATGTTGTCGTTTAAGAAAATATAACTGCATAACGTATATTCATCAGCACCGTAGATAGGTCGCTTGCACTGACAGGGCCATATGCACTGTCAGTCACCCTTTGCATGAACTCGAAAACTTCCATCAGCAGTGCTGCAGTACTGACACGGAGGGTACATTCCGATGTCATGGTTCAGCTTTGGTGCAATACTTTTAACGAAATTGTAAAAACATCTACAAAATGCATGCCTACAAAAGGATGACCACAGCAGTATGTCATTTGGTTAATTCAAGTGGAAGCTATAATGTAGCCCACCAGATTGTAACGAGGGACGCGACCCGTGGCACCAGACCAAAGCCATAGTTGACGTTAGCTTAAAATAGCAAGAATCAACGTGCCGTTTGACTACCGATCGATACACGTACAGCTCCTTCACGATAGGATAAAACCCGGGGCCAGAAAGTCTTAACCGGGACTTGAACTTAACGAGTTAAGCTGATGTCAATTTACGGCGAACAAACGTGTTAGCTCATGCCCGTGTAGCGCTAGCTGTTTGGGTTGGCCAGATGAAGCGGACTTGGCTAAGTGGGAGCTAGCCGGCTCACAGCAACGCTGCTTATACAACAATCCTTCATAAGCGGTGGAACCACAGAGGTAAACCCACACAAGTCACAGCGCTGCGGCCCGCCGACCCGGACCAGCGTTAAATGCCAGATAGCTTAGCTCCGTGGCTATCGTTGTCTCCTCCCCGCCTCCTCATGTTAAAAAAAAGAGACGTAAAAAAACTTTACTTCAGCGCTCATCCTATCTCTAGCGATGTTTTGTACTCACCCCTTCATTGTAAACCAACGTGAACCCTTAATTTAGATGGGATTGGAGTTTAGAGTTGTTTTGGGGGCTAAAAATAGTTTTTTTTAAATAGAGTTGGGGTCAGGGATAACTCCCGTTTCACCCTCCACATGTAGCTAGTTGCGATTCTTGCAGCTAGCTTAGCCGGTAGCCACCGCGCTCCTGTCAACCCTGACCCCCGCATGCGCATGCGCACCCATAATGGTTACAAAATTCCGGACGTATTTTATTTCATGAAGTAGGCTACATTTTAGGAGTGTGTCTGTTGGATAATATAAAGGCTACATTAACTGATATAACTATATAAATATTACGCCTTTGTACATTTTGAATTTTGTTCTCAACGTAGGATACATTTTAGTCAATATAAGACATTATACATGAGAATGGTAATGTCTTATACAGAGAGGGCTGTCCATTTCGTCTCACAGATCTGTAAACCATAACCACAAATATTTATATTTAAAAAGTACTTCTATTGAAGAAGTACACAGACGCAATCTCATTTACGACAGAGCGGATCTTTTTACCAAAAAAACGTTGACGTAAAACTATGCGTAAAACTCCCGCAGATCCAAGATGGCGGCGGTGGCAGCATTAAAGTTACGGCAGTAAAACCCCCGTAGATCCAAGATGGCGGCGGTGGCCGCATTAAAGTTACGGCAGTAAACCCATAAACCAGCAGCCAGTGAATGAAGTCAGCTGATCGTCGCTTGCTGTCAAGCATCGCAACCCGCTCAGTTCCGTCGAGGCAAGAAATAACCATCGAGTCATTCCATAAGGTGAGGGATATATTGTTCAATATCTAATCGAATATAATGTCGAGGTAACGTTCAATTCTAATCAGGTGGAGTGGATCGTGGCATAGTCGTGCTATTGCACCAAAATGGCAGAGCCAGCGATCTGCTGCAAGGCCAGATCCTATGTTGTTGGTGTCATTTTCTGTGTCACGTTTATACTGTCAAACCCAATCTAACCCTGAGAAATATAATGCAATTTGTGTTTGGTTCGATTTTCACACGGATACACGCTGGTTAAGGTCGTCATTGTGGAAGGCTGACGTTTACATGTCATACTTCTCTCGTCGCCATCAGTTGGCACCGGTTTCATTATTTTAATTATGACTCCCTGTGTGGTGTTTGGTTCCATTAATGTGTGTTTGTATGTTTATATGGCTTTATTTATATGCGGCGCGGGGGGGGGGGGGGGGGGGGGGGGGGGGGGGGGGGGGGGGCGGGGGGGGGGGGGGGGGGGGGGGGGGGGGGG
>JAOPJJ010000093.1:9540130-9552277 GCA_027122795.1 Enchelyopus cimbrius | reverse complement strand
CGCACGCACAAACAGACACCTTTTGCCCCTTATTTCCTATTGACAAAGTTGGCAATGGCAACCCTAACAGACTCTAATATAATGCCACTTCCCACTATGAGTATATGGCTCAGAACAATATTCCCTGTATTGGTAGATTTCAAATGAAACTGTGTGGTTGATTTGTTTGTGCGTAATAATATTCCAACCCCCGGAGAGTGTTCCGGTTGAGAACCACTGGACTATCCTGCTCCTACATACACACACATAGGATCATGAGATTTGCATTGGACTGGCAATAAGACTTTCAAATTGCATGGGGCTGGTGAACTGTTGCATAGGGTGTACATGTTGGGTACAATATCTCCATAATGTGTTGTGACTGGTTGACATTATAGACTGAGACCACCTGAATTGAGTTGAGGTTATTTGAAGCCTCTAGCATTGTTGTAAATAATTTTTTGGAGACCTTTAAAAGGCGAGAATAATTAGAATATATGCTAAAATCAATGTGAACCTTATACAAGTGCTTTAGGCTAAGAAATTAATGTTTGAGAAACACCTTTGTTTTTTAACCTCATCTTTGTCAATGCTTCAAGTTCCAGATATTCCATTGGCATCCGATATTATCCATTTCTGTGTGGAATTAAAACAGGACAGCGTAGGTCCAATGTTATGGACACACTGAAACCAAATGTAAATATTTTGTTTTGCCCTGTTATCTATAAATCACTACGGCTTACTTCAGACCCCAGCTGTTTCCTGCATCTGAATGCGTCTCAGACTCAAGTGTGGTCCAAATTAAACATTAAGATAAACTCTTCCTGCTAATCTTCTTGATCATGTTTGCTTTGCTCTGTTTGCCCGTTTGTGCATGTGCTGCAACAATAGCTAAAAGGAGCAAAGATCAACCCACCCGGAGAGGTTGACAGAGAGGCTTCTGCTTTGAAAGGACATACTGGCGAGAGGGGAGCATGTGTGGCGCCCCCAATTCATATTGTCTTTTTAATGAAAAAGAGTCAAGAGGTACCCATTTTTCAAGATTTTAACTGGCCCCATCCTGTTTTGCTGCGGGGCATTATGGGAGCTGTAGTTTCCCATTGTGGTAAAACATTATAAAGTATTATTATGCATTTGTATTAATGAATATGATGTTTGTTGATTAATGAATATGAAACATTGAATCCCTTACTTTTCAGGTTTATTACCTGCTTCCCTTTTTTTTGAAAAAATAAACAAACAAGTGGAACGCTGAGTAGTATCCTTTGTACACCGGGTTGCCCTTTCCGTGGGGAGAAAACGGAACAGTGAGGCCGGGCCAAATCAACATATTTTTTGTCAGCGTTTTATAACAATATAAAAGGCCCGCTCTGACTCGGGCATGGATGCTAATTTGCGTTGGCAAAAAAAAAACAACTTTGATTACAAGTAGCGGGCAACAAAATATCGTCCAGCGGACGATATTTGATGATTACTTATTTAGTCCTTACCTTGTGGCCCAAATGTCCAAATGGCAGAAGAATATCACATGATATAATTGAATGTGTGTAGGGTGTGTGCACACATGTGCACATGCATTAAGCCACTCAACCATCAACAGCCATCAATATTTCATAGCCGTTAAACGTACGGCTAATGACCTTATATGAATAATAACAATATAGTAATATAATCGCTACTTTCAGCATATTCACCTTTGTTACTTACTATATCCATCACTTGGTATTCGGAAATTGATCTTTAAATATGCCCATGGCTGCTGGATGTTCTTGGCAGATAATCAATAAGCATGAACCATTGGGTGCCCTCATGCCATTTACATCCAATCACAGCCATGCTGTCAATATTTACTGTAGCTCTTTTTTAAACCAATATAAATATATCCCCATACTCAAGACAGACGAGAAGAAACACTAGCAATGGTGCTCGTCTTCACACAAAAGTATAACATTTATCCTAACCTGAATTATGTATCACGCATAGCTAACAGGTTAGCACGCCGCGGCCAGCAGCACGCAGCGCTCTCGTGCTCATAAAACAATAGTATGAATATCAAGTATGGAGTATAATGTTAGTGTGAATACCAAGGCCAGCTCGCCAGCGCAGTCCTCCAGAATAAGAGGACTGCACTCTGGGAGGCACGCTCCCAGAGTGCTCAGAAGATGCGTTCAGCGAACGTTTCAACATTCAAAATCACTTCACTCCCAATGATGGTCTGGCTCCCGAAGGACATGGTCACCGGGGCGGGAAATATGACAAAAGGTTGTTTGGTCAAGAGGTGGTTTCCCCACCCCCGGCCTCCAGACACACACACACACACACAAACACCAAGACACACATACACATGCACACACACACGCACATGCAGGCATAGACACACACACACATCCAGACACACACACACATCCCACAAATGCTAATTTCCTGAGGTGGTATTACACCGACTGCGGATGGAGGGAGGCTCACATGCAGAAATTGTGAAAATTAGAGGCTTTTAATTGAATGCTAGCTGTGGGAGGTGGCTGGGGGGGTACCCCCCATCTACTGAAGGCCACCGCGCTCAGTGCAAAGACAAAGGGAGAGGGGTAGGTGGTGGTGGTGGATGGTGTTGGTGGTGGGTGTTGATGGTGGACGGTGTTGGGTGTTGATGGTGGAGGTGGTAGTGGTGGTGGTGGTGGGTGGTGTTGGTGGTGGGTGTTGATGGTGGACGGTGTTGGGTGTTGATGGTGGTGGTGGTGGATGGTGTTGGTGGTGGGTGTTGATGGTGGACAGTGTTGGGTGTTGGTGGTGGTGGGTGGTGATGGTGGTGGTGGTGGTGTGGTTGGGTGGTGGTGGTGGTGGATGGTGTTGGTGGTGGGTGTTGATGGTGGTGGTGGTGGGTGGTGGAGCAGACAGGGCCGCGCACGGCTGCTGTCTATTCAACTCCCCCTATGATGTCCCTGTGTCATAAAATTATGTAATGTGTTCTCTCAAGTAATGCTAAGTCAGCCCTGTACACCTAGTGTGTGTGGTGTGAGTGTGTGAGTGTGTATGTGTGTGTGCACGTGTGTGTGCACGTGTGTGCGCATGCGTGTGTATGTGTGTGCGTGCGTGTCTGTGTGTGTGTGTGTGTGTGTGTGTAGGTATTAGAAGCCGGTGCGTGCCGATGCATATCATGACCGGCTGTATCGATAGAAAGATTTACAGATTGTGTTTGCCTGAATGGCTGCATCATGCAGTTTCATCAGATATAGATTTATGTTTTGACCCACAGAGGGATTTTCACGATGTCAATATGTGAGACTGTGAACTGTAAACCTGCGAGGGGAACCGTCATATCATACAAGGACATATCATTACAGTAAGAGCAACTTTGGTGGACCACCATGTCATACTGCACTGAAAAAAGTTTTTAGTTCAACTAATTACAATTTTTTAGGGTAACAGTTCACATCTATATTGTATAAGTTCAGCCAATGAAAAAATAAAACTTGTCTCAAACTGTATTTTCTATGTCCATGGAAACTATATTTTAAGACTTGGCCAAAATCATATTTTCTTGTTAAAAGGAAGCCAATTAATTTAAATGTAATGTTTTATCTAACAAAAATATATAGATTTTATCAAACAATTGTTTATCATTTAATAAATACAACTAAATAGAAATTATTTGTTTTATCCAATCAAAGATATATATTTTATCAAACAAATATTTATTATTTCAGAAATACAACTAAATAGAAATTATTTGTTTTATCCAATCAAAGAGATATAATTTTATCAAACAAGTATTTATTATTTCAGAAACACAACTAAATAGAAATGATTTGCTTTATCCAATCAAAAAGATATATATTTTATCAAACAAATATTTATCATTTAAAATATAAAACTAAATAGAAATTATTTGTTTAATACAAAATATATATATCAATAATTCTCATGACACATTGATATCAATTAACTAACTTATAAAATGATAAAACATGACATTTTACAGGGTATCTGCATGGTTGTAATTTAACACTTGAGAAATGGAATTCAAAAACAGTCAAAACCCTCATTTAAATTAACAGTGTTCCAAGTTACTAACGTTGGGATGCCAAATCTGGCTGAAATGTAAAGTCGTCCTGATTTAACCAAACAATGTACAATTGCAAGACATCAACGGTGGGATGCCAAACCTGGCTGAACTGTAAAATCCTCCTGATATAACCAAACAGTGTACAATCCCAAGACATTAACGGTGAGATGCCAAACCTGGCTGAACTGTAAAATCCTCCTGATATAACCAAACAGTGTACAATCCCAAGACATTAACAGTGAGATGCCAAACCTGGCTGAAATGTAAAATCGGTCAGTCAAGTCTCAAGTCAGTCAGTCAAGTCTCATGTCAGTCAGTCAGTCAAGTCTCAAGTTAGTCAGTCAGTCAAGTCTCAAGTTAGTCAGTCAAGTCTCAAGTCAGTCAGTCAGTCAAGGCGCAAGTAAGTCAGTCAGTCAAGTCTCAAGTCAGTCAGTCAAGTCTCAAGTCAGTCAGTCAGTCAAGTCTCAAGTCAGTCAGTCAGTCAAGTCTCTAGTCAGTCAGTCAGCTCTCAAATTAGTCACACCATATATGTATGCCAGCTAGTCAGCTGCAAAAGCAAACACTACTACTGACTAATGCTACTTTACTTGCTACTGTTACGATGCAACTAAGCTGTACTGTATAGCTGGTCATAGAGCTTCTTGACCTTGGTGGTCATGCCTTTCGGGTCCAGCTCCATGAGGACTTTCTGGATATATTCAAATGTCTGTTTCAATGTCTTTGGATATTCCATATTGAGAACATAAAGGAGTCCCATGAGAATGGCGACAGCATTTGCGACAGACGGCAACTCGTTCACAACCTCTTGTCCCTCAAGTATAATGCCAATGTCTTTGGGTGCAGCTTGTGCATCTCTGATGATGTAGATTGCCATGGTTGCCCCCTGAAGAATGTGTTCAGCCTCTTCCTTCTCCGACACCTGGAAGAGAACAGAACGAACAGTAAAGAACATACAGTGCATTCGTAAAGTATTCAGACACCTTCACACCCCCCCCACCCCCCCCCCCACCCCATATAGACTTAATTTTAAATGGATTCAATTAACTCATCTTTTTTATCATCAATCTAAACAATATCCCATCATGACAAAGCAAACTTTTTTTTTAACCCTTGTGCCGTCTTCGGGTCAAGGAAGGAGGAAGGGGGGAAGGGAGGAAAGAAGGAAGGTAGGAAGTAACCATAACAACCACTCATGCAATATGGGAAACACATGAAATAACCTGATAAAGAAAAATACTGCACAGAAAATATTACATTTTGTTAAATGGCAACTACAATGTAAACATGCTACTAATGAGATCCTTGCTTGTGTTGTATGAACTCTAAATGTACGACGCTTTGGATAAAAGCATCTGCTAAATGACATTGTAACAAACAAATTCCTTGACTTTCCACATGGAATATGCTTTTTAAACTTCCATGATATTCCAGAAATTCCATGACCCGTGGGAACCCCGGAAGATTATGCAGTAGATGTGGATGGATCACAGAGTTTCTCCTGACTAATGTTTCAGATTTGAGTTTGAACAGAATGTACCCTGATTGTTGAATATACAGTGCATTCGTAAACACTCATATCAAGTGGACAGTCTTAGCTAGCATTACACCTGTACAGTAATCTTGCCTTACCAGGAATTCTTGGACCAGATCATCCATTGATTCTCTCATGTTGATGATGAGACATTTGAGAGTGATCTCCCTCCTTGTACCGATATCAGTATCCTGCATGAAGACAGTGACAATGATTAATAATACTTGTTCAGTCCATCCATTCAATCAGTGTGAGTTGACAAAACATCTGTACATACCTTTTCTACAACTGGCAGGAGCTTTGTCTTCTCCCGAGTTGCTCCACCCTTCTTTCTGACAACCTGAATCAGTTCGATGCACTTCTCGTCAAGTTTCTCCATGAACCTTGCTTCAAGGGGTATTGTGGTTACTCTGTGGAACTCTGCATTTATCTAGGGAACATACATATATACAGTATAGAGAGAGATGGATAAATGACATGTGCCTCAGGCAAAAGCATGTGATTTAGCTTTACATTCATTTGATTACATTTTACATTTTGATCCATGTTATGAATAAAGCCAGTGTACCTCTTGGACTTCGAAGAGTGCTGGCCATCTCTCAATAATATCCTCCAAAGATGCTTTCTTGTTGACAATTTCTTGCCTCCGAAATGCGAACGTCTGAGCCATCTTCGCTCTTATTGTTTTGCCATTGTTCCTTTTCTTTACTTCAGTCAAAAGGGCTATTCTCTCTTGTTCCATGGACTCAGGGGTCTCGCCATGAGGTAGAGATGGGTAATGGTTAGACTCGGCTCTCCTGGGTTTTTTTATGTTCTTTGCTGGGTGGGCGTCGGTGGGGGATTTTCTTTTGACAGAATTCACAGTCAGCTCGTCAGATGATGAACTGTGTGATTTTAGGTATGTGCGATAGTTATACATCTTCGTCTTGAGCCTCTGTTTCCATCCGTAACTGTGGTTGAAGGACCCTGGTTCTTTCAGACAGGGGTGTGTCTGTGTGAGCGCCTGTGCCACTTCACTCAAGTCTGCATCACTAGGATAGGATCTGTACGAATAGACTTAGACTTTGTCAGCGAGTCTTTCAAGTATGTCGGAAATCATTTTAGAGCTGGGAGTCAGTCTAACCTGGTTGCTCTGATACTCTGCATTTCCAGCCTTAAGTTGAGATTCTGTGGAAAGTGAGAAAGTAGGGATGATGAACACCTTGGGCCACTGCTCCTTTCTGAAGGTGTCCGAGGAAGCGTCGCTTACAGGTAATGTATCATCTGAGCATGCAGATGAAGAGATACTTGCATCATCTTGGCTGTGAACATTGGCCTCATTCACAGAGAGGTCAACTGGCTCAAAGACTAATGTCACAGGGGGGGGGTTGAACAACCTTCAAAGTGGCAAGATCCTTCAGTTCTGAAGTTTTAGTTAAGTTAACCCAACTGCTAAAGTCAGCATCGTAGTACTGAAGCCGTATTTCATTAGTTAGACCAGAAATATTCTTTATTTCTTTGATGACTTCGTCAACGGAGCCAGGGATGCCATTCGGAAGCTCCAGCTTGATGCAACTGTCCTCTTCTAAAATCACCAGGAGCCGTGTGACACTCGCCATGTCTAGAGATCCTGTGAGTGGGAGGGAAAGAGAGGGAGAGACACCTTAGGTACCCATTAACCCCATACCAGATTGACAAATTAAACAATATAAACAAACAAAGAAATAGGTATAACTAAATTATTGACACTTAAAATTAAGATATTAGGCTTTCATTTCAACTTCAACATTTTCTCATTTAAGGGAGAATTCCGGTCATTTTCCAAATAAAGCTCTAGGTTCCTGAGTGCTACCATAGGAAAAGTCCTGAAAAAAATATGTCCAGCCACGATCGAGCTCCCCTGCTACTAGCTGCACAACAGGAAAAAACATATAAGAGATATTGACTCTTGCAAACCTTAAACGTGAATATATCGCTTCAGGGTGATAAGCCTCATTGTCCCAACTGTGTAGTCTGCCAAAGGGTAAGGATCAGTCAGTTGAGATGGCTCCAGAACTTCTATCTCCTTTGTAGGCGAGATTTCAAGTTGATAGGCTCTAAAGTGTTCCAGGTACCAAGCACTTAGTTTCCTAACAATGAAGACCAACTCCTTTTGAAGAACCACCATCTGGATGATTTCAATAAATGCAGGCATTCCTTCAAGTGAACCATGAGCAAGGATCATTCCAAGTCTGTAGTTAAATCCATTATAGGTGACGTTCTCGGCCAAAGACACTTCCTTCACGTTTGGGTTCTTGTGTTTCACAGCCCGTGCAATATCATCTTTCAGGACATCAATGCTAACAGTTGAGAACTTTTTCACTTCCAGGAGAGGTTTAGGAAAGCCACAGGTGTAAATATGGTGTGCCATGGATAATTGGTGTCTCTGTGCCAAGGACAACAACACATTTTTAAAGCAGCGAGTGTGCCGCACAACTCTCTTAAAAAAGCTATGCTTCGCTTCGAATCGTAAAGTCCAAAGAGAAACTAAAGGGCCAAACTGACGAATTAGCTGTGGATAATGTTCTAAGAAGTGATGCTTAGGAAGCAAGTTGGTGTCTGGGAAAACCTCCTTGAACCGCACTCTATGCTCAGAGATTTTGAAATTCAAATAAGCTATTGTTTCATCAGTATGCACCGGTGTGACAACAAGGTCCACAATGTCCTTTAAGTCAGTGAGGAGATTCCAGGCAGGTTCATCAGCAGGCACTTTCTGCCCGAGGAGGAGTGGCAAAAACCTGATCAAACTCCAATTCTCGTGAGAATTGCCACCAACTGTTCTCCTAATTTTGTAGGTCAGTGGCACAGGATGGGGGCAATTTGCTTTATCAGTCCACTTGAAGGGGAAAGTTTTTATAGTCATTCAAAAAGTTCAAAGTAAAGTACTTTGAGGTGAGCACAGAGAGACACAGAGCTACTTCAACTGGAACAATTCCTTCAAATATATCATGAACAATGTCAGGTGGAAAGCCAGTAGTGACATTAAAATGAGTAAGTTTTTCCGACAAAACACACCTCCTCTTAACACCAAAACAATTGACCAATGATTCTTCCTCAAGGGTTTTAAGATGTCTTCCGTGACCCTCCTCTGTCCTCAAAGAGAATGCTTCACTCCCTACGTCCCTTGTTTGAATTTCTAATTTCGTAGCTGTACAAAACCTACAAATGTATGCACCAGAAAAACTCTCAAAAAAACCAGCAATACCGTGGGCACCGAGGTTGTCAGCAACAACACATTGAATTGTTCCCTTTACACATTTCCCTAACTTGGGCACAAATATTCCATGTTGTTCCAAAATAAGGATATCACTAATCAAAGGTTCTAGAGCAATGTCATATCCATACAACTTTACATCATCACTATTAATCAATGCAGCCAAGTAGATTGATGACAACGAAGAATGAGAACCAGGTGGCAGATTGCCTAAAATCCAATATATGGCACAGATTTTATGTTTTTTACGCGATGTGCCAAGGGGGTTGCACACCTCAAAATCATCTATATAGAGAATTAAGGAAACGGCACACTCATTTGAGAAAAGTGTGTTTTCTTTAAAAATTGCACCATCCCAGAGACATCTGTAATCACTTAACACTGATTGAAGTTTCTCGTTCAAATTAACTGCACTGCTTAGGATAGTCTCACAGTTCAAAACCTGCTGCAACGTTTTTAGTACAGGAATATATTGAAAAGACCTTCTGTTCTTTTGGTCAATTACAAATTCTACTGGTTCCACTACACTAAACTTAGTAATATAATATTTGTTGCGCTTCCATGCAGTAGACAATGGGCCTTGTGTTCCGATAGCGAGTTGAATAGGATGTGATGTGCAGATTTCTGTGGCTAAGTCTTGGACAAGTGATCCATCTACTTGACAATTGTGAGCCCCTAAAAACTGAGTGATAGTCTTCTGGGTGACCGGCACAGAAACAGTCCCAATGAGATATTGCAGTTCCTCAAGGAGTAAATTTACAGCTGCACTTGACACCAGGTAACTATGTTCTAATTTCAGTAAAACTGAGGCTAATTTTAGCTCAACATCTTTTGTCAAATCTCTAGGTTCTTCAAAAGTTGGTTCATCAAATAGTACATCTTCATTCAACTCAGTGTCACTGTTACTTGAATCTAAAGCAGAGGGATTGACGATTGACCTGTGAACTATTCCAGGTTTTAAATCTCCAACTGTACACACTTTGTGTTTTCTCCATTTGTGAGTGTGAAAACTTCCATATATGTTGGTTTGATATGAACAATCAACATACATACAAGGAACTGATTCATTATTCTTCAAATGTTGGCCAATGTGGTGAAAAAAGTCAGTTTCAGTAGAAAGTTGCGAGTACCCACAAACGTGGCACTTCAAATGTGAGATCTCTTCTGTTGAGGATTGCTGAGAAAAGTGGTTTGTAGAAAGATGCTTCTTTAACGCATTCCATGTTTTACATGAAAATGGACAGTTTTCATATAGACAGAGATAAGGATGGTGCCTTCCATAATGTTGATGATCTAGTCAATAATGCTTAAGCAATTCAGATCTTCTGGTACATGAATAGTCACAGTCCTTGCACCTCCACATTCATCAGATACCTGAGGAAAAAAAAGAAGAAAGAAAAATTGTGGGACAAGCGAACCCCCCCCCCCCCCCCAAACAGTAAAAAGTGAGAGTCTCCAAACAACTGTTCTAGGGCGTTTGTCTGTGTCTCTCTGCTTCTATCTCTGTCCTACCTTAACAGCAGCGATGATAAGGTCGTGGCTGAAGAGATCTTTCCACCGATGATAGAGGAATGCGATGATATCCTAGCTAGAGTGAGTGAGGAAGACAGTTTGATTATCTCATTCTTTGTAAACATAACCAATTTAAATATTCAAATCAATGACAGATTATGATTTAACTTTAATGCAAACAATGTACTGTTGGAGACCTGTGTGGACACCCATATAGAGACGTGCGTGTATGTGTGTGTTAAGGCTGAAGTTACCTAACTATCTGTTTAATCTATGTTCGTAGTACAACCCTCTGGTAACGTTAGCAATGTTTCTCATACAAAGGCTTTACCTGGGCACCTGTCTTGAGTTTAACTCTGTTTATTTTAATTAATGTCTGTGAAAAATTAGGTTTCAAAATCATGAAAATAACAAAAACAGTATTCTCTGCTCTAGGCGCTAAAAAGCAACTGAACAGCCTGGAAAAGAAACTGAACCGCCTGGTTCATGCTGAACTCCCTTATAAAAGTACACAATTTAAAACAGGTCTTGTTTGAGTAGTCTTAGGGACAAGCAACATGGATGATATTTATAAAAAAATAACATTTTGTTGTTATAATTCGGCACCTATTTTGTAGGCAAATGTGGACTTATTTCAGTAAAAAAAAAACAACTTAAATGACCATGATGACTGACACACACACACACATTTGCTAAATAAATGTATAATAAAATATAATTAACTACCCACAGAGATCTTAAGAATTAACATATGAATAAGTATATGAAATTATGTTTAAAGTCATGGAACAATAAGCAGTATCATCTGCTCTGAAATGCTGGAGGTGTGTGGAGATACTGTACTCTGTCAAGCTGCCTGCAGAACTCCCTTATAAAAATACACCATTTACAACAAGCCTAATTCGGCACATATTCTGTAGTTAAATGTGGACTCATTTCGGTAACAATGTAACTTAAATGACCAGTTACCAGGCGATCCATCACAATCATCGTTGCGTTAATTTGACGGTTTTTTTCAATGGAGTTCAGTATTGACGTTACACTGTAAAAATGTTTTCGAGCTGTACATCATCCAATTTATAATTGTCCTTCCATGCAGTTTAATATTATTTGTTTTACTTTTCCAATTAATATTTTTTCATTTATTAAATTGTTTAAAATAAATATTTTTACATTAAATTTCGCAAAGAGCTCAAACCAAGACATTTCTGTTTTGACAAATGCATAATTTTAGGATTACGCATAGGTTCGCCGCACATGCGCATTCGCACATAAAACTAAACTTGAGCAGAGACCACGCGGCATCAACCGACCTGGACCTGTTCCTGCGCCAGAGAGAGACTGATAGCATCATATCCACATTTTACGGATTATATTCTGGTAAGTGAAAACAACAATAATCATATGCTGCTGTTTTTAATGCTGTTATTTCTCTGTTTGTCACTGGCTATTTCTCTGGTAGGTGCTAACTAAATGTAGCTTGCTAGCTAGCCTAGTGTAGCTAACGTGACCTCAACATTAATTAAAAGGTAATATAAGTGAAACTCATTTAATATGTGGTTTATTTGACATTGGTATGCGGTTTTATTGCAGTGTATTTCTAAATACTCTCACTCGTATACGACGTTTGTAAATCGGCACAGCACCATTTTCTAACAGTCACGAGAGTCAACATGGCTGCCAGCCGAGTAGTTTTTATGGTCGGCATTTGATAAGTAAGTACACAACATTGCGGTGGGGGGGGGGGGGGGGCGGGGGGCCGGGGGGGGGGGGGGGGGGGGGGGGGGGCGGGGGGGGGGGGGGGGGGGGGGGGGGGGGGGGGGGGGGGGG
>JAOPJJ010000093.1:9289727-9300927 GCA_027122795.1 Enchelyopus cimbrius | reverse complement strand
ACGTGTGAAAAAAGTAGCGGCTTGTAGTCCGGAAATTACGGTAGAGATATTTAAAGAGGGATAGGGTTAGATCGCAAACTGGAGATGTGTCCATTCTGGGTAGTTCGGTGTGATTATCACATGTTTACGTCTAGGTAGTGAAGTTAGAAAATAAATAGAAAGGGTGTGGTAAAAGAGGTTGGAACGCAATGCTCCCCAATCACCACGCCTGCTTTATAATAGTGATAGAGCACTATTATAATTATATTGGGCCACGGGTGTAGGAAGTGGATTTGGAATGTTCAGTTTTCTTAATCAGAGTGCCATGTATCTTATCATAAAATACATTTCCTTATAGTCTCAAATGACGGATACAAGGCTGCATCTTTGTGAGCCATCATAACCCACGCACAGACCCCTGTTAGGCACTGCGTTTCTTTACGGTATTATAATAAAGCAACGGTTTTCCAGTCGGTCGCCTGCAGTCATGGACAGATAGTCATCGGGTGTGTCGCATTCACTTTGGACGAGTGGAGTGTGTGTCACACACTCTCGTACGAGATGATAAAGACAAGTGCAACAAATAAGCAGCGAGCAGGGAGAGAGAGAGAGATGGAGGAGCACGATAGACCGAGTCTGGAGGACAACAGGACAAACAAGACTCAGTTAGGAGCTGAACGGAGCCCACAGCAGAGGGGCTGAGTGGGCACTATCACACTGGCTGTGTTTCACTCACTTATCTCCTCAGAGGAGTTTGTGAATGGCTACACGGGCGGGAAAACTAGGGCGTAGAACAAGGTAAAAAAAGCATCCTGGATTTGTAGGTCCTTTGTGGACCGAGTTTTACATTAGAGTACCGGCTGCCACTAAAAATAGAAAGTGTTCTCGTATCAAAGTGTTTGCGTATCCTCCCAAATGACCAATTTTCTGAGATCGGTTCAGCACTATCCAAAAATCCATATCGTCAAATGGAATAAGACCCCCTTTTCTGTGGGGGGCAGTTTGGGGTTTTCAGCCAAACCGAGTAATTGGCCCGGAAGCCAAGTAAATAAGGATGACGAGCATCATGAAGAAGGAAAGTGAAAGCAACAAAAATAATACATAATAATGTCTATGAAGATGGGTCTCACCTGTCGGCTGATCCGGCTGCTATCTTGCTGCCGTCCGTGGACCAGGCACACCTGAGCAGGTTCTGGAACAGGAGGAATCATAAACAGGGACTGAATAAGACTTGTTCATAACCCACAGGGAGAACCCTGGTGTCATATCTGAGCAACCAGAACCCGTGAAACATCGGGAGCATGTCATAGCCTATTAACAACAACAAAAAGCTGGTTATATTAGGAGATTATGAAAGGGAAACAACAGTTTTATCTGACAAATAATCAGATAAAGGGAAACAAAGCAAAGCTCACTGAGATGTTAGATGTGGTGATATAAACTCAATAAAAACATGTCTAAGTAACAATACCAGTGCCATTTCAGCTGACAGAATGATCTTCACACTGCCTAAAATGCTGTCACTATCTTTGCTGAGAATTAACAGGGGTGCATCAGGGCTTACACTGTGATCTGTGTACAAAAAGTTTAAGACATTGAAAAAATGAAGAAAACTGCTTTGCAAGGGGCCGTTCATATGTTGTGATGGACAAATCAAAGACAAAGCTATGGGAGCTGCTTAACATTTGTTTGGAATTTAAATTAATTTGATCACCAACTGCCGAATTTCGGAAAAACTTGTGCAGCAGAAGAGGAGGTGAGTTGGACAGAAAATATTGGCGGGTACACATCTGGACATAGACAATGTCCACCATCAACCTAGGGTGTTCACAAACTGGCTACATCCTTTTAAAGGAAATCACAATCACCATCATCACAATAATGAGTCCATACTTAAAAAGCTGATTCAATTGGCCCTTTGATTCAAGATTGCGGAATGGTGAAAGGGTGTAAAAATGTGCCATTATTCTATCGGCTGGTGCATGCTGAGAACTCAGGACTGCTGTATCACTCCGAAAGGACCAGCAGTCTGTCCGCCAATTACCTTCTCAAAGTTGTGGACATTCCCCTGGAAGATCTTCACACACCTTTCCTTGGGAGCGAAGGGCCTGACGTCCCAGATGCGCACTGGACATGGAGATCAATAGATTATATCAAGCATTAATAGGCATCATTTTACTACAACACTACATCTCTCATTCTCGTTCTCTCCCTCAACACTACATTTAACTGATGTTGACTTTGCGTGGCTGTCCCGACCACAGAGTCAGCAGGAACATCATGACATATAGACACATCAAACGAAATAAATCGACAAAATGGCAGCAGCAACATTTGGCTGTGATGTGGGTGAAATGTAATTACACAGGAATCTCAGCACTGGGTATTGTTGAATGAGACATATCGACCCCGTCTCTCTGAGAATGCCGTATCTAATCCAATACCAAGGGTGGCTCTCGTTTTGAATCAATGTTCAACCGCTTCCATGTCATCTCAAGCCATGTCTAGTTTGTCTGCATTTGTTTAAGTTATCTGTTTTAGCACAAAATTATCAATGTTTTGTGCATTTCTTTTTGGGGAGCATATGTGCGGGGGCCGTCCGGCCAGGGGTTGATTTTGATGTCCGCTGTATAGCGTCATGTTGTGGCACATCCCATAAAAACAACCTTGCTCGTTGGAATACGCATGCTACGCGGGCTTCCTCACCCGTGTTGTCCATGGAGTTTGAGAGCAGGTAGGAGCCCTCTGAGCTGAGGCTGATGCCTGTGATGGAGTCGCTGTGGCCGTGCATGTTGTAGATCAGCTTGTTTTGCCTCAGGTCCCACACCTGCAGATCACAAAGCCAGGAACATGCCCCTTTTAGGTTTAGCAACCGAACTGAACAACAAAGGAATGGGGACGGACATATCGAGTTCTATGTGCAGTGGTGTATAGGCAACAACAACAACAAAAAAGGTGGAACTTGTCATGAACACATCAATTATTTATTTTTTTGTTTGGTTGATGGAAGTCAACCAAACAAATGTGGTTGAATCACACATTTATATAAAAAATAACAGGATTCTTACTAGGACTGGTTGTTAAAGATCCGTTAAACAGTACTATTAACACAGTATTCAGTGTCAAACCAGATACTACATGCAAGTAATGAATTCAATATGAACCCTTCATTTTTTCCTGATTATTGCTGGAAGGCCGTACCTTGATGTCATTGTCAATTCCTCCAGACAGGATCTGATCGCTGGTGTCGTTGAAGGTGACGGCCAGCACCTGGTAGGTGTTCTGGAAGGTATGGACCGCCCCCTTTTTTCGTATGTCCCATAACTATCACGGAAACAAAACATCAAAACAACAAACTAGTTATAAAGAGATGGACTTTTTTAAAAACTATTTTCCTTTGCATCAAATTGTCCTGCTTATACCACTGTTTAAACACTTATTTCCCAATGCAACCTTAAATATATGCATCTGTTGTTGTTTTTTTCAAAGTAAAAGTAAGCAATGCTACGATTGGCTGTAGGCCTCTTGTAGTTTTACCTTCACGGTGCCGTCGTCACTGCCGGTGCAGACCAGCTGGGGGCCGCGGCGCGCGGGGTAGCAGGAGTTGACAAAGGATGTGTGGCCCTTCAGGCGCTTCAACCTCTCCCCGGTCTCGCTGTCCCACACGCCCACCGTCTTGTCGGTGCTGGCTGAGAACAGCGTGCTGGAATGTACACACAGGCAGAAACCTTATTTACACATTGCGTTGATTCGGACCACATACGGCCACGCGCTTTCTGCACAGGTATTTTGCATGCATGTTGTTGTTGTTCCACCATTAGGTACCAACAGCACCCTCATGTGGTATAACGCTGCACCACAGCGGAAGGCTCTATCTGATGTATTGCTAACATAAGTCATATTCATACAATGTATTAATATCTAACAACTGTACGCATACATGATTCTGCATTTGTGGCACAGTTAGAGTAACTTTCACCATTTCAGTATCAACATTTCTGTAATTGTACAGGTTTTGTTTCAATGATTATTTTTGTCATGCGCGTTAGGTTACTTTCGTTATTTCTTACCTGCCATCTGTGTTGTAATGGAGCTCCATCACTGCACCGCTGTGTCCTTTTAGAGTAGCAAAGTTATCGCAGTCTCCGTACACGTTCCACATCACTGGGAGGGTTGCAAAAGATAAATGGTTGGTTATACGTGTAGCAATTAATGTGTAGAAATGAATGTCGAATGCATAGAAAACAGCTTGAAGGATTAGATGTAATAAAGTCATTGAATATCTTAAATGTAACAAACGTACATATGAGTCTGTCAAACCCCGAGGAGGCCAGGGTGGCTCCGTTGGGGTGAAACTTGCAACAGTAGACTTCTCCTTCGTGACCAGACATCAACATGATGGGAGCCTGGAGACTGGAGCTCCGCGGAGGACCCTACGCAGAAAAACCTCACTATAAGCAAATATATATTCGTAATCATCTGAATGTCTGCATATCTCGGAAACACTGTGTCGAATTGATTAGTACACTATTGACTCGGACAGCAACACAAAGCAGCATTCACATGTGTAACGTTTCCATTCTGATTTGCATACGAAATCAATAAACACACATCGAAAGCAAATACAATGGATCGCAGTATAGCGTTTGGAGTGAACTAGTGGGGGGGGGGGGGGGGTAATGATTCCCCACAACTATTTTTAGGATCATTCAAGAATCTGTTAGTAGCTAGGCTTTGGGTTTCCATACCATGGCCACGAGTTGTTGCGACTGAGCCGCGGCGATCAGCTCCGTCCGGGGCCGCTTGACCCCGGCAGCGACCACGGCCATGTCGGCGGGTCTCTTCTTCGGCTCGATCATTCTCACTACTTTATTAAACGTGTATTCAAAGGAATATGAGTTCACAAAATGAATGAACACTTTCGAACACCAACGTAGTG
The DNA here is from genome assembly GCA_027122795.1 of Enchelyopus cimbrius. Taxonomy (NCBI): domain Eukaryota; kingdom Metazoa; phylum Chordata; class Actinopteri; order Gadiformes; family Gaidropsaridae; genus Enchelyopus; species Enchelyopus cimbrius. Next base: position 9,296,009 of record JAOPJJ010000093.1, on the reverse strand, counting down.
CTAACAACGACTTCTCTGAGGGTCGCCGTAGTACTTCCGCTAATAGCGAGGATGTAGCTAATCAGCGAGGTCGGCGCAACCTCCAGCCTATCGTTATAGGCTGGAGTTTGCGCCGACCTCGCTGATTGGCTACATTGTATGTTGACAAACTCTCTTGCACCGGAAGTTATACTAAATCGCCTCTCCTGCAAACACGCTAGGTAATAACAAGTATGTTTAGATGATTTGTGCTCCATATAATATTCCGAATGTACTACATTATTGCTCCCTTGGGTCCATCCCTGTGCACTGGCATATTTCTGCGTGTTTGTCTTTTTTTTGGGCAACATGCTTTGCAAATGTTAGCAATTGTTTAAAAGGAGCTAAGCACACTCGCATAGTAACCACAGTGTGTTGCGCTAGCACAGACCCGGGAAGGGGGGGCTGTCCAAAACAAAGCAGGTAGAACTACTTTGAATGAAACATACATCCATCCAATGGCGTTTACATCATACCGATATTTATCTAGATCTTCAGAACTGCAGTAGAACACACACTTATCTAACACACACACACACACACTCAAGTGGTTTTAATATGCCTTGTATTCAATTGGAGATTAGAACCCGGCAAAAGTGTTGAATGATGAGAACATGAGCTTGGGCTATACGTATAGGTTACATTGTCGTACCTTTTACCTTTTTCGGTGAAGAACATTTCAGTTGGTTCATTCCTTAATTTCTTGTGTGCTCTACTAGATCCACTTTGAGTTTTTGTCTTTCCACCATTGTCCTACAGTATAAAAAATGTCTGATTCGGATGGCCCACCGCCTGAGCCAGCGGGCCTGGACGGTCTTCCGCCAATGTACAGCATCGCTAAGGGGGAAGTGGTCTCCGTGCAAACATATGGAGCGTTCGTCCGCCTGCCGGGTTACAAGAAGGAAGGTAACTGAGTATGTGAGAGTGCAAGTTGAGCTGGAGTTTAAGATATAATAGTTTGTTAACGTGGCACCATCCACCCCCAATATATATGCAAACAGGCCTGGTACACGTGAGCGAGATGTCAGCCTCGCGGGTCGAAAACGCTGCAGAGATCGTTGACATGGGAGAAAAGGTCTGGATCAAAGTCATCGGAAGAGAGGTACGCACACAAGCCATCTAATACAGTGATTCTGCCGAATAACATCACCATCTTCAGAGCAACACCACCGTAGCTCTGTTCTTTTTGTGTCTCAGATTCAGGGGGAAAAGATCAAGTTGTCCTTCTCAATGAAAGCTGTCAATCAGGGAACTGGAAGGGACTTGGATCCCAACAATGTTATGGCAGAGTAAGTTTTTCTCACAATGATTTGCTACATGTATGTATGTGTGTGTGTGTGTGTGCATGTAGTATGTATGTGTGTTAATCATATCACTGTATGTTTAAAGGCAGGACGAGAGGCGAAGGAGGAACTTCAAAGATCACACTGGGAGACGAATCACACTGGAAGCGGTGCTGAACACAACATGCGCTAAATGTGGCTGCAAGGGTAAGACGTGGCTGGTGTTGGCTCTTATGCTGACCGATTTTGAGTGTTCTCTGCTACATGTCTAAACTAAGAGCTTCCACCAATGAACAGGCAGTAGATGAACAGTCCACAATGTTATACGAAGTGTGAGCCCCAGTATAAGGGACCTTCTTTTAATTTCAATTTTCAAATTCACCCCCAGTAAGAACCATCCTGTTTGTGACCCGTTCTCATTTCCCAGGTCACTTCACGAAAGACTGCTTTTCGACTCCGGGGCTACAGTACACTCTGCTGCCTGACGTGGACGAAGGAGAGCCCCAGCAGCCCCCACAGACGGCGGTCACCGTACCACAGCAGCCAGACTTGGAGAAGAAGAAGAAGAAGAAGAAAAAGGAGAAGAAGGCAAGCATGCAGGAAAACATTAAGAGATTGTTATCTGTGTTGATTGCAGTATTTCTTTTCCAGTGTGTGTGTGTGTGTTAATGTGCATGTGCGTATGTGTAGGCGTGGATGTGAGTGAAAGTAATAGAGTAATATTGAGTGATACTGAGGTGGGTTAGTGAATTTACCAAGTTGTATATTTATCTGGCAAAACATACATGTCTGTTTTCATTTTCCATCAAGCGGTCATCAAGCACACCATTTAGTCTAAAAGTGTACCACATCGCAACTTCTTTAATTGCCCTCTATTCCCAAACCACAGGAGAAGAAGGCAAAGAAGAAGAGGAAGAGGGAAAGGAAGGACTCTGACAGCGACAGCAGCAGCAGCAGCGATGGGGCACCCACACCCAGCAAGGCCAAGAGAGGGCGCCACACACAAGACCGCGAGGACAAAAAGAAGAAGAAACACAAGAAAACCAAATCACACAAACACAGTTGAGACGTGGACTTTCATTTCCACACACATAGCGTACACAGTTGCAATCAGACCAGCTACACACGGAGAAGTGGAGAAGCGCAGAATGATAAACAGACTTCCTCAACTACTCTACAGCAACAGCAGTAGACATCTTGCATCACACAAATGTGTATGACATCTACTGTTGTTGCTGGCGGAATAATATGGAGAACAAATTGTCTTCATATTATAACTCCTGATAAACTTTTATGATTTTCCAAAAGCTTTCACAAATGTTAGACATTTCAAGAACCAGTTGAATGCTTTTCCCTTTTTGCATGCAAAGCAAGGTCAGAAAAGACATGACAGTATGTTGTAAAGATAAACATGAATGTGTCCTGAAGTAACCCCTGAGCAACAGGCTTCAATGGCCGTATGTAACCAGGACATCCTCATATTGCTTAAACCTCTCTGGTTACCTGTAGTCCAGGAAATCCAATCAACGAAGCCACGGTTGGAATCTATTATATTTTGTTCACCAAATACAAAAAAGTAAATGCAAAGCTTTTTTTGCAAAAAACGATGTACTCCTAGGAATTCGCAGGGCCACCGGCGATAAGGTGGTATTCTCATCTGGTGTGTATGTCTTTAATGCATGTCATATAACGTTTTGCTCAAATTGTTCACAGTCTGTACATGTCCAACTGTCTTGAGTCCTAATAAAAACTAAGAAATTGTAACACTGAAAAGAATCTCCCTCTTCTGCAGCCTGACCGTAGGTGTACAGTTGCACTGTGGTATTCCGTTGGAGGAACCGATATGCTGAGCTCTCGGAGCACCCGTTCAATAGAGGTCATTAGGAGTGAACTCGTCGGAACAGATGACTCCTGCTTGACCTGTAAACATTTGACCGGTTGGATCAGACTTGGGAGGTCACACACGAGTTGGTGACAAAACATGACTTGAATTGTATTCATTCAGGGTGGGCAAGATGACCCTGAACTGTGTCAATAGAAGATAAGGGTTCGAAAAATAAAGTGAGTTTTTCTGTTTTTCACTTGTTAATCTTTTGGTTTGCAAATAGCTTGTGCAATTAACAAAGTCCGATGCTGGGGATAATTAACATTAAGATGGGCATAATGAAATTACGAATGCAGTAGCTGTATTGTGCCATTCTATATATATATATATACATATATATATACATATACACATATATATATATATATACATATACACATATATATATATATATACACATATATATATACATATACACATACACATATATATATATATACATGCATGTATGCGTGGGGTGAGTTGGTAGGCGACGACCTCCCAACTCATCACGCCACTTTAAGGGAACACTGCGTCCCCTGCCACGTCATTATTTGGAACGGTACATGAGACAACTTGACAGTTGCAGAGCTAACAATCAAAGAGGAAGAGTTTTTCAACGTGAAGGTCTCTTCAACGGACTAAATCCAGTGACCCTTGCCCTGGTTGGCACTGCGTACTGAACACATGACAGCCATGCTACTGTTGGAGGGTATGCTCCCGTTATAGCACATACACATGTTTGCAAGTACAACCTAGGCGCTGTCGCCCGGTGACTTGACAGCTACGTAGTTCAATCAAAGTTTCCCTTCGTCTAGCCAAGTCAAGGTAAAAATAACTGCCCCCCCCACACACACACACACACACACAAAATAGGTAATATTAAAGAGAAAGGTACCATTTTGAGTTCTTCATAATTTTATTCTTCCAGACTTTCCGTTCCTAGGAACTTGTTCAGGAAAATATTGAATACTTATGGCACTTAAAAAAAAAGAGAAATTAAGAGACAGTGGGCCGGATATTTGTCGAGGAACATTATGATAAAAACATGAACAGTGGTATATTCTATTTTGGGTACAAAGAAACGGGCATAAAAGGAGCTGATATCAACAATGAGGGCATAACTGGGGTCACGTTCAGAGGGAGACCCTTACCCATCCTACTCCCTCTCTCTCACTCCTTCCTTATGAGGAGAATGCTTTGGTTGAGGGTCTGTCCTGCATCAAAGTGATACAGCTTTGGTTCAAACTCGCTGGGGATTCTGGGTAATTATTCAGCCCTGACGTAATGGCGTGTGGACACAACATCTCCCATTGTGAGCGTCTGCGAGAGAGACAGAGAGAAGAGTATGAAAATAAAGAACAAACAGATTATACACATTCACCCCCCCCGCAAAAAAAAGTACATAGCAAATCCTTCACCGTCAATCAGTCAGATCCTTGTATCTAAAGCAGGGGTCTCAAACAGGCGGCCCATGGGCCAATTGCAGCCTGCGGAATGATATTTTATGGCCCCCTATTTGAAACGGTTGAGGAAAATAGTTTTTCCCTCAAACACACCTTTTTGCTGAATCGTTGTGCGAGTTTTATATTATATTTATATTATTTTCTAGCACTTATGGGCGACTATAGCTCAGGCTCGTAACAGCTACCCTGGTGTTTGTTGACAAGTTGTTGACGCGAATAAGCACCGTTGCGGGCCTTTTATATTCTGATAAAACGCTGACAAGAAATATGTTGATTTGGCCTGGCCCCACCCAGACTCCACCTCCAGCAGCCCCCCGGTAAATTGAGTTTGAGACCCCTGATCTAAAGTGACTCATAGCAAAGTGATACAACAGCAGCTCCTTCATGGCATTCCGATTGTCGTGAAGGAGCAGATGGGGGTGCCGTGAGGTCAGACTGATAAGACTGCAGACACCTGGGAAGGAATGCAGAGGCTTTTGGGGCCGGGGGCGGTTGCTGACCATTCTCGCCACTATACGCGTCCAGTATAAAAATGTGAATGACTACTGACCAGCAAGAGAGAGTTGTCCGTGACTTCCCTGACCAGGCTGGTCTCCTTGTCTTCCCACTTCTGAATGTGGACCATCTTATTCCCCTCTACCGTGACCAGGGACTGAGGAACACACACACAGGGGTCATCAAGGCATGCACACAGACACAGACACAGACACACACACACACAGTCTCTCATCAATGGTGACCCACCTTTGAGTTCCTGTCGTCGGCGGTGAGCTCGGTAAACTCTTCGTTCAGCTTGAAGGTGATCTCAGAGTTCTTGAAGGTGCTCTTGGTCTCCAGCTTCACCGTGTCTCCGTCCACGGAGATGATGGTGGTGGGTTTGATCCGGCTGCCCACCTGGCGCATGGCGAAGCCGATGCCTGGGCGGGAGGTGCAAAGGATCCTGGGTAAATGTATGGTTTTGGAAATGCGGAGGGGAGGCGGGGCTGGGGGTACGTTGACCTGTTTTTCCACCTCCGCACTGGACGGGCGGAGCTTTAAATTAGTTTCACCGTAGCGACATCATGCATATATAGGATGTCTCTGGGTAAGCAGGACTAGAACAGTAAGGATCCCTTCCCAAAAATAGAGGATATCGGAATTTCCATGCAACTATCCCCTCCCGACTCCCCCAGCAAAACCTTTATTAGCTCATTCCTTATTAAACCTCAAGACTCCTGTAGCCTCTTAAACCGATGATCTATCCACGACCGCAGGCACACACATACTTAAAGTAACCCCCGCACACACACTCGTTTCAGTAGACGTCCAGGGCTTACTAAGTGCCACACTCAGAGAATCAATAAAGAATGCTCAAGATGAATCAGCTGGGGGGGTTGGGGTCAGAGGTCGAGGTGGTGACCGGCGCATAAAAGGTAGATACTAATTGGGTTCACAGGATAGAAGCAATGAGCAATACATCTCTGGTTTGTCTCTCTTTACACGTGTTACACGAGGTCGTTCGCCATGGGCTACCCCCACTCCCCCTCCACCCTGTGCGAGATGCTCCCACAGACATTCCACCTTAGTGCCGCTCTTAGTCTCGCTATCTCCCTGTTGGCTCAGCCTTTGAGCAAACACTAGCCTCAGGCATAATCCCATCATATACTCTTAG
>JAOPJJ010000093.1:9082752-9102562 GCA_027122795.1 Enchelyopus cimbrius | reverse complement strand
TGTATGTATAGATTCTGCACTTCCGAATGAGTATGAGAACGAATGAGTGTGAGAACATGAATCGTGAGCTGCGAACTTTTAAACCCTGCGATCTAGTCGTACAGTTTGAGCTGGAGCTGACTCAAACGATTGAAAATATCGTAGTGTCTGCCCATCTTAAACCGTTCACAGTGACACCTGTTGTTGCATTGCCGACACTAATAAATAATCCCCTCCTCTTCCGTATTGTCTCTGCTGTGCAACTAATGTAGTTCCCCGGCGTTCAGCAGCGAAATAACAGGAACGGCATGTCCCAAATGTGCTTTATTGAGGAAAGCAAAGGCGGGACTTTCAGTTAAAGGGGTTTGGCTTTGCGTCGAGGAGGAGGGACTTTTGATAGAGGGATGTCCATTTACGTTACATGTTTCGCATATTGCTTTGTCAACTGGCTTGAAAAATCAATATTTTTTGTACTTGTCGTTCTTTTGGTCAGGTTTCCACATATTCGCTCTGCGGACTATTAACAGGCGCACAGTGCATCGGAAGTACAATACCGGAAACGTAGTTGGGATATCCGGGTATAACGCTTTGATTCAGCATCCTCACTTGGTGTGCAAGGCAGCAGGGACGCTAACACACCCACACCGAGCAGACAGTGCTTGAGCTGCTACTTATTTGCTAGCTGATAGAAAGCTCACAGGATAACGAAAGGAAGCAGAAAGAAACAAACACTAATCGACTAAGCCAACGATACTGCTTGGAGACGCAAATACATTCAAGCTCCATCGGCCTCCTATAACCTGGTTATTTTTCGGCGAAATGTCAGCTTTTTCCGAGGCTGCTTTAGAGAAGAAACTATCGGAGCTTAGCAACTCTCAGCAAAGTGTCCAGACCTTGTCACTGTGGCTCATACATCACAGAAAACACTCCCAAACTATTGTCAACGTTTGGCTCAACGAACTTAAAAAAGGTAAGGTGAATGTTACTTGTTTAACCAAGTCAACCTTCCTGCATGTTTGTACTCTGTTGAGCGACAACAATGCTGCGTACTGTCCAACTGGTGCTTTGATATACTTTCACAAGTTAGCTCACTTAGCTAGCTAGGTAGCATTGTGCTAGTGGGTCCGTGGTCTGAGGTGTGTTTGAATGTTTTGGCTACCAAGCGTTCATTTCCATACCATCTAATATTTCAATGTGTTCTGAGCTCTGCAGTGTGTCATTACGTTGGGCCAACGGGTTTAGGAGCGAAAAGGCAAATTCAAACCGGATATTTACGTTAGCTCCAGTTTAATAGGTTGCTGACACTGCCATATTAACGTTATATCATGCATTACCGTTTCCCTGCCTATTGCATTAAGTCGTGCATGTTTTTAAAGGGGACCCATATTCACACTATGCTGTTTTTCTACTTAAGTCCTAAAAGGGTTGCTTGGTTCTTAGTCTTTTTCAGTGTGCCACTTGAAATGTAGTTTACATTTCTCATCTATTAACAGGTTTACTGCGTTATCTCGATGGCAAATGCGAGTCCAACATAAACTTAGGGTACAGCACATGTATCAATCAACACATTTGTCCAAATGTAGCTGCTCAATCGTAACCTTTGCATGAATGTCACGAGCAGGACCTGCTTCAATAATTATAGTGCCCTAAGCGATGAAGACTAAGGTGCCCCAACCCTTACTCAACCATTTCCACCACCACATTAAACTTCCATTACTGCCTCAAGACCACACCCACCCCCCTTATTCTAATGTTAACATTTGAACAATAATCATCAAACGCCATATGGTTGGATCAGAATATATATTTTGCATGTATTTGTGAACCATGCATGCATCAAAATATTTACAAGTCTGTTTTAAATTGTACAGCCCTTCATCTCAGGTGCACTCTCAAGGGATTAACAGGCCAATTGCAGGAGGCGGGGTTGGTTCACAACAGTGGCTGGTTACTCTGAGGCTGTTTGCGATATTTGTGTACCAAGCAGTTTCACAAACTGTGTTGCATTATCAGATAATATCCAGGTCAAAACAAAAACACAGCCTTTGCTAGAGATAGTGATATCATATGAACCACGTGGTCTATCCTAATCAGGATGGGTGAATGCAGTAAATTGCACAGCACATTTCTATATTTAATACCAAATGTTGGAATGTATGCTAAGGCTGCTCGGCCCACTTAAATGTGTGTGTGTGTGTGTGTGTGTGTGTATGTATGTGCGTGCGTGTGTGTGTGTGTAGCTCAGGTGTCGCGCAAGCTGACCTTCGTCTATCTGGCCAATGATGTCATCCAGAACAGCAAGAGGAAAGGACCAGAGTTCACCCAGGACTTTGCACCCATCATCGTGGATGCCTTCAAACATGTGTCCAAGTGAGTTGAACAGGCACAGACATCCTGTTTCCCAGCTAAGGATTGAAGCCTTCCTTTTCCATATTCCATATTCACAGGATACCCCTTAGTTTGCAACGTGCCATGCGAATCCGGCATGTTGGTAGTTTTCTTACCTGCTTCTGAGGCTGGCGTTCTCCTCTATTTGCAGGGAAGGAGAGGAGAGCTTTAAGAAGCAGCTGGGCCGGGTGCTGTCCATCTGGCAGGAGAGGGCCGTGTATGAGAACAATCTGCTGGACCAGCTCTCAGAAGTGCTATGTAAGGTCACGCAGGCATACCCACACTTAGTTAACATTTGTGTGCGCTGTAAGAGAAAATACTCCTTTTTCAAGATGACAACCATAACCCTTAAGGTTTTATCAATTGACAAGCCTTTTCCCTCTATGACCGGTCTTGTAGACGGAGAGAAGAAAGCTAAGAAGAGGTCCTATGAAAAAATCCAGATGGACGAGGAGGACAACTTTGCTTCCCAAAGCTCTCCTACAGACGAGCCCCCACAGGTGCCTACTCAACTCAACCGCTTTCCCTCTGTTATCGCTGTGCAGTATATGCACAGCGAATGTGGTGTCACATGGGTACACGGCAGGGGGTGGCGTAAAAACAGTTACTAAATGCATTTACTAAGGTGCCTTCTCAACACAAGTATGCATTGGAAAGACCCAAATAACAAAACCCAAAAGGGCAAAGCTGATGTACTCTCAAGATGCAAACAAAGTGTCGCCGTTTAATATGCAGTAAATAAGATACAACCTTCCACCTGTCTTAGACGGCAGAGTTGATCCGTGCCCTGCAGGAGCTGGAGAACGCAGCCTCCGGTGACTCGGCCCTGCGGAAACGCATCTCGTCGCTGCCGGCCGAGGTGCAGGACGCCTCCCTGCTCCATAGGATCACAGGTAGGACCTGTATTGTGTTGTGTTGGGGCCAGACCACCTGGCTGGTTCACCACCAGCCATTCCTGGCCACACCATTCATCTAAGGTTGCTAGCTGAGCTTAATACTTAAATGTCAGTTTGGATGCGTTGTTGGGTATTTGTTTTGCAGTGTTACAGTGTCGGGTACGTTTTACCTGATGGCCCGCCCCTTGCCTGACTATGAATTTAGTTTCTATGATTTGCACGTCAAGCTTTTTTCTCATGAAAATGTATTGTCCAGCCGACGTTAGGTGTAGTAGTGGTCATCACCATCTATTATTCATCTGTGTGGGCACCCCCCCATTTGTGATTTTCAAAGGGTTGATTATGAAATGGCTTGGTGCGTGGGGAATCACACTCGGTAATCAAACGGGTACCCTGTGAAACCTCAAAGTGGCCATGTTTACTAGAGGTGAGGGAAAATTAGGCAAAATTGGTGAGGCAAAATTTACCAAAACCGTTTGCTTTTCTCTGTGGTGTGTCTCAGACAAAGAGTCCGGGGACCGGCTCTCGCGCCTCGTGGAGGAGGCCTGCATGTTGCTGGCTGACTACAGCGGCCGCCTGGCCGCCGAAGTAGATGACCGGAGGCAGCTGATGCGCACGCTCACGCTCTTCCTGCACAGCCAGAAGGACGGCCTGGCTCAGAACGAGCAGAAACTAGAAGTGCGTAAACTCATCCCCCGCCCCCCCACCCCCCCACATGCGTGTAGTTGCGTGCGTGTGTCTGTTTTATCCTTATGCCATCTGATTTCATCTCATAGGAACCATTGTTCACATTTTTGACAAATAGTGCTTCATAGCTTTATAACAATAGCGCGCAGGGAATGAGTATAGGTGGCTGAGCAATGCAACCTGAGATTCATGATGATGGGGATTGAAGCTGGATGCCTCTGTCCAGTCGAACCGGTTTTGGTATCGCCACACTGAGCCTCTCACCACAAGTCCACCAGAGCCATTCACCACAAGTCCATTCGCTGTTGTCTAACTTTTTGTTTTCAGATCTAGCCAACGAGGTAAGTAGAGGCCAACGTGCACACTGCAGGGTTGTAGCTTAACACATAAGAATGCATACACATGCATTCTGCTCTCCGCACCTGTCTGTTTTGAGTGTTTTAACCTGTCCAGCGCTTCGTTCACAGAGTGAGGAGCACACCAACCTGATACTGTTTCTTCAGTTATAAAACCTTATTCTCATGTATTCACAATAATAATAATAAAAACAGGAGATCCAAAACATTGAACCATTTTTGTGAGTGCTGTTATTTTGCATATTGTGTATGCGCATGTATATGCATATACTTCCTTAAATGCTGATACTTCCCCATTGCTGCTTAATGAATTAGCCTAGCCTAGTCCCTTGGCAACAACTTCAAACAAGTTGGATCCTTGGAGGGGATGGTTTAGGGGAGATTCTGGAACTTGTATTCTAAAAAAAAATAAGACTCCAATGGTAAAGTCATAGTTTGGTGGCAATAGTAAGGTATCAAAAACACTGAACATTTTCTATTTTCAACACAAATGCATAACTCAAATTAACGTTTGAGACGGTACACTGAAGAAGTATTAAATTATCATTTAATGCATATCATTCGGTGGTCATGGATGACTCATCACTATCACACAGCAACACTGCATATAAAGTTGGACTTGCACTTGAAATAAAAGTGGATCTACAAGGGACAACATACACGAGTATAAAGGAACTACTTGTGAAATAGGTGTGAAAAATTGGTTGTGTGTGTGTGTATATATATATATACACACACACACAACATATATGAAATTTGTGGTTTTAGATATGCTGTTGACCTTAAGCCACATACCACTAGCTATACATTTTTGCAAAGTATTTTCTGACAACCTCACATCTGTTGATAGATCAGATGAAACTGATAGAATCTAAAGTAAATTTGGCACAATCTTTGTCAGTAAAATGTCCCAAAAAGTCGTACTTACTAGTATGTTAGGCCTCAATACATTTGTAACGCAACACTGGTGCTAATGGTGGTGCACTTCCATTTGGCCCCCAACATTGTCACATATCAGAAACCCAAAATCCATTTCATCTCCGCAATCACCTTTGACCCCAAGCTAATGCAGTGTTTCTCATTCTCCCCCACTTTTCAGGAATATAAACGAAAGCTGGCACGGGTAACCCAGGTACGGAAGGAGCTACGGTCTCGTCTGAGCAACCTCCCTGGGACTCGCTGAAATTCCTCCACAAACTGCTGACCTCTGAACCGCAACACCCCCTGTGCATTTTGACCCATCTACGGCACAACTCCTTGATCCGATCACCTCCCTGTTATCAATGTTAAACTTTCTCTACATTCCCACTGTCCACCCCTCTTCTCATCAGGGATATCTGTTACATCGACTGTATAACAGTGTGGATAATTCGAAACCTGCCACACCTTTCCTGTCTTCTTGTTTCCTAGTCACAATAAGAGAAAAGGCCTAAATATAGTTTTGGATAGTTTTCTTCCACTGCCCAGCTAATTCATTTCCTTTAGGTAATACACAAATAACTGTTAATATTGCAAATGTATGCATCCTATCTTCAAGACCTGGTGTTGGATTCTGATTAAGTTTAACCTTGTTTGGTCGAAAGTGAGGTTGGCTTCCTTGAAATGCTGAAATGATGGCATTGAAATATTTTTGTATTTATTGTACCATTGTCTGACTCGTTTGATGCTGTGTATGTACGTTAATTCATGAGTTTCAGTATTTTTTCGGATTCCTAGCATATGTTTCAGTTCTCAGTTGTTCATGGTTGATTACAACTGATGTGGTGGTTAGACATAGGGATCAAGAAGTCTGGTTTCATACAATATGAAGAAAGCCTCCAAAATCCTCTCACAATATTGTTGTGAGGAGGAAGGAAATGTATGTATCGGATTATATTTTAAACAAAAAGCTGGGAGGAGGGTGTTTGTTGTATATATTCTTCAAAATTGCTTGTAAATCCACAATTTTACTTGTTAGACTTCATGATTTGTATCCCATCTCGACATGCATGCTGTGTGAGTCCATTATGAGGAAATGAGGCTCTTAGGATCTTTTGAGGTTAAAGGCCACTAACTGTAATTGGTATAAGTTCCACTGTGGTGAAACAATTACCAAAGACAGCGTTTGTGTCATTTTTTTCTGTTTCATTATTGCTCTGCTCCACATAACCTTTTGACTGAATGATACCCAGTTGCCTCATACATACATGCCTGCATGTATGTTTCCATCGGACAAAACCAGGCTTAAAGCACCACTTTTGATCTCTACATACGAAGCAAATGCTTTTTAGAACCAAATAAATAGGAAAACTATACGAATGTCTAGTTATGTGTTTCATTTGCAATTGGGGACCTATCCGCTAGGCGGCGTACAACGTTCCCGGCTCGTTTTGTCGTCAGGGGCTACACAGGAACTAGCTAGTGGCTAACAGCGAGAATCCTAGCAAGGTTAGCAGCGTATTTGTCTTGAACTCTCACGTTTGGCTGGAGTGGGCTTAACTCAAACCTCATCTGAAGTGTATTTAATTTAAAAAAAAAATTAAGGGGTGCACTGTAGACTTAGACGTGATACAGTCATAGCAAACCCATTAAACGGTGGGGCCAGCTTCAAAGAGCCAGCATGCAGGGTCTGGAGACTCCCTACGAGACAGAGGTCCCAATCGACTTTATTCATTGTTCGGTAAGATACTCGACCACGGTATATTAAAAATGGCTTAATATCGAAAATATATTTCATATTATTAGTCAGTGCCAATTTCTGCAGAACTGTTAACCTTGAGCGTGTGGAGGAAATAATACATGTTGCTTATTTTATATTTGTACAGTCATGCAAGAAGTCCATAAGGAGTGAGACGTTGTATAAGATACACCTAACGACTATAGGACATATGAAGGTAAATATCATTTATCGTATTACTACTTATTATTTGAACTAATTTCAATCATACGACATATAGGCTTCGAATGTAACCAGCGGTATAACATTAATAACAATTGTTGATCTTATAATTACATGTATCAATCATTCAGGAGTGTGCTGTGACACATGTCCAATCTCCAACAGAAGATTTATGCAAAATATGTTCACACCTTGGGACATTTTTTTGTGCCGATCTTCGCCAATATTAGTGCTGCATCTGCCATCTTGGATCTGTCAACCAACGTTTGACCATGCAGCCTACGCTTTTGACATCCTGGAGCAATCGGTTATCAGAGCAATGGATATGTTGAGGTTGACCAGCTTTTTCCACCAATGGTATCAATTGCTCTTATTTTGTGGTCAGACAAAATTAATGTAGGCCAACGATTTTCTTTGTTGGATCATCTTCATCGTGCGCCGTTTCTGCTCTATTATTTGTTCTCCCTTGTGTGATATATTTGGTCAGTTGGACTTTGAGATGAATACATATTTTTGTGTTACACACCTCATGATGTGTGTAGATATCTCTCTCATCGTCAACGGCTTATCCGGGGTCCGGTGGCGGGGGCAGCAGCTCTAGCAGGGGACCCCAGACTTCCCTTTCCCGGGCCACATTGACCAGCTCTGATGGGGGGGGGGAATCCCGAGGCGTTCCCAGGCCAGTGTGGAGATATAATCCCTCCACCTAGTCCTGGGTCTTCCCCGAGGCCTGCTCCCCACTGGACGTGCCTGAAACACCAACCTAGAGAGGCGCCCAGGGGGCATCCTTACCAGATGCCTGAGGAGGTGGAGCTCACTCTATCCCTAATGGAGATGCCCGCCACCCTCCTGAGGAAACCCATTTCAGCCGCTTTTATCTGGGATCTCGTTCTCTCGGTCATCACCCACGCTTCATGACCATAGATCATAGGGTGTGTAGATATCTATTCCTTTTTATAACATTTGCATCAGAAGTGATTCATACTGTTTTCTGGGCAAAGTCATTTGAAGAAGTGGGTTACTGAACTGCCAAGACGAGTGAAAACAAACATGGATGTTTCTGAAGTATGTAAGAGTTTTCCAACTCTTACAACTTTATTGGTCAACATATGCTGGGAAGAATTTGCAGATGATGACCTGATATATAGAATGTTTTTCTTGTTCAACTACTGATGGTCCAATTTGGTTAACAGTGGCAAGATGGACAGTCCAGATTGCTTAACCTGTCCAGGACTTCCTTTTGGGAGAACCCCTAGCAATTCCGATCCAAGCCTGGAGACTTTATCTCTCCAGTGCATTTTGTGTCTGATCCTGGGTCCAATCTAGTAGGAAATGCACGATGCACCTTCGAAGAGAGGGGGTATCTCAGGGGGTATCTTTCACAAGATGGCCAAACGACATAGATTCAGGGGAGCTTGGGCTCTCCTTGAGGTCCTTACAGATCACTGCCCCCCTTTCCCCCTGCTACATTGAACAGGGGGAAGCTTAGGGCTACTTGTATTTTATTGCTTTGGTCACCTCAATCAAAGCTGAGGACAGGAGCGCAGATGCGTCTAACTTCAGAGCTTGCGTCCTTACGACCTCTTCATCATAAACGTCTGATTATCAACATGGGTCTCATTACTGTAGACCCTGTACCTGCCAGGAGCTGATACACGTGAAGCCCATCAGAAGATCTGACATTTTGACTTCCATTGATTACCACTGCAAAAGTGACATGGGCTACACCAACTACCAAGTAAAAGGCAGTGGACGGCCTAAACAGAACATGCATTATGTCTCCACATCGTATCACAAAGTGTTTAACAAAATGTGTGCGATTCAAGCCTTTTCTTTCTTGCGCATGCGCATTGAATCATTATGTTGTCAGCCTGTTCTGAGGAATGAATCTGAAAAATAACCTCGAGGTTGTTTCCTGAGACTGAAATATAGACGATAGGACCCAACGACCAAGTCAATGGCCCTACGATATGATTATCCCCATATCATTTTGTGAGAACACAAAATGTGTTCTCAAACATTAAATTGAGTATTTTGATTCTGAATATGGAATATTTTTTACAATGGATGACTTTATCACCCCTCTAAAGAATGTTGGTAAATATAATGTTTGGTACCATTAAATAACCCTTTCTCTGTTTGTTCTGATGAGTTTTGCCACTCTAGCCAGTGATGAAAGCATTGATTGACTCGTTTCTATTGCTCTCCCTCTTCCCATGGCAGAAGGAGGAAGCTTTGGTCGCTAACGGTAAGTAGTTCTTAACCTCAGCCTGCTCACACCGGCTCCGTTTTAGCGTAGTGTGAGATTATCTGTACAGGTTGATGATAAACACACTTGCGTAATAGTGCTGCTCGCCAAATATATCCTTCAATTTTAATTTTAATTTTAAAGAGTCCAAATATCAGAAAAGGGTAGAATTTTCTAACCTTGACTTTGCATAAAAATCCTCTGTTCACAATAAGGCAAAATTAAGCAAATAATTGGCCTATTATGGTGTCAGTTTTTTTAATATATATGTACATTTAAAAATCCAAACCGCCTGACAATTTTTAAATCCAGTATATTTGCAAAGGTAAGTGAAATGCATTGTATTTCTTCCATGGCAATGCTAACGTTTTCATCTGATCACATTGAGAAGATTCCCTTGTGACCTGGATCAGTACCGGCACTAATTGAGTGCCATAATATATATTTTTTAAATGGAATGCAGTATAAAACCCTCCACTTCTGAGATGATCTGCTCTACCTCCTGAGCTACTAATGGAGCAGAATAATCTGCAGCTGCAAACAAAGAAGGGATTTAGGCAGTGTTCATTGACATGCAGCCCTGTTGTGTGACCAATTCTCAAGTCATATAGAACTTTTCCATGTATATGAAGACCACAAACACCAGTATGAATCATGACATCCATGGATAGCCCTGGAAGAACTTCAGTGTTTGAAAATCTGCCGACGGGCTCGTCTAACCCTGCATCCTATTCTGGCAGCAAGGAACCCTTCCACCTTCATCCTCATCCACTGGGTCCTGGGCAGATTGCAATGCTCCATCTATAGCGTTTGTACTTGTGCTCTTTGCCTTTGCCTCCAGATGTTTGACTCGCTGTTCCAATCTAATCTTATTCATGCTGCGAGACAACAATTTTGTTCGGCCACCAAATCGGCCTGTGGACCAATGCTCCAATAAGTCTGAGGTTGTGATGTGCTCAGATCATCGCTATTCTTTCCTCAATGTACCCTGCCCCTTTCCATGTGCTGTCAGACTTCTGCTGATGCTCAAAGCTTGAGGGATCATGCTTTGGCTCAGTCATCACAAACTATTTTTATGAATGGACCACTGGTTCAGAATAGTACCACGGAAAACCCTCAAAGTCTGTCCGTGCCTTACTGACCTCCATAACACTGACACCCACCCATAGCACGATATCTTAGCTCCGATAGCTCCGATATCAAACTACTCAACAACGGCTACACAGCAGGTTCTTCTGATTGTTTGGAACTGATCATTCGGGGAGGCGAGACATGCTGCTAGGCTTTGCAGGTTACTCCCTTGAGATATCTTTAAACCTTGGTCGATAGACTTTTAAGAAGTGGCTGAAGCCATGTCATTATTCTTGGCACCTGAACCATTTTGTGCTTTTGTATGAAGCACATATCTTTGTGCTACGTCAAATTCCAAGCTACTAATATACAGAAGTTGAGTTACAGAAAATGGCATTTGGTCTGAAATGATGACCACCATATCTATATTTTGGTGGAAGTCGGTTGATCAGCATTTGAGGACTCTGGTGTCTCTTTTCTGATCCAATGTAGACCAAAATGATTTTTTTTTCTGTTGGGTTATTAATCCAGATGGGCTTACCCCCATGTCATCATAGACATTTAAGGGTTATTCAATGATAACTCAAACCATACATGTTTTTAAAAGGAATAGATCAGTCAGACAATGCTGTTGAAGAATTCCTTGATTTTGAAACACCTCAAGGAATTCAGGTTAGAGCTTGGCTCTGAAACCACTATCTCCTTTAAATATTCTGGGGATTTAAAGACATTCTTTTTTTTGGGGGGTAAGCAGTCGATACATCAATCTTTTTTCAATTATTTTTAAGGAAACTGTTGGGATGCAAATAGATAAGAAAGGATGGTGTTTTGTGAACAAGAAATGGTGAAAGAAGTTACATGGATGCCACCATAACATCATTCAACGATTGGAGGAGGAGAGTTCTACAGATTTTCAAATTAGGAAAGCGATTCAAACAATTGTTACTTGACCTTTGGTAGAAGTCTTATATAAATTCTAAACAGATATTGTATTCTGTAGAGCTACAGTGTAAAGTTCCTTTCTAGACCTTAATCTTATTAGAGATTGAGTTTTGTAAATAAAACATTGCTACTTACAACAAACATACATTATCTGAAACACTACATAGATCAAATCACTTGCTTAACTCAATGTTAATATTGGTCAAGTTTGTCTATCCAACTATTGCTTCACTGCTGCCTTTCTGCTCAATCAGGTCTTGCCGTTAGGAATCATGTTGTTCCAGACTTTGAAGACATCATGCAGTATTTGCAATACTTGAACCTGGATGAACCCATCATTGGTGAATACATAAAATAACACTAAAACGGGTTAAAATTTCAATTCACTATTATTTTTGTAGGCTCTTTTGTCTTAAATGACGTAAGTGACTTTGATTGGATTTTGTATGTATTTAGCTTTGACAAATGATTTCAAGCCTTTACCTTTGAAAGGTTTAAGTCATCTGGAGGAGGTGATTGGTTCAGATCCCAATGACCCACAGCCCGGCCCGAGATATTTTTGTCGGCTATGTAGCCTGGAGGCAGATCTACCCAACATGATTAACCACATAATTGGGCGCAAGCACAGACAGAAATATCTGGTAGGCAAAATTACTTGTAAAACAAAATGTTCTAAGTTTCAGCTGTTGGCATGACTCCTTAACAAAATTTTGTATATGATGACAGATAACCCAACGAAAAGACCTAGTTACCTGGGACCATTCCACCAGTTTCAACCAACCAGCAAAGGTCATACGAGCAAAGTCAGAGGTCGTAGAACGCCAGGATGGCAGAGGGATGCCAAGGGTAAGTGACGGACACTTAACATCCATGATCTGTTGAAAATGAATCGTGCAGTCAGTGTTTATATGGGTGAGATTTTAAGTTTGAATTGTTATCGGTTTCAGCAAATGAGACGAAATGAAGGAAAATCCAATGTCACCAGAGGTATGTTCTTCGTATTTTAACCAGGATTGTTGGAAGGAGAAGAAGGCACTTTTTATAAGCCAATAGTTCGTAAACATTTGTCCACCATTACCATTAAATATCATTAACATGGAAGATATGTCATTGGACCCAACATTTAACCAAACCTTTATAGGTAGAAGTACATTCAAGGGGTACAATTATTTTAAAAGTAATAAACGATATTTGAGTAAGCTCAAGCTTCTTTGACACTTAAATTATTTTTTCCATTACAATATCAAGTCCCGCAGAGGCAAAGACCGAAAAACGTTGCACAGAACGCAGAGCAACGAGATGGGCCTTACGCAGGACCAGTGCATCATCCAGGTCATTACCCCCGCGACGAGGGGCAGCCACCGCCTTTCCATCCAGATGACTGTTACCTTGGGCCAGGAGAGGAGGAAAGCGGGCATTGCCAACGGCAGAACAACCACGGCAGACCAGATTTCATGAACTCGGAGTATCAAAGGGACTACTCAGAAGATCCGGTGGGAAGTCGCCAGTACAGAGAGGATGCCTTCCCACAAGCAGAGGGTCGTCCCACACGTGGCTTCAGGGAGAAGATGCCCCACAGAGAGGCATACCAACCAGAGGCCTCCTCGCACCGAAGACTTCATCTGGAAAGTGACCCCCTCAAGCAGTTCTACTCTGAGGAGCTACGGCGCGAGCGGGCCCGTGCAAATGATGCCTACCCACCGGAAGGTGCCAATCGACACCATCCAGACAG
This sequence comes from Enchelyopus cimbrius, assembly GCA_027122795.1. NCBI lineage: Eukaryota > Metazoa > Chordata > Actinopteri > Gadiformes > Gaidropsaridae > Enchelyopus > Enchelyopus cimbrius. Next base: position 9,089,385 of record JAOPJJ010000093.1, on the reverse strand, counting down.
TCGCCCCCGCGGACCCGCTTATCCTCCAGAGGCACCTGGTCGAGGTTTCGTGAACTATACCCAAGAGAGCGCCTCCTTCAATGAAGAGCTCAGGCGAGGGGCTTCAGCACCAGAAGAGTCCTACCAAGAAGAATATCGCCAAAGAGTCGGGTACACTGAGGACCAAGACGGGGATTACAGCGGCGGTCGTCAACCTGCCCCGGATCAGGGTCGACATGGTGGCCCGGAGCACAGGGGAAACGCCTCCCAGCCACTAAACAGAGATTATTTATTTGAAATGGTCGGAGCCCTGCGTAACAGAACGGCAGCACCACCCTACCAGACGTCGCCACAGGGTGACCGAGGAATGTCGGAGATCCCAGAGCCTTTCAGACGCTTCCTACAGGGAAATTCAGGCAGCCAGGATGCCAGGAAGAGAAGGAGTCGCTTCTCTGATGCTACTCAAGAGGAGCTGGAAGGGTCCAAGCGAATGTGGGTGATCAAATGATTTAATTTATTATTGATTTGATTTAAACACTCAATGCTAAATTAGATAATTCCAAAGAATACACATTCTTAAATATACATGGAGGTCCATTTCTGTTCCCAGGCTAATGGAGTTGGATCGATCCAGTGTGTTTGAGGAACCTGGTTCATCATGGCAGAGAAGGGAAAGGCATGAAGGCCATGGTTCCCAAAGACCTGACTCATACACCAACTCACAGGTATCAAGTCATATTCACATTAAACTGTTGAATCTATTTTAATTTTCGATCAAAACTGTATTTTTGTTTTGATTTAAGGGCCAATATCAAACTGAGGGCTATCCAGAAGACAATGTTGAAAATGAAAAAGAAGGCAGTAAAGTGTTTGATTTATTGGTAAGCATTAAGCCATTCATGACAATTTACGTAGGCAGCCCATGTGTTGATATGAACAACATTACATTTGTTCACGTCTATTTTGGTTTCCTTCTAGAAAAACATAGATATTGAAAACGGGGAAGAGGCGGACTTCCTCAAGAGCCGGCTTTGTAATCTCTTGAAGGAGTTTCAAGCCAAAAAGTCGGAGAAGGCTTTGGTACGTGCTCTACTCCTATCCAGATCACCATATATCATTTATTTTAATCAGAGGTCAGAGCTGTGGTGAACTGGGGTCTTTCCCTGCTTACTATGAGCAGAAGCCCAGAGCACACACCCTGACGTGTGTCCATCATCACACAGACGGTTATATGCTTGTTCACCATGTACATCTGCAGGGGGATTCGAGGGTCTCCTAGTAGCCCTTCTAGGAGGCAGTAGAGCTCAATGTAATAATCCCTCTCGGGGATATTGAGGAGGATCGGTGAATCAGCTGAAGCAGAGGAAAAACGTAATGTTAAATCGACTGTCATTTTAAACATGATTAGCCGAGAGGTGTTACACATTCGAACGCCCATTCACGTAAACAAAAAAAACAACCTTTTCCTTACTAAGAAGTATATGTTTGCCAACTGTGACCTTTAATATAGGTCTATAATTAAGTAGATAAGCTCACTAATTACTTTATTTTGTTTACACAATGTTATTTTGTTACTTTGTTATTTTGTTTACATGATGATACTGTACATTTCATTCAATGAATGATGGCAGCTCCATGAAACATTAGATTTTGTCACTGTGTCACTGGACGTATCAATCGAACGCGCTATTCCCCATGGCTTGTGGTGCGTGCAGCAGAGCCGACCAGACTCTGCGCCCATCTCCAGAGAGTACAACCATATGAGCGAGGCTCAGAGGCCTCTCTCCCCTCCCCGATCCGAGGCCGGGAGAGAGGCCTTCAGGGAGGAGATGCAGTGGAGGCCGATGGAGAACCAACCAAGGCACTCGCTAGATCCCAGGGGCTGGGAGGACGAGGAGAAAGGAGGCCCGCCTGCCGAGAGATTCCAGGAAAGCCGGCGGCCCGTCCACCCGGACTCCAACGTTTCAAGTAGACAGAGATACGAAGGTACGCCATCGATCAATATGAGTCATCCATATGCATCACCGGTATCATCTCCGTCTGATAGGATGATGTGCCGCTGATTGCACTGGCCTGATCATCTTTATAGAACATTTTATTTGAAGGGAATTTTAAGGTCTTTTTTTATTTATCTTTTGATAACGGTATATACCTATGTCAATGTTTTTCACTTCTTGCATGTGCAATCAGATGTAAAGCTAAACTCATTAAGATCCAGACGGATGCATCACTATAAATACCATCTCATATTTAATTCTTCATGTTAAGCATTTTGCAAATATTTCCTTCTTGCAGAGGTTTTCGGAGGGGTCACACACCACAGAGCACCACATGCTCCTCACCAAGAAGAGCCGGCCCAGCACCGCGACCGCTTCCAGGACCCCAGGGTCCTGGAATACTCGCCCGGTGCACCTGAGTTTATGGGTGCTCGCGCAGCCTCCCCATCTTACCACAGGGAGCAAGGATATCAGATGCCCAGGGCCGCACAGCACTCCAGCAGTCTGGACAAAATCACCTCAACCCTCCTGGAACTTGTTGCAAGAAAATAGTGATTTATTTCTTTATTGCTAGATGTGATTGTTATTGCTAAATTACTTTGGATTGGATTAATGCTTTATATGAAATGATTACTTATTTTTGCATTTTACTTAAGATTGTATAATTTGTTCTCAGAAATACTGAAGATTTTTATTTTGTTCTTTAAATGTGTTGTGGAACAATAGCATTCATGTATTTTCATTTTAATATAACCATTCCATGCCTATATGCCTTGGGTTTTTATTGTCGAAACCCAGTGGGTTCAAAAAAAGCATTTCTATAAAATTATATAATTTGTAGGATATCAATGTACGGTAATATTCAAACCATGATTCATGACGCACCTTGCTACGACCTCTACTTTATACACGATCTCAAACACGCCGTCAATGTGGAGTCCGTACAGGCTACGTCACTACGTGCATACGTTCAACTATTTCCGGTTCGAATAGAAGCCATCTTGTTTCCCGTTGTTGGCTAAATAAAATAAATAATAGACTCGGACGGCGGACTTCTCTTCGAACACCCAAAACAAAGTGAGTAAGACCTAAAAATGTATCTGTGTGGAAAATGAGTAGGGGAAAGTATGCTAGTTTGGGTGAAAGAAGTGGCAAATAATTCGCGTCTTTTCATTTGCTCTTCTTGACCAATAGACGATTGTTTTGGAAGACGAACATAGGCGCCATTTCCCTCCTCGCTCTCTGAGGCGCTTATTGGTGGCCCGCAGAAGGGATCAGAGGCGGTCGAGAAACTGACACAGTGGCTCCACCATTTTGGCTCTCATTTGTGTAATTGTCAAATGAACTGCCCTGTCTTGCTGGATCCCGAATGGCGTCGGTAGCTGAGCCAACTTGGCCATAAAAACCTTGATTGGTGGAATCTAGTCAGAGGTTTGATTGGTCTGAAGGACAGATACAAACGTTGTCTTTATTGGTTAGACTAATTCTTCCCAGCGTTGTAAAGCTTTGCAAACTTTCATTAGTGGGGGCATTACTTGTTGTCCAGTCGCATATTCATTTAGAAAGAGCCTTGACACGCAGTGTGGACAAACGCATTATGGTGTATTTGAATCCAGCTAACAAAATATCCCCATGAGCTAGCTAAAATTCGCAGACAACAATGAACACTCCCTAACGTTTGGTCAATAAACGAACCCTTACTGCTCAAGTTTGTTCTTGTATCGTCCAGTTAAAATCGTTTCAACTTCATTGCTAACAGTATTCAAGCCTACCGGAGAATTACATCTGATATATTAACATTTGAAAACAATTACCAGCGGTAATGAAATGTTATATGTTATGAGTCACCGGCGTTATCTCGGCTGCGTTTTGTTGCCCCTTCTATCCTTATAACGACTGAGCTTAATATTTTATTTAAAGAACAGACATAACGTTATGCGTATCTGAATGGTCATGTATAGTTTTCCAAGTTATCCGTCATATACAATGATATGCCTTCCCCAAGTGGTGGACTATACTCGATACATATGGACATGAACCAATATCGAGAGTTTGATCAACACAGCTACTGAATATTCTGTTTTGTCTTTGATTTAATATTTTCATAATCGCAACCATTAAATAGGGACATTGGATTATTTGTTGCAGCTTCATAAAGTAGCCTAGCCTATATGTTGTACTACATCAACTGTTTAAACAGCCAATCAAAGAAAAGCTCTCCGTGACACAAGCAGGGAGCATTGCACCTGGTATTATTGTTTAGTTCACAAAGTTCTGCCCTACCGTACCATGGGAAGTAGATTATTAAAAGGAATCAATACTCTTCCCCTCCCCTGAGTTTTCATTTAGTTATTTAGTTCTTTATCCGTTTAAAGTGCCACTTCCGAATTGAACATATTTAATGTTTTCCCTCTCTTTACTAAGACAATCGAACATATAGGAGGTTTGCATCTTTTTGTGTGCTTCAGTGAATGCATGAGGGCTCTATTGCCGTATGTTTGTTACGTAAATAAGCCCGGATTGTGCATGTTTATGCCTAAACAGTGTTTGCGATGGTAAACATGGCTCTCCTAGAGGCGGAGAAGTCATGTGAAGGTTTTATTTCCATTCTCGCTGTGACCTTGTCAGATGTCATCATGGAGGCATTTTGGGTAGCCTCACTGCTAAAATAGATTAATCTTTGTGCAGCCTCCCCTCTCTAATCATTAACCGGCCAGCTACGTTGCTCTCGTTCCTGCACCAAAATAGGAGCATTTAGCTTGGCTTCTCTAGAGTCTCTCTTCACTTCTTGTTCCATCCCTCTTGTTCTGTAGGGCTCTCCTCACCGTCCTTATCCATCCTTCTGGCTCCCATCCCCCCACCACCTCCTCTAGTGTGTTCATTGATGGACCAGCTTTGCTCTCCCTCCCTATATGTTTGTGAGAGGGGTGGGGGGTGATGTCACGTCCATCATCCTCCTCACTAGTCCTTTGACTTTATGCTATGGTTCAGGGACATTATTTGATCTAATATGCCTGTGCCGTGCATGTTGCTGTGTTGCCCTGCACTTGTGTTCCAGTGTAAAGGAGTATCAGTGTGCAGCACACCTTTAACCAGTGGCCAGCTTACCAGAAGGGCATTATAGGACATTGCAGACGTGGTTTTGTGATGACATTTAAATTGTAGAAGTTGCTGTGGGCATCTTTTTTGGGGTCATTCAACAATGTCTTTGTGTACTCGGTGTCACCCATATCTCCTCCATCTTGTTTATCCACAAACAGAACTGAATATAACCGTTTTTTTCAGTTGACAAGGTGTTGTTTAATGTGAGACTTTTTTTAAATGGCTACTTTATGTATGATCAGTTGAAGGGTACGTAGACGTGTGTAATTATACACGTTTTATGGCCTCAATTAACCTAATAACATTTAGCTGAAAAAAATACAACAACCCATTGAGGCATATTGATTTTCAATGTTAATATACTCACAAACAATTCATTCTGTATTCAGAGCTGCTAAAGGCTGCATTGTAGTTTTTACCAGTATTGTGAGCAAGGATGAAAGAGAGAGCAAGGACAAAATGCGTCTTGTGTGCATGCGCACGTATGAGACGGCGGTGTCTGCCCGGTATGCCTTTGCACTTCTAAATCATGTGGCTGCAACATGCGGCATCCATCTTGACACTTCTGTCAGCCAGTGGTAGAACAGTGTGGCTGCCTGCATCACCGGGCAGCCAGCCTGTAGCAGCCGAGTGGAGGCGGGGCTGAGGGAGACATTTAGTTTGACATTGTAAATAAGCAGAGAGCAGTTGTCAGAGAGCACCCTGTGGTTCCTTTCTTCTCCGTCCAACCGCGAGTCAAGCAAGAGCAACCAGAGGAGACGGCATGCAGAGGCAAGACCCCAACACTACCCAGCTACCCCTTCCCACACGCACAACCTCGGACGCTTTCCACAACTTTATCTGCTCTTTGGCTCTCTATCTTCGGCTGTTCTTTCTCTTCCTCTTTTCTTTTCCCTGACCCCTATCCTGCGGCTCAAGGTAACTTAGAACAGGAAGTTGTCTCTCTGTGAAAGGGGGTTGGGCAGACGAAAGGTAGGAGGAGCTCGGAGGACGTGTCAGCAGTGATGGGTCAGTGTGGCAGCCAATGGGACACAAGGACCTTTCTGTGTCATTGGTTGAATGCGTCAGAGTGGGCCGGTTGCTGTGGCCTAAGGCGGGGTTTAGTTTCATGTAGCAGGCTAGATTGACTTCTCTTGAAAGTTAAAGGGAAAGGAGGCTGAAGGAGATTTTGTCCGGGACTCGGGAGTGCTGCTGTGCTGATTGCCTTTTCTGCCTGCTCCTTTTCTAGCATTATAATTGATAATCTCTCCTCTTGCCTTCCTTTTTAAGCTGTCTCAAAGCTGCAGGGGTCAGCTCACAGATCAGTGCTACAGGCGGGCAACACGCCAAAGAGTTCAAAAAGAAAGAAATATGCAACTTTGCGGTGGGACCAGCCGAGGGCCCCGTGGGAGGTTGACGGCTGTAGGTTATAGTGGGAAAGAAGGAAGACAGGGCTGGGGGGGTGTACAAATAGACAAGGCAATTTGTAAAAAGAGAGGATTTAACTGTTCAAACATAAAAAATAAAAAAAAGCATTAGCATTGGGAGGTTTTTTACACACACACACACACACACA
>JAOPJJ010000093.1:9010489-9025221 GCA_027122795.1 Enchelyopus cimbrius | reverse complement strand
GTCTCCATAATCCAAAGTAGTTCTCCTTCATGTGCTTATTTCGCAGGGACGGAAAGGGCTGGATTGGAATATTGAGATTTGAAGCGCTCACACCAAACGCTTCCTCGTCCTCCATTTTGTTTCGCCCCTCTATTAACCTTAACGTCATTTATTTTCCCGCCCCTTCATGTTTCCCCCCCCCCCGCCCCTCCCCGCCGCACCTGGTGTGTCGCAGGTTTGGGTTCTCCCCGCACTCAACCAGCACGCGCTCTCACAACCACCCCCACCCCTCCGTCACACCTCTCCTCCACCCCTCAATCTCTCTCCTCTGTGCCTTGTGTGTCTCCTCTCTCAGTACACTCCTCTCTAAAAAGCGGGGTCTCTTCCGGATTCACACTGGCCGCAAGCAGAGGTATCAACGGCAACCAAGCCTGTGCACGGGGCACGCTGTATTTGTCACCGGTTATACCGTCCGAAAAATAGAATAGAAAAGGAAAAGAGGGCCTCCTCTGAAACTCTCCCGGTTTTACCCCCCCTCCCCCCCCTCCCCCACTATCGTTGCCTGATCCAAGTGTTTCTGGACCGGTAAAGAAACATCAACCTCAGCCTTTAAGTCAAAACTTTATGGTTGTATCCTAGAATCAGTGATTCTAGGCTGAAACCGCATTTCTTTAGGCAGCCTATGCTCCGAGATTGTAGACAAAAACAAACTGTATTAGTAAACAAAGGCAGAATCGCTGATACAACCTTTAAACTATTGGAACAACGCACGCCCTTTGGCGGCGGAGTTAGCTTCAGCCTGCTCCACAAACACTTGACTTTGAAGTCCTGGGATTTTGCTAAGAGAATGGGGACATGTAATTATATTCCAATTGCCTTTTTTGCTTATTTACTTGTCCGTTTGATATTTCGCCAGCCTTGTTGTAATAGAAACCTCTGGGGTAACTAGGCTTGTCAGATATCGGAATGTAACAGCGATATTGATATTCGTTGCAGATGAACAAGCTCATTAACTGTCCTCAAAGCGGCATGGTGTGTTTACAGTGCAGTGGGTTGACTCTCTCCTACGCTAGAGAAGGCTTTAATGAATCAGCACGCCTCCTCATTTTTGATTGGCTAATGCTTTACTGCTGCCGGAGCCAGCGCATGTCTGGCTGTTGGCTCCATGATGGCCTTCTGATTGCTATGTGAATTTTTAATCATTTGCATGCAAAGTGCATGTGCTCAAACGATTCAGGGTTGAACATGACTGAATCTCTGAATGCATCTGCATAAGTTCTTACCTTTTAGCATGCAACGGATGCAACAAAGCTCTCTCTCTCTCCTTCTGACAATGTCCGAGCATTTAAGAATTCTTGTCGTAAATGCCTTTTTTCAAATATTGCCTCCCCCCCACCCCGAAATATTTAAATTTTAATTGATATGGCCACACATACAAGAAGGAGTGTATCATCGTCATACGAATACGTTTGGTGAACAGCCTTAGTATTCTGTTTTGCCATCGTGGTGAGTTCAGTTTTAATCAGGTGGTGGTGGATGAGCATGTGATCCTGGAAAATGGCCGACGTAGCACTTTGTGGCGGTAGAACCCAGAACAACCACAGGATAAGCCCTTGCTGTAGTTCCAGCTCACATGTCCTGTTTCCTGTACCTAAAACGATTGGAAATGTGATGAATAATATACATATCATTTTATATTCATATCATATATATATATATATATATGTGAAAAATGTGATTAATCGCGAGTTAGCGCACCAATTATATGTGATTTATCGCGTATAAAAAATTTATAACTTGACAGACCTAATATATATTAATATATAATTAATATATATATATTAATATATATATATATATGTATATATATATGCCCTTTAAAATGCAAATAGATGAAGGCCTTTTCAGTTGACTGAGGCAGTGACACATGCTTCCATTTTGGTGGCATAGCGGTTGGACTTTTTTTTGCCCTCACAGCAATACTGTAAGTCAAGAATCAAGTTACTCAAGTCTGGTTTCGCTGAATCAGATGCCAGTATAGGGGGACGTTAAATAAGCAAATCTTACAGCCCACTTTCAGATTTGAGCAATAATACCGCGTCTTCTGGTCGAAGTCCGCGGGCCATCTTTCCATGTGTGGTTGTAATGTGTGTGTGTGTGTTTATGTGTCCTTGGTCTAACATTTTGTCTCCGTATTTGAGCTCAGTGTCTTTCCTTCTCAGGGAATGTCGGGACTCCGTCGTCCATCCTTTGCGTGTCACGCGATCGTACCCGCGTACATAACTCACCGTCCTCCTTAACACACTCTCTCTCTCTCTCTCTCTCTCTCTCTCGATCTCTTTCTCGATCTCCTGTGCTTTCGCTGGGCTTCCAAAGTCACGGGGACACATAACCGTGTACAATTGAGTCATGGCCAAAGAAGTTTTAAAAAGCATGAAAAAAACATCTAAAACCCCCATGTTAATCAACCTTTCTCTGGACCCCAGGGGGAGGTGTGAACAGAGTGTGTGTGTGTGTGTGTGTGCGTTTGGGTGTCTCACTCCGGCCTGCTCGCTCCACTCCACTCTCAGCAGCAGCAAGCTGGGCTTCCGCGACCGCATCCGGATGAACAATTCGCGCTCGTCGCAGGCCCTGCGCGGCAAGGCGTCGCCCGTGGCGCCGGCGCCCAGCGTGCGGCCCTCCCCAACCCAGGAACACATCCCCGAGCCCACCAGCCCGGGAAAGGTGCAGAAGAGCTGGAGCTTCAACGACCGCACACGCTTCCGCACCTCCCTCCGACTCAAGCCACGTCCGCCTGCTGACGGTGAGGCTAGGGGGGACACCGCATGCTCACACACATATACACACACACACACACACACACACACACACAAACACACACATTGAATGAATCAACCTTGCTGATAATATATGCTTAAAAAAAATGTAAATGTACGTAATTAGGTGTGTGTGTGTGTGTGTGTACCAGTAGAGGGAGTGGGGGAGGACAGTTTGGAGGAGAAGCCGTACTGTGATGTGACCATGGAGGAGGTGATCCCTGCTGTCAAGACGCTGATACGAGCCGTCAGGTCAGTCCCATCCGCACATACTTCAGTCTCTGGTCTACCCCTGGTCCCAGGCCTGGTCCCACCCCTGGTCCCACCCCTGGTCTCACCCCCTAACCACTCCTGGTCCCTTTCTTGGCAACACCCCTGTTCCCAACCCGGGTCCTAATCAGTGTCTGACCCTGGTCTCTTCTGTTAGTCCCATACCTGGTTCCTTCCTTCCATCCACCCCTGGTCTGACCTCTGGTCCATCCCCTGCCCCCTCTTTTGTGTTCCATCTCGTGTTTCCTTCCATCTTGGAATTGGGGCAATGTGTCCGTTCCCCTCGCCTGCCGTTCAGAGGGCTTGTAATTGGGGTTGGGGTTGTATTTCCTGGGCCTCTGAATACCTCTGAGAGAGTAACTGGGATGAAGGATGGTGACAAGTCAAATTGATTCCACTTGTTTTAATCGGATGTGTTGCTGCTTATCCACTGAATCAATTGTTTCCTCTTGTGTAGACTTCTCCGCTCAACTTCCCAGACTAGATTTAATATCACAGCTATTTAAGATCCCGCTACCCACGGAAACTCAAACCTGATTTTGTAGACGTGGTTTACACAGGGATTCACCACCTGATCTCTCTCTCTCTCTCTCTCTCTCTCTCTCGCTCTCTCTCGCTCCCTGAAACGTAGGCCACCATTTTTTTTTTCATCAGGCAATAGGTGAATGGCTTATATTGTGGTTCGACCGCCATTGTGAGAGTTTTGCTGCCATCACAGTGGCGATGCGTAGCATAAACAGGCAATATCAGAGCAGCAAAGCGGTGCCCCTCCATTTGGGGTTGCAGCGGGGTGGAGTTTCAGCTGACTGACCGCAAATGTCCACTTATAAACTCACCCTTCCTGGATCCCCAGGGTGACCGTGTCCCTCAGACAGCCCACGTCTTTCAGGGTGCTCATGTTCTAGAGTGGGCGGGGGCGGGGGTTGGGGGGGCGGGTTGTACAATAGCCAATTGGAGCGCATTTGTTGAGACACGCACATAAGCTAGCGTACGCACGCACACAGACACACATACACAAACACACGTGCACATTCACATACTCATCCTCGATTGATCTGAGAAGGTAAAAGCTCTAAGACACACACAATCACTCACGCACACGTGTGCGCATACACATTAAATACACATTCATGCACAAATGATCTGAGATGCAAATGCTCTTAGACACATGCACACACACACACGCACCCATACACACCCATACATCTGTGAAAAAATGACCTGCTTAACAAGCTTGCAGGCACAATCATATGCTCACATGCAGAAAGTAAGTACAATGCTATAATAATGATATACATAATTTCTGTATGAAAGTTGTACAGAAGTGTTTTATGTCAATTGATTATGTAAACAGGTGATAGAAGGACAATAATGGTCTCTAAGTATTTGTATGGATTAGAAGGATTAGAAGGTCTCAACACATTTGGGTGTGGTATGCATTATTTACAATCCTGCCTTCAACAAAATCACTTAGCTAAGCATTAGCGTTTGAGTGTTTCTTTTATTGCTAACGTTTGAGCAATGTTCATTCGAAGAGATGGCACGCATGCAACATCCTTTTGCTTACATATCTGCGCTTTTGAACATGCTTGTTTGGTTTTTAGTGAGAATGCATTTGAGAAATGCTGAGTGTGAAAGTGCAATTGCTGAATCAATCACACAATGCTAGGAGCGAAACACACACACCATGGAGTAATACCATGTGTTCAATCATGTGTGCCTCCCGTAGGAACACTGTACCTATAACCTTTATTGCACTCACGCACACGCAAACACAAACACATACTCACACACGCATGTACACACACACATACCATGCACGCAAAAATGCACGCACACAGATGTTTTTTTGCCCCGCGTGTACTTAAAGTAAGGTATCTATATTTCAATATTTGCATATTTCTATTCATTGATATCTTAATTACAAAGTTAGAAAAAAAAGCAATATAATGATTTTTAGGATGGAAACTGAGAAATAACTGTGCTCAGAGTTTTTCAATGCAGAGCATTAATAAAAGAAAAAAATGCATATTAGGACAAATGTCTAGTTTGCGTTTTCTTAAAACAAGCTTCTGATAGATGGGGATGTATGCTTGTGATTTGATTTCAAACGCAATGGGAAATATATTACATGCTCAGCAGGCATAACACGATCTTCCATAAGGACAGATATTGTGCTACCATATATCTCAAAGCGCTAAGATTCCACATAAATGTGGATCGATGTGTAAAACATTCCTCCACTGTGCTTTGTCAATGCAGCGCTTCAAAAAAGGACCTCATCTTCGTGTAAGGGATTTGTGAGGGATGAACATTTAGACATTTCTTTCTTCCTTTTTTCGATTGATAATTGATATGAAGGGGCTTTTATATTCCAGTCCAACATGTTGGGGTTGGTCTGAATCCCTGTCCTATGACCTCATTACGGTGGGGGAGAAGAAGCAGGTGGAGCAGCATGGGTTCAAATTGGAGGTCAAAGGTCAACCGATCCCAATGCGGTTAGGTTGTGTGGCAGGTTATTTTAACAGATTTATGTGTTATGATCATAGCATACTTTTTACCCTTGACATTGGATATTTTAAGGACAATCTTCAAATCATTGAATAAATACCAAATGAAAAAGTTAATTCAACTGAACTGAGATGAATCCAGTTCAAACTAATGAGATGAACTCTACATGGAAATGGACTACACTGAACTAGAACGGTGTTTGCGGAGGCCGGTTAAAAATAGCTTGTTTTGAAGCTCTAGCGTAATCCATCAGTGGCCATCCATCCTACTGATACGGTATTAAGTGATCCCTCCTTAGGTTTGCATTTGACTCAGCAGATTGCCAACCCAGGCTGCCCCCAGCTGCAATCAACAAGAAGACACAGGAACTTCCTATAGAGAGTACAGGTGCATCAACAGCAGGTGCTTCACTGTAGGATTCCACTGAATCGCATATACAGGCGTGCACACACACACACACGCACGCACAAACACACACGCACCCACACACACATACAGACACAGGCACAGATGTATGCACATACACTATAAATTCAACAAACATGTCGTTAAACTTTCTTTTTTGGTTTTAATAGTAATTCAAGAACCAAAATCATGATAAACTGTGACTACAGTAATATATATATATAATGCTCTCTGACGCACACTTGCACACACACACAAAACCAACATATGCACGCACACACACAAACATAAACATTGATTATCCTTTATTTCAGGGACGCACACTTGCACACACACACACACACACATAAACACACACACACACATACATACAGACACAGACTGTGTATCTCTTGTGACACTGAGGCTTTTCCGAGGGTGACTTTAAAGGATACTTAAAAACCTGCTGGTCTGAACAGCACTTTAACACTCGTTAAGTGAGGGTCGTAAACACGCTTCAGGTGATCGCAGCGTGTACACATCCCCCCTCGTCTTCCAGAAAAAAACAGCTTTTTCTTCACATAGTTCATAAGTTTCAAGTATTTCTTTATTCCCTAATAACCATTTTGCATGTCCAGGCCTGTGCTAACACAGCGCCGCCGTGCTGTCAGCACTGAGGTTATTTCAGAGTCTCACCAGATAGAGACGACGCCACGGGAGATCAAGGCAATGTTCTTGAAGGACTGAACCCACTTTGCTGAATGGGCGAAAATATGTGCACATCGCCTTCAGAGCATTTTGGTTCTGAGGTTGCAATGAAACCCCCCATCATCCCACATCCACTCATACCCACAGTGTTTACCTTTTCCCCCGTCATCAGTCATTCAAGAACCAAATTCTGCAATTATTCCTAATAAAGATTTTGAAGATTTTGAAGGGGGGTCGACTACATAAGGATCAACTCCTGTACAGGTTGCAGTTCATCGCACCTCAAATATCCAAAGGTCATTGTTGGCCTGAAAAGCTTTGATGACCCCTAGTGGGGGTCAGCAAACCTTTGCTGGGAACTGCTGCTTTGGCAGTATCCGTTTCCATGTTAATTTAAAGCCACTGGTTCAGCTGGAACGATGGGAGTGTGCATCTGTGTGTGTGTTTGTCTGATGGTGTGTGTGTGTCTGTTAATGGGGTGGGGGTTCAGCCTGGGTTACTCAAGAGCCTGACCATATATTGTGAAAAAAGAGTCAGCACTTTCAAAGAAGAGAGAACCCTCAGGGGGGGATCGAAACCTACCCCCCACCCCGGCTCCCTCCAGCTCTCCCTCTTTCTCCGCTGCTTGTTCCCCAGCCGGTTCTCCTCAAGGCCGCACCTTTGATTCACCCACCTTACCAACCCCCTCTTCCCCCCCCCCACCTCCTCCACCCCCAAAAAAATGCATCCACCTTCAAATAATGAAATAGTGCCTGCAAAAAATACGACCGCACAGTCATCAAGAAAGCGGAGGAAGGGGGAGGCAAGTCGTGCGAAGACGTTGTCTGCACCTGCTGTGGTCCCCCTCCTCCCCCTTTATTTTCCTCCTCCCCCGTCCCTGTTCTCTCTGTCCTCCCGTCCCCCAGAAGCCTCTTCCGGTGACCTGTTTATTTAAATAAAGAGCCGTTGGTCGCTGCAGAGTGCGGCGGTCAAACGCCATGCGTGCTGAAAAACTGCAGATGTTTTGATCTCCATTTCCCTGCTCTTCGGAGGGGAGAGGGTTAAAGGTTGTATTAGCGAGTCTGCCATTTGTTTACTAATAACATTTGTTTTTGTGTACGATCTCGGAGCATAGGCTGCCTACAGGTTGATTCATCGGAAAGAATAAATAAAGACGTAGACGTTGTCCGGAGCGCACAAGTTTGAAAGTCTGTGTCGCCTCCCCTGTAAGATTATTTGTGAGTTGTGCATCTGCTTGTTAACATAAAAAAAAACACAGAGTTACCACCAGGGCATGAAATTGGCGCTTGCCCACACGCCAATTGTGATTGGCGGGTGAAACTGTCAATCTACCTGCCATATTGGCAGGTTGGGTAGCCAATAAGAAAGACAACACAACACAACTGAGCAAGTGTTGGTGGCAGGGCTCTACAGTGCGGCCATTTAACTCGCATTTGCGAGTGACTTCTCCGGCAGCCCACTTAATGAGGAGAGCAGCGCATTGGCGCAGACCATAAATCGCAAAATGTATCAAAACGTATCAAACATCATAGCCGCCAAAACAACGTTCTGAAATGTATCAAACAACAAAGCACCGTGAAAAGCTCTATACCGTTCGAAAGCTAAAACAATCTCCCCTAACAAGACGTCAAAATATACTAAAAGGCAAATTATAACGTTTAGAAGTATAAATATAAGCATTTTTTTAAACATAATGATGGTAAAACGAAAAGAAGGAATGAGGAAGAAATCGTCAGGAAGAAGGTTATAATGGAACAAGTTCATACTGTAAATGTAGTCGATACATTTACATTACAAATTCCACCCTGACTGGTTGAGGGATTTTGGGTGGCTAGACTACGATTCTACGATCATGAAGATGTACATTTTGTAGGGCTGCCCCTCGTCAATGGCAGGCTCATCTCTGTTGGTAACGGGGAACCTGAATCTGAAACGTGATGCCGTGGTGAAACGTAATGCCGTGGTGCCGTGGTGCTCCTTAAAAAAAGTGAGATCAGTGGCTGTTGGTATTTCTGTTATTTTCTATTCTAAATGCCTGCCACACCAGGTCAGATCTTAGGTTTAGTCATTAATGAGATTAGGTTGGTTAATAAGGTTGGCTACAGCACTTTAATGTACAAGTACATTAACCATTCTTGTGCATTTTCTGAGTCGTTCACCTTTATTTTAGGCACAAACAATTTTGGCTGGTAAAAAAACACTGTGGCGGGTGGATTTCAAGATCCACCTGCCACAGTGGCTGGTGGCCAAAAAAGTTAACTTCAGGCCCTGGTTACCACACATCCAGCCTCTTGATACCTTGGGACCATCGATGTTCCCTTGACGCTGTTCGTTCTCGCGTTGAGGAAGAGAATGAGAGCGATGCGGCGGTGGCTCGGCTACCCTACAGGCCTGTTTGTTAGAGATAGGCCTCTCTCTCTCTCTCTAAGTTTCTCATCCCACCCACCCCTTTTCAACTCACCAAGCCATCCATCACAGGAAGCTCCAGCGACAGGCTCAGTGCGTGTGAGTTGTGTTGAGGCTCCGTGTTCAGTGCTCTCCTCTCTGTTTCTGCAGCGCTAGCATCTCTCGCACGGGGCGGGGGGCTACCATGGCGATGATGATGATGATGATGATGATGATGATGATGACGACGATGATGTTGATGATGGTGATGATGACAAGGGAGGGGGGAGGGCAGTGGAATCTCCCTATCCCTCTCTCTCTGAGTCTCTTCTCTGTCTTTCTCTCTCTCGCTCTCTCTCAATCTCTCTCTGTCTTTCGTTGGTTGCTGGGTTTCTTCGGCCTCCCATGATCCCTGAGGTATGACAGAACCCCACATGAACCCCGCAGTACTGCCCCTGGCAAAGAGGGACGTTGTCAGTGGGGCTATTGTTACGTACAGCAGTGCTGGGTCAACACTCCTCCGGCCTGACACCCCTACCAACACGTCCCCTCCCCCTGCCCCCGTCCCCTGCCCCCCCCCCCCACACACACCCACATCCTGGGAGGATGTGAGTGAGTAACCGGGGTGGTAACGAGCTTTGCTGTGGGTGTGTGTGTGTGTGTGTGTGTGAACGGGCACCAGCTGCTGCGTGTATGTCTGTTTGTGTGTGTGTGTGTATGTGGGTAAAGGGGGGTGGCCGCCCCTCAAGCTCATAGGAGCACAGAGAGGAGAGAGAGACCCAGAGAGAGAGAGACGGGGGTAGCCCTGTGATGGAGATACCGTTTGTGTGCGTGTTTCTGCGTGTGTTTATTTCCTTTGCTCGAGTCTTCCGTGATTTCGCTGACGGATGAAACAGCGGTGCTGTGTACGTAAGCTGATAAGAAGAAAAAAAAACCTCCCTTTGGAAGATGTTGTCATCATCGTCGTCATTGTACTGGCAATTGAGTTAATTTTATTGTGATGGTCAGGGGTGGGCCATAATGTTTAGTAGGCAGAGCTTTTCAAACCATTTGCTTGCCTGCTTTTTCTTATTTATCTTCTCCTCTTCCTCGTAAGAAAGGTCACTTGGCCGGTAATTAATCTTGTTATTTTCGAGGCAGACGTGGAGCGCTTCACAACTGTTCTGCCTCTGCACTTTTTCGAAAGGTTTATGCACGTACAACGTTTAATACGCACGCGCTACAGTCAAACCCCAGTTCATTTCTACAGCCCTCCTCCTCTGCGGGATGCTCGGCGGGCCTTGCAGGCCTAATTCAGCTGACATGTTGACTTCTCGCCGCTAATCTAGAGACACGGCCGGCCTGAAAGGACTCCTGTATACTCAACGGGGACAAAAAAGAGACGTTCAAGTGATGTGCAGCAACCTCAAAGCCGTATTACACGTTTGTTCGCTGTTAAATATATCTTTGTGTTTGTGTGTGTCTTTTGTCTGTGTCTATATCTGTGTGTGTGTGCGTGTTTGTGTGTCTGTGTGTGTCTTTTGTATGCGTATTTGTGTCTATTTTTGTGTTTGCATGTGTTTGTCTGTATTTGTCTATCACTGTCTGTGTGTGTTTGTGTCTGTGTGATTTTTTTGTGTGTGTGTGTGATTGTGTTTGTTTGTGTGTGTGTTTGTGTGTGTGTGTGTGTGTATGTCTGTGTGTGTGTGTCTTTGTGTGTGTCTAGGATCCTGAAGTTCCTAGTGGCGAAGAGGAAGTTCAAGGAGACCCTGCGTCCGTACGACGTGAAGGACGTCATAGAGCAGTACTCGGCCGGACACCTGGACATGCTGGGACGCATCAAGAGCCTGCAGATGCGGTAGGTGTGCATACAGATACTGTTCAGTCCATGGGTCCCTGAGGAAATGGTTTGTTACAGAGCCCCAGCTCAGGCCAGAAACATCAAATAAGTTCAGTTGCTTTGTTAGTCACAGACACACAAGGAGCAGTGAAAATCTTCCTCTGCATTTGACCCGTCCCTGCACCACACAGCACACACACTAGGTGCGCCCAGGGAGCAGTTTTGGGTTAGGTGCCTTGCCCAAGGGCACTTCAGCCATGGATGTTGAGGGTGGGGTTGAGGGTTGAGGGTCTTCTGAGGGTCCCTCAGAAGTCCTTAGTAAAGTCTCGCCAGTATCTGCACATTTACACACACACAACCACACACACACACACATACAGTATAACTATAGCCCTTTCAGTCCCTTAACCCACAACTTGGGTCATGTCCTTCTGTTATGTGTCCTGCAGGGTGGACCAGATAGTGGGGCGAGGGGCAGGGGCGACAGATAAGAAGATCCGGTCGGAGAAGGGGGAGAAGACCCCACCAGAATTGGACACCATGGACGAGCTAAGCATGATGGGAAGAGTGGTGAAGGTGGAGAAACAGGTGAGAATT
Source organism: Enchelyopus cimbrius (assembly GCA_027122795.1). Lineage (NCBI taxonomy): Eukaryota > Metazoa > Chordata > Actinopteri > Gadiformes > Gaidropsaridae > Enchelyopus > Enchelyopus cimbrius. The sequence goes on along the minus strand of JAOPJJ010000093.1, from coordinate 9,013,752 downwards.
GTTGGGTTTGTCGGGATTGAAATGTGCTGATGAATAATGCAACCAAAGGATTGTTTTGAAAGAGGTCCAACATGAGGGTTTGCCTGTAATATAAAAATATTTCACAAAATAATGATCCAGGCGCCCATGGCTGACTAAAGTGATCATGAGAGGATCTGTGTAATCATGTGTTTTCGCTGGTAACTTGTGCCGCGTGAGCAGTTCTTGTATCTGCCATAATTTGGACATGGCCTTTGTGACATGCAACAGTCTACAGATGTTCTTAAACAAAACATTAAAACTTAGCTCTTTAAAAAAGCTTTTTTCTAATTCTTGTCTTACATAAATTCCCCTTGTATTTACTCTTATCTTTATTTTAAAAATGTTACCAATTTTACTCTGTAGCACTTTGATATTGCTGAAATATAAAGTGCATTACAAATAAAATTTATTATTATTATACTCTGCAACTTTGAAACAAAACTGCAATAAGTCCAGACAGAAAGTGTCGACCACGGAGCATTCCAAGCGTGCACTTTTTTAAATTTCAGGTCCAGTCCATAGAGAACAAGCTGGATCTCCTGCTCAATTTCTACTCGCAGTGCTTGAAGAAAGGCTCGTCTCAGTTCACCCTTTCCTCCCTGTTGGAGCCCGACCTGACGTCGGACTACCACAGTCCCACGGACAACCGGGACCTCTTCCCCTCGGTCAACACCCTCAACATGTCCTGCTCGGAGAGCAGTAACATGGAGTGACAGAGACCCCCCCCCCCCCCCGCCGCCGCCCACTGCACTCTGCCCTCTATGGTCTGAGAGAGGCGGGGGACGAGGGACAAAAAACGCACACAAGCCCTTTACGTCATGTCTTCCTTATAGGCTAACAATCCTCACTTGAAAGACGTCTCTTAAACACAAGCCCTTTACGACTCTCTTCATGATGCGTTGTTGGAGGAGCCAACACAGTTCTGGTACTACAAAACAAGGAACACGATATCGATACCCTTCTCCTTTTGACGACTAACCCATTTGGCCCCCCGTGTCTTGCAAATGTTGTTGTCTCTTTGTCTCCTCGTTTTGTTTTACGTCCTCCAAACCTTTCCGTTGAGTTCCACGACATTTCAGGCGCTGCTGTGAGCAACAATAGCCACTAAAGGGGGCTAGCTGAACTGAAGCCTGAGCTGTTGGGCTGTTGAGCCTGGGCTCAGCCCTCTGTCTGAAAAGTAGAGAAGAAGAAGAGTTTTAGAGTTTTTTGTGTGAAAGCTTTACGGCTACCACTTTACCACTGCAGCAGTAGCACTCGGTGTTAGCCTCATGTCATCTGCAGATATTGACGGTTAATCTGCAACCTAGCAGTCTTCTTTTTATTTGTACATAATCTTGTATTGTTGTTGTTGTTGGTTCGCCCAAATCAATGAATTCAACCTCATTCTAAGAGATCGATTGATTGATTTCTCTGTAGAATGGCTGAGATCAACTACTTCAACTTTTACCCCTAAATATTATTTTCTCCACTATAGATCCACCACAGCTTTTGCCGCTGTGCTGAATGCTACTCATCCTAACAGCACTGAACGAGTAGCACACACCACCACAGTATATTCACAACGACCACGGCAACATGTACACTGATCAGGGTCCCACACTGAAGGTTGGGTTGATTGAGTCACTTTACAGAGAAAGAAAACGCTGCCTAATTCAAATGATGTTCAACCTACATTCACGCAAACCAAAATAATGAGTGAGCATGTCTGGGATGAAGGTGAATCTGAAATGTAATGCACAGACACGGTTATGTGTGCATATAGTATGCAAGAATGGTTTGTGTGTGTGTGTGTGTGTGTACTTCTGGCGCGTCTATGCGTGTGTGTGGGACAAATCATATTGGAGGTCTAATTACGAACAAAATGGTACCTGTAGCCCGAGGGGTGGGGTGAGTAGCAGATGTTTTTCGTTCAATCAAAATTAAGATTTGAGCAAGCTTGAAATCACAAATCTTGCATAAATTGTACCTTTAAGGGCACCTCACGTCCATCAAGAAATATGATCCAATTTGCTTCCCACTTGACAGATTGACCTTTGCACCTTGCGATGGTTAATGGATGATGTCATCAGTGCTGGTAGTCACCCCTAATATTTCACATCTCAGCCTCTTTCGATAGGATATACTACTCAATACTGTACAGTTTTGATCAATTAACACAGGTACATTGTAGTGGGGCGCATTAACTCATCATAAATGCATGTATTGCTAGGAAATGGTCCCAGCTTTGTGACATACGACCAATGGCTAGAACACAAATGTTTGTTGCCTTAACAGTGTTTGCAAATTGACCTTCGTTTTCACTTTGAATTGATCCCCGTTTCAAATGTACAGCAGATCCTACGTGTTACACATGAGGTTGTGTCCACACACACACACACATACACACACAAACGCACCCCCACACACTCACACCCACACTTTCAGCTGTTCCTAACTTAAATGCTCTGAAACATGACTTGATGCATGTTCCATGTGCATTTCATCATGTCTTTTTTCATGTACTGCATCTCTATTTTCAGTAATGTATTGGGGTCGGTTTTATTCATTTATTTTGGAAAATTATGGTTTATAAGACATGGACATATTTTAACTTTAAATTCTGTATGAAAATTGAGTTTTTGATGTTTTTGTTATAATCAGTAAATGTAACATTTCTGTGAAGCCAAATCATGGAGGATGAAGCTAAAATAGACACACGCACACACACCCAAACTCACACATACACACACACTGTTTTCTGTTGTCCTCACTGACTAAAAAACCTGTATTCTATCTTATCTTTTTCTTAGCTTATTTGGCCAGGGCAAATCAATTTTTTGGTTCCTGTGAGAGTCTAAGAACACTTTGTCCAGTGTCTCAGGTGCTCTGCTTTTACATTCAAACTAATGCATCAGTTCCGCATCAATAGTGAATGTATTCTGCCTCTTCAGCATGGTCCAATCAAGCGCCATATATACCGCCGAGGTGATCTCACTCGGGCACTTTAACGTGCGTTCTCGTTCACAAACATCACTTGGCTGCCAAACGTCAATGGCGGTAGCGTTAGTGCTAGCGGATATGGAAACTCCCAGCTCTGTCACTTCTTGTGGTGTTTAAAAGTATAAACGAGAGTACACTCGTGGTGTTTAATGTACACACAAGTACTCTTGTTAGAAGTATACATGAGGGGCCTCTTTTCAGATCACACACATCTTGAAAAGATGTTGGCTATCGCATTGCAGTCACTCATGACCAGAGACACG
>JAOPJJ010000093.1:8979081-8990895 GCA_027122795.1 Enchelyopus cimbrius | reverse complement strand
ACGCTGGTCAGCTTCTCCATGTGGTCGTGGGTTTTGCCATTGTAGATGACCGCCGCCACTGAGAAAATCAGTTTGGGCTGGATCTGGGAGAACCGGTCCAGAACACCCTGAGGGAGGGAGGGAGGGAGGGAGAGATGGGTCTACTGTGAATATTAATAGGCCTGAGGATGACAAATGGAGGATGTGAGCAGGCAGTGGCCCACAAGAAACCCGCCACAAAGACATCTAAATACACCGTCCTCCTCGCACGCTGCTCTCCCACTCCCACGCTCTCGTCTACAACGGCGTGACGTTGCTGGACTTGCAAAACATTCAAACCCCCCATCAACTCCTGTCAGATGAAGTGAGTGGCACATAACCAAGGGGCGAACACCGTTCACAAATACACCAGTGGGGTCCTGCATTAGCATCCCCTAATGCAACAAATCCACTCTCGCAACACTCAGCGAAACAACTGTAAATAATGCAATTGATCGATTGGATTAATGGCTATCATGCGCATACACTACTATAACCGGAGTACCAGAAAGGCTATATTTAAATAACAGGAACGCACCTATTAGAACAGAAGCCCTAACAGGTACCCTAAGGACATCGGATTTAGCTTTAATTGTGGAAATATGAAGGGAATGACTGAATGGACAGGATGCAGAGGACGTGCCGCGCAGGGCGCTTCACCCGGGACTCCGCCGCGCCGCGCCTCCTCACCTGGGTTGTTCCTCTCCAGCAGGTACCAGCGGTAGAAGGCCCTGCGCTTGGAGTCGCTCATCTCGAGGCCCTGCTGCAGCAGCCACTGGGAGATGTAGCTCTGGCTGATCCCTGGTCAGAGGGAACAGAACCAGACCGTACACACACTGGCTCCAAAGCTCCGAGCCGCAGACCCGGAGTCAGATTCTACCCCGGAGCCATACGGACCGTCAGATCACACTAACTGTTCACTGCGCGCACCTTCAAACATCCTGAATGTGCCGATTTGCTCTTAAAAACAGCTGTTATTCTAATGGACCTGTTCTATTTATCTGCATTATTTATGCTTTTTATGTTTATATAGATACTTTACCTTTTTGCAATAACAATAATAATATATTTAATTTATTTAACTTAACTTTAACTTAATGACCTCAAAGTGCTATTTCTTGTACATTTAAAACGCTGTTTTGACTCACCCTGTCTGGATTGCGTCTACATTTTGTTGAGTGCAATGACAATAAAGAGAATTCTGATTCTGAACGCTGATTCTGGAGGCAGAGCGGCACTCTGACACTCCGTTCCGCCGCCAAGCAGCCAAACTTATGTCCATACGTGAGGCGGGGGGGTCGCGCCGGTGGTGTCAGCGCGCCACTCGCTGCCAGGAGCTAATTGATTTTGTATTAGAGACTGGAAAACCACTTTGTCCTTGCGTTGTCCTTGTCGTTATTCTGGCCGTAGAGTTTGGCAACGCGTGTCACAGAAACCGTCCTTAAAAATGCATGCATTTGCTAAGCCTGCCGTTATGAAACCAAAGGAAACGATCTGCCTCAAAAACACTGGTGTCCCTCGGCCCCCCCAGTGTTATGAGCACAGACGCGTCTGTGGCTGTGAGACCGTCTGTACCTGTGACCTGGCCCACGATGGCCTGGGAGATCCTGCGGTTGTTGAGGAACACTTTGATCTCCTCTTTCACCAGGTTGCTGTCCCTCCTGTGATGCAAACAAACCGAGCACTGCTTCAGCAAACAGCAGAAACACGCTCAATACAAAATAGACGTGTCTTCTTCCATCACAACAGCCGCTTTAACTAAAGTTTCATCGCAGGACAAACACAGATTACCGGTTTGCTCTTTTCAAAGACCAGGGACCAGGGGTCTACTACACTGGTCTACTGGTTCCCCCCCCCCCGGTCTGAAGGGCCTGTTGGAAGCCTGCTGCAGTGAAAAATGCTAATTACCAGTGTATTACAGAGCTGCTAATGCTAACGTAGCCATCATGCTAACGTACTAGAAAGCAAGTCCGCCCCCACATGTTCCTCCTCTCTGAACACAGGGGTCCTGCTCAGGGTTTTATATTTATACACAATTCTGACATCCCTGCACACCTGACCTAAATGAGCTCCACTACATATTCAGTGAGAACAAGTCAGCACCAGGCTGCTCTCATCGGCAGCCTCTGTCTCCCCCACGTCCGTCACTCGTGCGTCCTACCCCCCTCCGCACACATTCTCCACCCTCTCCCCCATCTCCCTCACCTCATGTACTCCTCCACCTTCTCCTCCAGGTCCCACTCCTCCTCCCCCAGCAGGTCGTAGCTGAAGGCCCTCTGCACCCCCGAGCAGGGGGTGTAGAGAGCCGGGGGGGGCGAGGCCTCGTAGCTGTTGCTCGGCGACAGCGAGGGCCCGTCCAGACCGGAGGTCTGCGTGGTGGCAGAGGCTAGAGACAGCGAGGACGAGGACGACGAAGACGAGGACGGGGCCTGGGCCTGGGCTGGGGCTGCGGCGGCGGAGGAGGAAGAGGCGGCGGCGGCGGTGGCAGGGGCCGGCGTAGCCGCAGCGGCGGTGGGGGGCGACGGAGTGCCGTTGGGCGGGGCGTCGGCGTGGGGCGGGCGGCGCTCCGGGTCCAGGCGCTCCAGGGACTCCAGGGCGTGGATGATCTGGGGCTTGGTCATGCCGGAGAGACGCAGGCGCTGCAGGAGGTCTATCTGCTCGATGGTGTAGCGCGGTTCCACTGCACCGACCTCCATCCTGTCATCTGGGGGAGGAACGCACAGTTGGAATAAAGACACAAAGCAATTTATAAATGTTTTAGGATTCTCAGAACAGTAAATTATTGATTTTCAAATGGAGTAACGACTGCGATTAATAGCATGGAAGATTCAACCCAACATAAAACTTTAGGCTTCTCCTCTTAATAACTTTTTGGTCATTCGACACTTTTTAATTGGCACAATATCCACTACCTCCTCGGTGAGGGAACGGACATGGTTTCAACCTGTCATTCGAAAAATGAGGTATGATTTGCATAATCAGCCCAGCACATACATCAGTCGACCCTGGAGAACAACTTTTGTTCTAAAAGCAATACGGTATGACCGGCCAAGGGGTGTCACCTGTTAAAATGGGTGTTACCTGTTAGGGGGTGTTTGGGTGAGGGGCGCCCCGCGGGGAGTGGCTCAGCGCGCGGGCACCACTGTCGCATGGCTCGCTGGAGCTCCGCTGGGGAGGAGGAGAGGCGTCCTGCTGCAGTGGATGGCAGTTCATTTGGCATGCACACTTTGCTGGCAATCCGACAGCATCCAGCATGAAACACCTCGCTAGCTTAGCAAAGTTGCTAAGTTAACACTTTACAAAAACAATGCGCCGAACTAGCAGTGTAAACACAAACGGATGGGGGAAAATACTTAAAACACCCTGAAGGAGGGGTGCAGTCGTCGTCTGTTGTTCGGTTTCTGGCTCGTTTTAGTGAATAAGGCAAGTTGCTAATGAGCTAACTAGCGCGCTAACTAGCGAGCTAACCAGCGCCCCGCACCGTCCCGGGGAAGCGGCGCGCTTACCTCCCGGCGCTGGAGGGGCAGACGGCCGCCGGACGGACAGGCTCTGCACCGGCGGGCTGGCGGATGAACGCCCGCTCCGAAGGCTTCTGTCCCGCCGGGTCTCGTGATGACGCCTCGGTCCGTAGCTCCGAGGGGTTGTGAACCAGCACAGACGGGTGAACCGTGCTGCACAGGGTCACATTGTCCGGTCCGGCGATGCAGTGGGGAATAGACTGTGTGGGGAGTATGTCCGAAGGGGGTTTGGTCTATCTTCTATCTCAATGTGTGGATCGGGGATGAAGCAGGAAGTAGTGTTATACAACATGGGAGGGACGCTTAGAATAGGGGGAAAGTTGCAGCGACAGACCGCGCATCTGTCCCGTTTCTTCAGTTCTTCTCAAGGTCCCGCAGATGCGTTAACTATGAATCCAACTATATATGCAAATAAACGCACTGTCATTTAAATATACTGCAAATATTGCATATCAGAAGTAAATGGCTTGTCATTTTTGGACAATCATTTTTATCATATATATATATGTCCAAAGGGGGGTATATATATATGATTGTATATATCATAAAAATGACATTTACTTATGATATGCCATGACAGTTGCCTTCTGTCTAATTTCATTGTCTCGGTTTGTATTATTATGAATTATTCTTGTACTCTCCGTTCTGACCAGTGGACAGTTTTCTTAATCACGTTGATTGATTGATAGATACTTTATTCATCCCATCCATACACAACCATAAAAAGACAGCCATTCAATAAATAAAAGGAATAAAAACGTGAATGAATAAATAACAATGTGAATAAAATAAGTCAGGCTGGATTGGGCCTGCAGGCACCAGAGCTGAGGTCAGCGGCCCTGTCCCCTACTGAACAGCCTGTTATGAAGGTTATCATGTGGCTGAATCCTCTGTACACTTCAACATATATCTTCAATAAACAAAGCAAATATAAATAACCTTTCTAATGAGGCCTTGTCTTTAGGCCTGAAGTGTAAAGAAAACCTATGAAGTCTTTGTCTGAGAGACTGTTAGAGTACCGTCACTCCTCTGGGCTCAAACCCTCAGTGTGCATTTCTGAGCAAGATGCCTCACTGTTCATGAGCAACAAAGCATACAAAGTGTTGAAACGGCTTCCTTTAAAATGTTCTGCTTAGTGACTAAACGGCCCCGCTGCTCTCAAGGTACGGCTCCCGATCCTATCAGTGAAGTTCTTGCGCTGTTTGACTTTCTTCATTATCTTTGCTAATCTGCCCTCCCCTTGCGCGCATGCCAAGGGGCTGGCAGTGGCACCAAGTGCACTGAGGAGGGACCGCAGCTGGAGGTTCACAGCACAGCCTGCCTGCGTTGCTGGAAGAAGTCAGGGGGGAAAAGGGTGGACCAAGCGAGACCTTAAAGGCACACCATGAACTGGGCCTTCCTCCAGGGCCTCCTCAGCGGCGTCAACAAGTACTCCACAGCCTTCGGCCGCATATGGCTCTCCGTGGTCTTCATCTTCAGGCTCATGGTGTTCGTGGTGGCCGCCGAGAAGGTGTGGGGGGACGACCAGAAGGACTTTGACTGCAACACGCGGCAGCCTGGCTGCCACAACGTCTGCTACGACCACTTCTTCCCCATCTCCCACACCCGCCTGTGGGCGCTGCAGCTCATCTTCGTGACCTGCCCGTCGCTGCTGGTGGTGCTGCACGTGGCGTACCGCGAGGAGCGCGAGCGCAAGCACCGGCTCAAGTGCGGCGAGGACGCCAAGCCGCTGTACGACAACACGGGGAAGAAGCGCGGCGGCCTGTGGTGGACGTACTTCCTCAGCCTGATCTTCAAGATGCTGGTGGAGGCCGTGTTCGTCTTCCTGCTGTTCTACATCTACGAGGCCACCTTCTTCCCGCCGCTGGTCAAATGCCGCGAGGAGCCGTGTCCCAACGTGGTGGACTGCTACATCGCCAGGTAAGACCCCCCCCCCTGGGACCATAGGCGTAGTTTGACATTTGAGCCAGGGGGGGCAGAAAAAAAACCTATTGTAGCCGCTGAGACCTTGCTTACCACTTGGGGAACACGGCCCACAGCCCATACGCGAGTTTGTGTTCCGTCTTTGAACTACAGTGTATTTGCGCCTACCTGGCCCAGTGGGGGGTGGTTGTGTGTTTGGACCTGGATGGGTCCAAGAATCTCCTCCTCCCTGTAACCTGACCTTCCTGTGTTGCCCTACAGACCTACAGAGAAGAAGATATTCACCGTGTTCATGGTGGTGACCAGCTTCGTGTGCATCCTGCTCACTATCTGCGAGGTCCTGTATCTGTGCGGGAAGAGGTTCTGGGAGTGCTGCGGGGAACAGCGGCGCTCCAGTCGACTCCATGCCCATTCCTTCCCCATGGCCACCATCCCCCCGACGGGAAACAACTCAGTCTACAAAGAACCGGTCAGTCCGGAGAAGATGAAGATGGTGGATTGTAAATATCCAACGACTCCCGAGACTTCTGCCCCAGCGTACAGTCTGGCCATCTCTTGAACCACTAAATACAAACAGACCAAGTGGTGGAAATGTCCTGTTAGAGGACGATAGCACACATATATTGTCAACCTAGCAACTTATGGCAATGAGCAAGTTTACTCTTTAGTCTTATGTTGTAATCACCGGAAGCATTTGTAATAACTGAAGGAAAAAACGAAAAACAAAAAGAAAAACGTTTAACTAGCCATCGTTCATAACTGTTTAATGGTGGCTCTTTGGTTTTGGAAAAGTTTAACATAACTACTTTTTTTAAAAGGATTTAATGCTTGTTTTTTAGGTCTCATTTTATCAAAACATTTTTTTTATATAATCTTATTTGATGCTTGTATTATTTATTTTACATGTTTCCATTAGCACACCTGATTATGGTTGTACAATATAACTTTTCAAATAAAATGATTCCTGATGAACCTTCAGCTGAAACGCATGTTTTTATTGGCGATGATTTTTGGTGGAAACAAGAGGTTTGGAGGATGGATTTGAAATGAGTATTCTAGAATCCAAAAGGCAATATCAGAAGTATGCAAGTTCACCAATGAAGAAGAATACCTCATTTGGGAGCTGGCTAAGAATCCACCCCATTAGTACGAAGTTACACATCATAAAATACATGATTTCAAAAACAGACAAGGAGCAACTCATGAAAATAAAGCACTGTACAAAATAAACAAAGGATAACAAATAGGATAGGAATAGAAAGTGCACTCTTCAGTTACATCGCTGTCGCCCTGAGATTTGAACTCCAAGTCATCAGCTCTAATGCGCTCTGAAAGTTCCTCCAGAGTGGAAAATTGCTTGAAAGTTGCTCAATCAATTTCAGAGCCTCATACTGGGTACCCAGCCATGTCCGAATATGTTAGCTGATGGACATTTCTTAGCGTGTGTTGGCCAACGTGACCACTCCTATCCTAAACCCCGAGGCTAATCTACTGCATCCTGTATCCGAGGACAGGTTCTCCGTCATCGTCTGGAGTTGATAAAGAAATGACAGACATTATTTGATACTATACTTTACGGTAGGGGGTTGGTCTTTGTGTGCGCTCCACTTGGACACGATGACCAACAGCGCTGACTGGACGTTTCTCCTGGACGAAACCAGCCTCGTATCGCATCTCCTTGCCCGGTATCACAGGACTCATGAGCAAACATGTGTTAGGTGGTGGCCCGGTGTATTGTTAACTTATCAAAAAGCACGGGACAATAGAAATAGATTGATACCAAATGCACCTAATGGGGCTGATAAGGAATTGCCTCGCAGTGAGAACATGACAAGTTAAAGCCCAATCTTAAAAACAACTCAAGACACTGTTATAATGTGTTCTGTTTGGCAGAGGCTCTAAAGTGGTTAATTAATGAGTTAATTCATTAATTCATGTGAATGTTTGTTTTGATGAATCCTATATAGACCCATATCAGTAGATGAAGGGTTGATTTTCGCATTTCAGTATCGGTGAGCAGCAACAGTATTTTTGAGTGTTCAGTCGGAAGATTGTGTTGCCAATTGGGTCGATCGGTATTTGCAGACAGAGGCAGAGAACGCAACTGAAATAGATTGAAAAGAGCACCTAGAGACGTTTAACAAGACCCATTAGTACAGCAAAGACTTGGACTTGGTCCAAACTCACTGGACACACCTACAGACCGGCACCAAGCGCTCGCTGCTCACTGGGAGGGATTGAGACTCGCCTTGTGCTGACTGGAAGTGAGGTGGTCACGCTCTGATAGCCTCCAGAACACCATGGGCCGAGAGTAGGGCCTGATACTGAAGGTAACGTTTATGAATTCTCCTTTGTGTTGTTTTGATCTGATTTAATGGATATCTTGTGTACTTTAGGACTATTTCTTACAAAACGTATTGAAGAAGGAGCCTGACCAACGCTTCTAAAAAGCACTTTGAGGTGGGCTTTAGAAGTTAGATAGTTTAAATATAGCGAAACAAGTTTTGATAAGTGAGTAAAAAGGGTTTGTTTATCATCTTTGTAAATGTATAGGATTTGCATGATCAGTAATTCTGATGGTTCATTGTTTATAGCTCATCAAAGGTCTCCAAGAAAAGAAAAACCTGACTGCAATAGTGTACCTCCAGTCACTCCACCTCAAAGGAACCCTTACGCCCTCCTCAAAGGAACCCATACCCCCCCCTCAAAGGAACCCTTACGCCCTCCTCAAAGGAACCCTTACGCCCTCCTCAAAGGAACCCTTACGCCCTCCTCAAAGGAACCCATACCCCCTCCTCAAAGGAACCCTTACCCCCTCCTCAAAGGAACCCTTACCCCCTCCTCAAAGGAACCCTTACCCCCTCCTCAGAGGAACCGTCCAGGCCCGTCAGCATGGACTGGAAGAGCCTGGAGGGGCTTCTCAGCGGGGTCAACAAGTACTCCACGGTCTTCGGGCGCATTTGGCTGTCGGTGGTGTTCGTCTTCAGGGTGATGGTGTTCGTGGTGGCGGCGGAGCGAGTGTGGAGCGACGACCAGGCCAACTTTGACTGCGACACCCGACAGCCAGGGTGCAAGAACGTCTGCTACGACCACTTCTTCCCGGTGTCGCACATCCGCCTGTGGGCGCTGCAGCTGATCTTCGTCACCTGCCCGTCCTTCCTGGTGGTGCTGCACGTGGCGTACCGCGAGGAGCGCGAGCGCAAGTACCGCGCCAAACACGGCGAGCACGCGCGTCTCTACGACAACACGGGCCAGAAGCACGGCGGCCTGTGGTGGACCTACCTGCTGAGCCTCGTCTTCAAGAACGTCATGGAGGTGGGCTTCCTCTACCTGCTGCACCTCATGTACGACACCTTCGCGCTGCCCAGGCGCGTGAAATGCAGCGTGAGCCCCTGTCCCAACGTGGTGGACTGCTACGTGGCCCGGCCCACCGAGAAGACCGTCTTCACCTACTTCATGGTGGTTGCGTCCGTGGCGTGCGTGATCCTCAACCTGTGCGAGATGTTCTACCTGATTGCCGTGCGGCTGGTGTCCTTCCGGCAGCAGGGCAGCATCCATACTGCTCCAGAGAGGACGTGCTCTGAACGGAAGGGTTTGATGTGAGAGTGGGTTCGGGGGGAAAAGAAGAAGGACTGCGTCTCATGAGAATGCCTATCTGGCCTACACACCCGAGGGGGCTTGGCTTTTACCTTTTCAAGATTGTTCTGTAAATTCTTATCACATTAGATTGAAGGTTACAGCGTGTGTGGCGTACATCCAGTTGCATGACCTACGCTTCACTGTGTCCAATGCTTTAGGATTCTACTCGTAGGCACAGTGGAATAAGATTGAAATGCAGGTGCACTGATTTCATGTGTTTCACATCAGCAGTGGCCACTTCAGTGCTCGAAAATATGTGTACAACACATGTTGCATTCAATGTAATCTTCGTGGTGAAAATAAATACTAAAACAAAATGCAATTCTTTGTATATCAACACCTCACTGTAATGATGCCCTTCTCCCTTAGCGTGTGACTCGCCAGTGATGTGAATGCCTTTACTTGTAAAGCCCGCTAGATGGCACTGTAAGGTCACTCCCTTAACAGCTAATAGACAACACGGTGCACCGACATGCGTGTGACTGCATCCTTAAAGAAGATCGCTTTAAGAAGTCTTCCAGACAGGTTTTTAATCGCATCGTCCTAAAGATCATCGGGATCTCACACCACATACCCGTTTGCTTTCCTCACAGGCCACACGCACAACTTCAGATGAGTTCAAACTTCTTAACGAACGGATGAAAGCAGCTAGACGTGGACATCAGGGGGGCATTGTACGCCTCCTGTCCAGTCTATTATTTTACCCCAGTGACGTCACTGGTCCACTTTGCATCTCAGATGAGGTGGGAGGAGCGTCGTGTGCCCACAGACGCACCTGGCCTCGCTGTGATCAGCCCTGAACCACAGGCCTGTTAGTGTCAGTATTGATGACGGGCACACGGTAGCTTAACGGGATGGCGGTCAAAGGTAACAGCCTGAATTCATCTGATTATCAAATAACTTATTGATCTGATCGGGAAGAAGCAGTGGTGTGTTTGTTGGGAAAGATTTGGACCCACTTCTTTATTATTTACTTAAAGTATCGCTGAGTAACCTAGCATCGGATGGATAAACTGGCTTTATTTTGCTTTGTTTTACTATTTACTGTTTTTAAAAGTGTCGTGGATCCAAATGTCTTCATGGACGTCGTGTTGGTGGCGTTGTGCTTTCTAACGTCATGTCTTATTAGTTAGAAAACGCTTTCACTGGCAACAGGCCCTCATCACTTAGTTTACACTTCTGGTAACGTTGGATTGAAAGAGATGATACACATACTTGTTCTTTATAAAATAAAGTACATTTTTACGCACTTGAATCCTCTTAAATAATAACTTGGGTGGTGAACTCATGCAATAGCCTATTTCAGAATAATAGGATGGAAGAAACAAACAAACATGGATGCAGCAAATAAAAATAACAGTGACACTAAATGTGAAAGGCAACCCATTCTTCCTCAGGTTATAGTGAACAGTACAGCGGGTCGTCGTCCTACAAACCGGGTTTATCATTAATTTCAGTGACATTTGGTCTGTGGATTTGACCTGCCCTCTCTTTCTGATCGATAATCCAAAAAACTAAAAGGTCCCTGATTCACAGTCTGAAAAAACTGTGTTTGTATAAGATACAAAAAGATACATGCTCTCATGAATTGTACACTGAATAATAAATACCTAGTTGTTATAACCCAAGTCTGCTCTGCTAGATGCCACCCAATTCACCGCACTACCTTTAAAATAAGCACATTAATTTCCAAATCCTCAACCAAGATTGATATGTCAAATGTATGTCGAATTGTTTTGACGTGCATTAAATATTGTGTTTTTTGTAATTTTACTTGATCATTAATCTCCACCCGTCCTACTTTCTTCCACACCCCTCATTTTTCCCGCCGTTTTCTCTAAGTTAAAGGTGTGTGTTGTGCCAGCCTGGAGGACCCGCCGGCTCTGATGAAGATGGGCCTCTGCGTCATTCTGATTGGCCACGTCAACTTCCTGTTGGGCGCGCTGGTGCACGGCGCCGTGCTCCGCCACATCAACCTCCACAAGCAGGCCCGCGCCATGGAGTACTCCATCTCCAACGTCATGGCCCTCATGGCCGGGCTGGTGGTGAGCCTGCTTGGTCTAACCCCAACCCTGACCATGACCTCTGACCCCTGACCCTAACCCTGACCCTAACCTAGTGAGATCCCACCAGCCCTCATCGCCGGGCTGGTGGTGAGCCTGCTTGGTCTAGCCCGACCCTGACCCTGACCTCTGACCCCTGACCCTAACCTAGTGAGATCCCACCAGCCCTCATCGCCGGGCTGGGGGGGAGCCTGCTTGGTCTAGCCCAATATATAGCCAATGCAGAACTAGAGTTGACTTATTGTTTTTCAGCTTGTATACTATGAAACTGAACTGGAAAAATCCGTCCTGGGCAAAAGTATATATTTTATCATGTTTCTGACACGTTAGAAATTCACCCTTTAGCTGATTTCCTTTTGACTCAACGTCCATCATTGCTATATAGAGAAATTAAGGCAAAATGTCCCATGTTTCCAAAATCCCTGGCTGTACTCTTACCCAGCACACTGAATCGTAACGTGACATATTTTCACTAAAAATAGTCTTGGGATGAATGGGGAATCAGTGTTCACACGTTTCATGCAGTGTGTGATATTTTAAGTGTGTGGTATTCATGTGTTTTCACCCTGTCAGGCCGCCGGGGGGGGGGGGGGGGGGCGCGGCGCGGGGGGGGGGGGGGGGGGGGGGGGGGGGGGGGGGGGGGGCGGGGGGGG
>JAOPJJ010000093.1:8291728-8302321 GCA_027122795.1 Enchelyopus cimbrius | reverse complement strand
AACTCGGCTCAAACCTATATTCAACACCATCTCATCTTTCATGTTCTAATATTATTGTATTTCTCTCACTGTTACACATGAGAACACACATTTGCTCACACACACACAAACATTTTACGTAAATATATTGGATTGTACTTCATTAGCTCACAAAGAGAGTTGCCGAGCCAAACACACTGGTGGAGATGACCCTCCATGACCATGTCCGGAAGAGCAAGGTACTGGCAGTATTTTACATTTTTAACATAATTAAATAATATTTGATGGAAGATATGGGCTATGGGCCAATTTGAAGATATGTGCTATGAGATGTATACTTAATATAATGACATTCATTCATAACATCATGATTCTCTTGACGTTGAACAGATTGCCTATGCGTCCAACAACCCAGTCTGGGAGGAAGGGTTCACCTTCTTTGTGCACAGCATCAAGAACGAGGCGCTCAAACTGGAGGTCTGCTATTCACATTCACATTCACACACTTTCATCCAAAGCGACTTAAAAGTACATTTTGTCCCAAGGGCATAGAAACCAACATATCACTGTGGATCAGCTAGAATCAAGAACGATAGAAACAAATTCAAAGCACTCATCTGAGTAGAGGACCTTCTATTTAGCAAGGATACCTTAAATATACACTGCTTCCGTTGAAGTGCACCGTGGCCACTGAACGCGTAGAACACGGGGCCCTTCAACACGGTCCGGTCATGTGACTGTATACATGTTATTCACAACATGTTCGTTGGTTGATACCCATTGGGGACAATTATCACATGACTAGTACCATCTTCTGCGTGTCTCTCTGTCCAGCTTGTATAAGGCTGTGACGTCATCTTTCTGGGTTTCCCTGGGGGGCAGGTGAAGGAGCCCGAGAAGAAGAACGTGCTGGGTGTGGTCAACATCCCCCTCAGCAGGCTCTTCGACGTGTCCAACATGACCCTGGATCAGCCGTACCTGCTGGAGCGCTCCGGAGCCACCAGCCAAATTAAGCTGAAGGCCACTCTCAGGGTAGGGCTGCACCCATAACCCACCAGAGAGATAGACACACCGTATCTCTGAACATTTATTGATATGCTTAGGAAACAATGATTAGTTTGACCTGTGCTTCTGCTGTGATGCCCCCTATCCCCTCTGATCAGGGCTGTAGCTACTGTTTAGGACACCGAGGTCATGTCCTCTGTATTTCTTTACTGACTCCTTTGTGTTTTTGTTTCTGTGATAACGGCGCAAAGGGTAATTCATCAGTTTTAATCCGCTGGTATACCGCTTGGTTGGAGCAACCCTCAGTCGTATAAAGACACACTAAACAGTTTTGCCTAAATGTAATGTTCATCTGCCACATGGTACGGTGTACTTGTGGAGGTTTTTTTGGTGGGAGGTGAGCAATGTTGACCTTGGTATTCAAGAAATCCTGGCTACGGCCCTGCTCCTGGGATGAAGGAGTACAAAAGAACCCTTCAAGTGTTCCTTCAGTGTGTCAAAGATCAGTAATCAGTAAAAGTAAAGTTGGCTAGAAGGTTTGAGTTTTTGTAAATCTTTGCATTTCCTTTTCAATCCATTTCACTCCATGTTCCCTCATCCGTGCTCTTCATCCAAAACCAGGTCCTGACCATCGAAAAACCCAAACCCGCTCCAGTCCTCGCCCCTGCCCCACAGCCTGCCCCGGGACAGTCCGCCCCGCTAGCTACACCCTCAGCATCAGCCTCTCCCACCGCCTCCGGTGCCCACTCGGCGACCAACCCGTCCGGAGCAACCCTTCCAGCCACCCCCCTGAACGGCGAGTATGACGGCCAGCGCCGGGGCTCCTACCTGGCCACCAACGGCCGGCGGACGGCCCCCGAGACGCAGAGCATGCGCCGCTACGACTCGCACAGCCTGCTGTCGGAGAACTCCATCGCCTCGTCCCGCTTCGACCTCTCCGAGGGAGCCACTTACCCCAAGTCAGTTTCCGCTCTGTCTCCGCCTCTTTTCAGCCCAAACTTTATTGGCTGGAGTTCCAATGACGACAGTCTTACTGTGGCGAGATGCTTAACTCATACTTGCTTGACATGTATCTGAAATGATTAACTTTGAACAGCAGCTTCTACTAAATTGCTAATAATGGAGTAAAGGAGTGAGTGCTTAGACATTTTGGGGATATGGATATTATGTGTGCTTTCCAGTTGGCATCTGATGGACTCTGGTTGAGGACTGGCTTTGTAGGCAAAGCAATGAGCTCCGGAAGCACAGAAGGCAGTTTTAAAGGCAGTGATACATGAGGATTCTAGGCAGTAAACCGCCACAGCTTGGAATGGGCTATGGAAGGTTGAACGGGCAAAGACATCTTAGGTCTCAACGATAAGAGTGAAACTAGATGCGTACACAGCATAGTATATATATCAACCAAAAACATAATACTTATTTGATATATTCCTCAACTCCCAACAGAGACATCCTTGACAATAACTTGCACATTGTCTGTTAAGAGGTAGAGAAAGTTAGGACAAGGAAAGTAATAAGGTACACTGGCATGGCACAACCCCCAACCGCCTAAGGGGACAAGGGCAGCAGGTGCAATCGTTGTTGAGAAGCAGTTGGATGGATTTTGAGAATAATGGAAAATATGAGCCTAAATGATGTAGCCTACTTCTGCTCACTTTTCTTTTCCCTTCAGTAGTAGGTCTGGGTTTGCTGCATAGGTTTAGGTTATCTCCGTCCAATTTTGACCGGTCCAATCGGCGAACAGAAGGGGTGGCTGAGAGCGATGACGTTGACGCGCGCCAGTTTCAGTTTGTAGTCGGAAGACCACGGAGAAAGATGAGAGCGAAGCTATTCTGTTGCGGCGGCTGAACATCGAGAAATTAAAGCCGGAGCAAGAACAAGCTTTGCCGCTGTGCCGCTCACGAGACTAGCACCACCCCCGCGGGAGTGTTTGGGCAAACGCAGGACGTTCACTGGGAGGTGTAGTTCGCTGCCGTCGAAGCGGTGTGTCTTGAGGCAAGAGCCAAAGCAACCGATGGGCGTTGTTTGTTGGCTCGAGTCGGGTTGATGTATCTCTGCCTTTAAACTCGATGATCCAAACCTGCAGCCCTCGTTGATAGACATCGTCAAGCTCCCCTCTGCTCATTGCAACGGGGGATGGTTGGTGTCATAGACATCCTATGCACGCCAGCAGATTGCTGGAGGTCACTTTCTAGTGGTCTGGCACTGCTTTCCATATTCCTTTCGCACAAAGGAGAAGACCCCAGTGATGCTGTTATATGGATGCTTTTCTATGACCCTGATCTTCATGTGTGGCTGTTCTCCTGGTATCCCCTCATGCTCCCGACTGTGCTGGGAGACACGGCAGACCTTCTTGTGATGGCACGTATGGATGTGATATCCTAGAGGAGCTGGCTACCTGTGCAACCTGAGAGGGCTGCATGTACCGCCTCATGCTACAGCAGGGACCAGGACACTAGCAGAACACAGGACCAGACAATAATCAATCTGGAAGAATAAGCAAAACCATTACTTTTTCGGGGTTGTCTTGCCTTCTGCAGTGCTGTCATTTGAGTGCTGTGTTGTCATTTAATTTGCACCAAAGCCATGGAGGTGGTCTCTGGACTCAGTGGGTGTGTCCTCTTTGATATTTCAGGGAGGTGCTGAACCACCAGGGGACGTTTGGGGAGATCCACCTGACCTTGCGTTATGCCACCCTGAGGAAGCGGCTTGTGGTTCTCGTCAATTCCTGCAGGTAACCCCCCCATCTCGAGCATAGCAGTGCAGCGTGGGATTTGTGGGGGGGTCATTACAAGGCGTATGAAGGGGTGGACACGGGTACCTACAGCAGATACAAAAATATCCATCACATATCACCAGGCACGGATCTACAACTCTCACATACGGCATCTTGTGTGGCATAATGTAAAACGGTATTTAAATATTAATTGTATCTCGTCAAATAAAACAAAAGCTGTCCAATCCGTATATCTCTCTTTGTTAACAAGAATCATACTATCTGCAATCCCAAAAGCCCCTCCTACTCATTATTTTTTGGGGAACTGGTATAAGGTTGCAGTGTCCCGTTAATATAATGCCCACTCCTGGAATGTTATTGACCAAACGGGATCAAGGATTGTCAGTGCTGTGGTATGAATTCATCACATGACCATGTCAGATTGTCCATTTTGTTTGATTTGATGCGATAGTTATTGTGAAATGATGGTATACGATACGATATGACATACTGCATGTATATGTTATACTCTGTATTGGTGCAGAGACTTGATTCCTTGCAGTGAGAACGGCACAGACTCCTACGTCCGCTTGTACCTGCTGCCCGACCAGTCCTGGAGGCACCGCATGCGCACGCAGGTGAAGAAGAGGAACATCAACCCTGTTTTCAACGAGAAGTAAGACTGGAATTAGACAGAAAATAGTTTTCTTCTCATCATCTAAATATTAGTATCCTATTAACTTTTCTTTTCTCACCTGTTCCATCTACTCCCACTAATGTGTTCTGCTTTGTCATCTCCTCCTCTTCCTCCGCCTCTTCCTCTACCTGTGGAGTTATTCAATCATAGTCATCATGGTGATGCAGCGTTAGTATTTGCATGTCATTTTCCTGCTGTTCCTCTCCGTCGGCAGGTTTGAGTTTAATGTGTCACACGAAGAAGCTCTCACCCGGAGGTTGGACATAGCAGTGAAAAACAACAGGATGTTCCACAGCCGAGAGAAGAAGGAGATTGGCATGGTATAGAGAGTTTGGGCGAGACGGCTTGTCGGGACAGTTAGAAAGAAATCCTAACAAAATATTATAAATGTCTGAAAACTCACACATAGACAGCCATGAGATACGTCTACGGGTATAGGAATGCATTATTCTCCTTGTGTGACCATTTCTACAGTGAGGTGAGTAACCCAGCTCATCCGTTCACTCTGTCCTCAGGTCCTGATCGACCTGGCAAACCACGACCTCATAAAAGGCGTCACAGATTGGTAAGGAACCCCTCCATCTTCTTTTGTAGGACAATATCCTGTTGGCTTGTTTGTCAATTTTGGATATTTATTTACCATTTACCATCATTTGTTAAAAAAATGTTGCTGATAAAGTCACAATGGCTAATATTCCAACTAGCTCATTCCTTAACACAACCTGGACCTGTCTCAAGGAGATCTTGATTGGTTTAGGATTTCAATAATGTTATCAATATAATCAAAACCTATAACTGATTGAAATTGTACAAACACAGCTGAGCTGCGCAAGTTTGTGTTAGACAGTTGCACAATTTGAGTAGGCAAGACACTTTTCAGGTTGTTTTCTCCACCTTTTATTTGGGAGGGGCTTACTTAAGTCTTAACATTGCACTTTATATGGGCATGGCTAGTGTGATGTCAGGAATGGTTAGGAACCACTTCCATGTCCATCCGCATTTTGCAACAAAGGCTACAGCACAGGAACCGGTCACCTTTTATACAGTGACGGCATACTTTACTGACATCCCAAACTTTGTTCAGAAGTGTCTTAACTCCTACAATTCAAGTAGGGTAATACGCTTGGCTAGGCGTATTCTACGCCACTACGTCATCATATCCAAAAAGCCACTGCCATGTCCACTCGCTAATATTCTAAAGGTTCAATAACAGTAAAATTGTGCAGTGCTGTGTCCCGTGTTGCAATAACAGAAACGATGTGAACAAAACGATCTCTTATTGCCGATTTCCCCTCGACGAAAAAGAAAACAAGAAACAAGCTGAACGAGCAGACACAAATGAGTTTCATTTGTGTCTGATTAACATGTCTGATGTCTGATGACATCAGACATGTTAATCAGTTGTATCAAAAAGTTTCAAAATGATTTTATCTGACAGACGCATGTGTGACCTTCAACGTCATTTTAAGGCAATTTGAGTCCAGGTCCATTTTGTGTTGATTACATGGGTGTAAAGATCAACGTCTCAGCTTTCTGGCAATACCTTCATTATCTTTCTACTCCAAATATACTTTTAGCTACGCTCTTCCAAACGTCGACTGTCACACAACGGACTCCTGTGTGTTCGGAGCCGACAGCTTGGCCGTTAGCTCAGCCGCTAGCCGCCATTAGCTGACAGCTTGGACGGAGCCGCCAACGACTGCTCGCGGCTAAGCTAACTGTGGAGCCGACTGCCCGGCTGTTAGCCGATAGCTTAGCAGTTAGCCGCCGTTATCTGACAGCTCGGACGGAGCCACTAACAATCGCTAAGCTAACTGCGGAGCCGTCAGCTCCATAGCTCGATATATATACAACACTAGATGTCTCGTCCGCGCTGCTGGCCAATGGAGTCGAACGTCTGCACTGGCGGCAGAGTGCCTCTCCCTCCCTCTCTTTCTCCTCTCTGCTTTCCACACCTGTGGTGCTGAAAGACGCACAACGACCTGGCTGTACAACAGCTGAGTGAGATTCCGAAGACACAAAACCACAATAAATAGTTTTTAGGTGAATTCTACTGCAAATGCAGTAGAATTTGTGAGCTACAGCTACCGAAGTCAGTCACAGTGCAAATAAGATAAGGTGACATAAAAATCATCTTACCTTTACGCAGAATCAACATTGTTAGGAGAGAGAGAGAGAGAGAGAGAGAGAGAGAGAGAGAGAGAGAGAGAGAGAGAGAGAGAGAGAGAGAGAGAGAGATGCTCATCACAGGACGCATGAGGCCGGATGACGTCAAT
Organism: Enchelyopus cimbrius; assembly: GCA_027122795.1. Lineage (NCBI taxonomy): Eukaryota > Metazoa > Chordata > Actinopteri > Gadiformes > Gaidropsaridae > Enchelyopus > Enchelyopus cimbrius. The sequence continues at coordinate 8,295,648 of JAOPJJ010000093.1, read as the reverse complement.
GAATCCCCTGAATTGTTAGTCAACAATAACATGTTATTCGATCATAATCAAAATGGTTTAGCTTCGGGTGGATCAGGTATTGGAAACCTGTGTTGCTGACATAAAGTTTGCTATAGGTGTACTTAGTTCATGGTTTGCCATTGTCAAACATATGTCCTTTCAATCAAACAATCTTCAGAAAATTGCAATTTGGTATGTAGGCCTACGAACGGGTGTTCCATCTATGAAGCACTACATAAAGGAATGAATTAATTAATTAATTAATGCAGGCCAGTCCAACCCTGGATATAACTCAGGGCAGTGTAGGCCTGGTCTGCAGGATGACCGAGGACTGCCTTTCACATATCTAAGTCCACACTAAACATGTCTATTTTGTTATGAAAAATATAATAGGCTACATTTACGGTGACGAACACGGTCAGTTCACATTATTGTGTGGGATAAGAACAGATGAACGGTGTTTCAGACATACAACGCATATTTAGCACCGCTAGAGGCTCCGTGACGAAGTCAGACACGGAGAAGTTATGACGGCAGGTTCGGTTTCTGGCGCATCTCCAGGCGTACTGCGGCACCAAGTCACGTTCACCCTGCAGCTACCACGATAACTACCGTCTAACTACAGCCATTACACATCAAACACATGCTAGCCTACTCCACCAAACATCGGGTAGACCCGTCTGTCACTCTCGCTGTGACTTGATAAAAACATATGCTCCAGAGCCAATGGAAGGCATCAGTGGAGCTCCCGTCCCGTAACACCTCGCAACTCCTGCATGCGGGACAACACGTCTCACCTCCTCCAGTCAGCCGTCGTCCAAATGAGGGTTTTCCGATCGTGCACTTTAGTCCGATAATGCGATCACGGCTCGGTTCTACAGCGGAGAGATGCGGTGGTCTGTAGCCGGTGTGTGAGGCGTGTTTCACTGCAGGGGAGCGGGACACGCGCCGGAGTGCAGCGCGCTCGTGAGGATGGCTGTGGTCGTCAGTGACTGGACATTTTTAGCTGGCAATGCAGTACAGACGCTACCGTGCAGATCACCCACTTCGACGTAGCAAAGTCAAACACATGACCACGTACCGTGATGTACATTTCACGTGTGCAGTTCCATTTTGATAACAACGTAGTTTGATTCATCTGCAATGCAGCCTATAGAGACTTGTAATGTTTCTTTAATAAATAATCCATACGCTCCATAATGTACACGGAGGAGATGGATAGGGCCATTAATTTTTGGATAAAGTATTGTAAGTTTATTCTAAATTCTAAGTATTCTAAATTCAAAGTTTTTTTCTAAGTTATTTATTTTGCTAAAGACAGACCGTTTGAATTTGTCTAATTTGCAATAATAAGCAATATAATGAAATGCCGATATGGACATATGTCATACGTCAAGGATTACGCATTTGACACAGAATCGAATTTAACATCTGAAAAAAAGATGGATTTCTGTATTCGGCTATTCAGAGCACATCCCTTTAAAAAGGATTCCTTTTGTATTCTAAAGGCCAAACTCAGCTGGGCCAAAATAATTCTAAAAGTTATAATGAGCAGAAGCTATGTTCAACAAAATACACAACCATAATACAATATCTCAATCCATCAGAAAATCCTAATCAGTAACTGCATGAAGGCATCACACATAAATTCAGGGGCTATGTGGTGTAAAAATATTCGGACCTATATTTTGAATATTTCAACCTAAAGGGCTACAAAAACTTCAGACTCGATACAATAATGGTAATCAAAGAAAATACATTGAATCTAAGTTCCTGCACAACACTATATCTTCGCACTTTCAAACTTAAAGTATAGTTTCAGTATCCATCCTCTATAATTCCGGCGCCTGTCATATGACCAATAACGCAGGGGAACACGTTTAAGTGGAATGTCGTTTATTTGGATTGTGCAAAAGCAACAGAACTAGCTAACCATCACTGGAGCAGCGGAACCATTTTGATTGGTTAATGCAGCTAGACAGGACACACGAGTTGTCCTGGACACAGTTGTACAGGTAGTTAAGTTTTTCATATACTAGGGACATTTCTTGACCGCACACAGAGCAGCAGCACAGCCAATGGAAAACGGATGCACAGTGCGGCACCGCATGTCTTAGAACGTCAGGTCACAGTCTCCCAGTCTGGCCTAAAGCGCCTTCTACAAAAATGAAATAACGGGTGGTAGTGGTCATCGATGCATTGAGCGGTGTGATAGTATATCACGAGTAAAATGCCAGTAAAAAAAATATATGTTCTTTGTGTGTTCATAAACAAAATAGCACGGAATGCTTTGGCCTATTCAGTGGAATCCCCTTGTGGGAATGTGGATATGGACATAATTTACTTAGAGGACCAAAATGTACACAAAAACGTCACATTTGCGTACCATTAAAAAAGAAAAGAAAAGCAGCATGTCTTTTGTAGTACCAGTTTCTCAGGCGGGTAAAAGAAAGAAGCGTTTTGATCTTTTTTTCCGATGAGTAAGTACCCTTTAATCCGATGGAGGACTCCCCCCCCCCCCCACCCCACCCCACCCGGTCTGGGCCGCCTCAGATGGGCGTGTTGGGCAGGTGGCCGTTGGAGCCCTTGGGCGTCACGCTGAACGCCTGTCCGTTGGACTGGCTGTTGTGCGCTCCGAGGCCGTTGGCCCGTTTGGCGCGAGCGTGGGGCGACGGCTGGCCGCGCAGAGCCTCCCTCTCGGCGGGGCTGCCCCTGCCGTCCGAGGCGCTGGCCTGGGGCGCCGTCCGCTTGCGGCAGCGCTGCTTGAGGCTGAAGAGCGCCACGGTGAGCAGCGCGCTGACGCACAGCGCCAGCAGCACCGACACCACCACCAGCTCCTTCAGGTAGCTGGGGCTGCCGGCCAGCGGCTGGCGGTCCCTGGCCTTCACCCCCAGGTCCCTGGGCCAGGCCGTGGGGCTCACGCCCGCCGCTCCGGTGGCGAGTGGAGCCGCCGGCGCCTCGCTGGAAACCCAAACGGCGTCCGTGCGTCGCTCTGCCTCGGCACTTGTCGTGGGCCGCGTCCCTGTGGGCGTGGCCGTGTCGGGTCGCACGGGCGTGGGCGCGGCCAGCGTGGTGGGCGCAGGGTGGGTGTGGCGGGGGGCGTGGGTGGTGGTGGTGGTGGTGGTGGTGGTGGTGAGTGGCGGGGGAGGAGCGGCCTTCTGCTTGACGTGGTAGACGGCCAGGGTCTGCTGGTGGCCGTTCTCCGTGGACAGGCAGAGGTAGGGCCCCAGGGTGGCGGGCGTGGCCACGAAGCGCAGGCTGCCGTCCGCCAGGCGCAGGTAGACGTCGGGGGAGACGGGGCTGCCGTCGGGGCGCTCCCAGAGCTGCTGTGCGTGGCGGGAGGCCCCGGGGCACTGGAGGCGCAGCACCTCGTTCAGCGCCACCGACACCGTCTGGCCCGGAGGGGAGGAGGCTGGAGACGCACAGAAGCGGCTCGTCAGGAAGATGCCGTTTCTCCCGTTCATTAAAGGTTGCATCAGCATTTCGAGGCCGGAAAGATTGACGATCACATGCGTCGGATCTTTCCTCGCCGTCCGCTAGCTGCCCGCCCCGTAAGCAGGTCGTCGAAAAACGAGTCTCTGTAGGCAGCCTTTATGCTCCGAGATCGTACACAAAAACAAATGGGACTACCAGCCACTCCAAACCACTCGAAACATAGGCTGCCTACAGAGACGCGTTTCTTTGCTGCAGAATCGCTGATACAACCTTTGAGTCACACCTTAAAAGTTGTATCGATTCTGTAAGGTTGTAGCGATTCTAGGCCGAAGGTGGGTCTCCGTAGGCAGCCTATGCGCCGAGATCGTACACAAAAACAAATGGTGTTCGTGTACAAATAGCAGAATCGCTCATACAACCTTTAAGTTATGCTTGTATGGATTCCAGGCAAGTCGTGTCACATGGTACAATTCGTTGAATAACTC
>JAOPJJ010000093.1:8281589-8291628 GCA_027122795.1 Enchelyopus cimbrius | reverse complement strand
TCAATTGCTCAATTGATGGAAAACGCTCGGACTAGTAGACCGGTTTTGGAATGCATTGTTACGCATACTTCCAAGAGGCGCGTTTCGGTGCAAAGACCATGGGGACCACCAGCACCTATAATAGACCTATTTGATTTAGGACTAGTAGGTCTATATCATTATTTTTTGGAATGTTGGTTGCTTTGGATACAGATGTATTTCGCACACATGCGCATGACAAGAAGTCGATAAGTTATACAATAGCCTATAGTGGCATGTCTTAAGTTGCCAAACACTATCAGGCAATATAGCACATTTAATGTGAAGTAAACGGGATAGGCTAGGTTTGGATGTGTGTCCTAATCATTGAGTTACTTTCCAGGATCAAGGTGTTGGTTCATGTTACATCCCAGGATACAGGTGTTGGTTCTTCTGAGCCCATCACGTTATACAATCTAACCTGAAGGCGTACCAGTATCTGGACTGGTTTTCAACGATACGACGAATAGTGTTCGGCAGCATAGTCTGCAGGGGCGTAGCCAGGACATTATTTCTGAGGGGGGCCAGATCGGGCCAGTGTTTTATTTGGGGTGGACAGCTGCACTCAGTAAAATGCCATTATCGGCATCCACATTGGGCTTGATCCGCCCGGACGGGGTGTGGTCGCCTACGTGTCGCTCTTCAGGGATCCCCGCTCCTGTCTTGTTGACCTGCTGGCAGAAAGACATGGATTAAAAAACTCTGCAGACACACCTACTCTCAAAGGATACCGTCATGGTTGATGTCAGAATTAGCTTGGTATAACAAAGTCCCCCAACTGCTGAGAACCACTCATTAATGAAGCACTGTGCACGAGGTCGTGCTTTTATTTTGAAAGGACATGATAGGCTTATTTGATGCACGTAACTATATGACTTTGTTATGTTTTCTATATGGAAACCCACCACTGGCGCGCCACGCACTGATCCCTGTGTCTACACAATCTCACTCTAAGTCAGAAAACCGGATTGCCAGAACCTGTTTTTTCTCCCCGCCCAACCCCATCCTTAAGCGTTGGGCATGCACACACAACTCCGCGGTTGCGTCATGGATCCCCTATCATATAGGATTCAGACGATTCAGTTACAGTGAAGAGATGTGCAAAACACACGAAACAACAATCAAACGCATTGTGGACCACGGTGCAAGATAAAGGCTATTGTCTATACAAGAGGTGCGCTTGTCATGCATATCTAGGGTGGTCTTGAGTGCAAAAACACGTGTCAACTTCGGAGCTCATGAACGCTTCCAGATGTGGAAAGTATTGTTCGTCCTCTTTCAATATATAAAAATAAACATAACACACGTGTGCGCAGCGGGTCTGAGTACAATTATATTGGCCACGTCGAGTGTTTTTGGAAAATGTATTGTTGTCGGATGCAGAATGCAACACAAATTGCAAAAGAATTGTTGTAAAATGCGACAAAAAATGTCCCACAGCTCTTCCTGACTGACACGGAATCCAGTTTTCTTTTTTCGCTGGAGGGAGTATTCAGGAACGCAGCGCGTCACACTGAAGGGAGAGGAGGAACATCTTGGTCCTGCAGAAAGAAGGCTCAGACAACACGTCCAACACACCCGCAGCACCAACATGGTAGAGGTAAGCTTTTATTAACGATATTAGGAGTGCTAGCACAAGGGGTCCGAGTTGTTGTAGTAGGCCTACTAGTTGCCTACTATTTCATGTACATCTTTCGACTGTTTCACAACTTTATCCCCTTGAAGTAGCCTTTGTTCTACTACGTTATACTCCACCCCAGTTTGGTCCGGAGGGAGATTTCATCCACGTCACGTACGTTTTTCGGTATAAAAAAATCGGTATGTTCCGTCGAAAAAAGTGCGTTGACGTAGATCGTCTTTAATTTCTCAGTTTTGAGATGTCTCCGCAGTCCATCTGAACCGAGACTACGGAAGAACTGAATCTAAGATACGAGTTGTGTTCGTGATGTTAAGTTCACTGCAGGTCACTTTATAACAGGAATACCGGGACGACGTGGAGTTAAACTCCCGCAAATGGGAGACGGAGGGTAAACTCCCGACCATTTGCGGGAGTTTGGCTCCACGTCGTCCCGGACGTGAGAGCGTTATAGCGCTCTCAATGGTCAGACATGAGACTGAGCCATCCCTGCTGTCAGAAATGTTATTTTATTCAAAGAACACAAACACATTGTAACCAATTGTTGTTTTTCAACTGTATAGTTGTGTAGCAGTAACCACAGGCCTAGTCTTCCTTCATCCTTACACACCCTAATCTCGACCAAGTCGCTGGGGAAACTAGAGAAGGCCTCATGTATCTTGCCTAGGCTGACTAGGCTGCTTTATAAATGTGAGCTCACATTACTTAATGCACGCACGAATTGGCCAATATGATTAACCGACAGTGCTCATTATCGTAATTATTATTATTATTATTATTAGTAGTAGTAGTATAACGCCAGTAACCCAGCATTTTGTTTGTCTGAAATGTTTCCACAAGTGGTTTTTCAATGTGAAAGGGATTTGAAGCATCAACAGAAAGCCTCTGTACTTATTAAATGTTAGTTCATTCAATTGGATTTTATAGGTCTAATACATGACAGCGCCCCTTTTCAAAGTCGAATGGCCAACTGGCTTGTAACTCCACTGCAGCAGTTTACTTTTTAACCTGTATTACACGTATTGATGCAATATAACAAGGGCGGGGCAGAGGTGAAATGCTAGTTTTTGGTGCTGTGGGAATATCCGTGTAAAACAGAAGCCTACGATTCGTACACCCATTTGGATTTTGTAATGACAATCAACATCTTCATCGAACCATGGTTTAATGGGCATTTGCAAATACATTAAAGTTTTCATTGTTATTCGTCATTGACCTCAGGTAAAACGTTTTGAACATGTTTTACATTTTCACTCTCATTTTCATTTTCAGCCAACCAAGTTGCTTGACGTTTTCCAAATGCTATTTGTTTATGTAATAATGTAGTCTAGTAAGGGTCATCAACCATAGCTTCCCATAAGATTCAGATGTATCTCCCTTAAAAAACAAATTGACAACAGAGACAATATTAAATAAAATACTGCATTTAAAAGGTTGTATCAACGATTCTAGGCCGAAACATAAAGGATCACATTCACCTGATCTTTCCTTACAATTCGCTAGCTGCCTGCCCCATAAGCAGGCCGTCAAAAAAAAACCTGCAGGCAGCCTATGCTCCGAGATCGGAAACAAAAACAAATGGTATTAGTAAACAAACGGCAGAATCACTGATACAACCTTTAATATTGTAAGTAACACAATTTCCTAATAACACTGGTCTAATTTAATTAAACTTTTACACGCATGAGTGTGTAGATGGAATTGGAGTCTGATTTACACATCGTTGTTCCAAATCATACCAGAACAGGACAAAGAGACAGACCACTGTGGGTGTTAACTTTGCTGTTAAATTTATAATGGGATCATACTATAAAAAAAAATAATCTATAAAACCGATTAAAGCAAAATGTTGTTCTTTCATGATATTTAGTACATATAAATGTTGATAAAAGCACACCTGTGATCACTTAATAATCAGATCTGGGTTTTTTGTAAGCTTGTGTGATTGCGTGTTTAAACGCTGCGTTCTATGAATGGAATGCTGACGCAGGTATGTCTGCGTTGGGGCAGCTTGGTTTCGTCGTAGGAAGTCGCTGAGGACATGAGGACACTGTTTCTAACTGCTGATCTCTCACTCACCCCCTACAGTCTTCAGATCTTGAGAGTGCCATCGGTACACTGGTCAACGAGTTCCACAATGCTGGCAGTGGAGCCACTCTGAAGACCGAGGAGTTCAAAGGACTGGTGTCCTCCCAGCTGCCCATGATGGCCAAGGTAAATTGAATTACCTGCTGCTGGTGCCAGAAAAGCGTATCACACAGGCCTATTTTCAATCTCGGTCTGACGTCCCACATGCCTACACCATCGCTGAATCTAACGGTGTAAATCTTTAGAAGCATTTTTTTCTATTACATTGAACCAGCCCCTTCACAAGAGAGAACTGACATACAACCGCAGCACTCCATCATAATGACACAATATAGAACACTGAAACTCAAAACTCAATAACTACGATACCATGTCTGTGTGTGCGCGTGTGTGCGCGTGTGTGTGTGCGTGTGTGTGTGTGAGTGTGTGTGTGTGATGCCATAAGGGCGCTCAGGTGTGGCTGCCAGTTGCCCAACACCCTATATTCCCCCCTCTTCCGTTAGTCTTGCCCCGCCTACCTTTGGTCTCACATCTTCTGCACCACACACACCCAGCTTATGGTGGCTGCCCTGACAGACTGACTTCTCCCTCATTGATAGGTCTTGAATTTCCCTCACCTTTGATTGACTGGTAGGCAGGATTCTCTGACTCTGTTAGGGTAGAGAAATCCGGGTTTGTCAGAAATTGGTCTCATTCAGTGGCAGCAGGCGCGGTCAACTCAAAAAAGATTTCCATGCATTTCACTGACTAATAGCTGAAGGATTTCTGTTATTTAAAAAAATGACACTCCTAGAGTTTACCTACAGCACCTTAAAGGACCACTAGTATCATCGGATGTCATTTATTTGTGCAAATACAATGTGTGACCACAAATGTTATCGGTTTGTTAGGTCGTGGATTTCGGGTGTCAGCATTTGATACATGTATAATGATATGACGTTGATAAAATGAACCCCAAATCCTATTTCCCACAGACCATTGGCTCAGACCAGGGATGGAGTGACATCCTTCAGAAGATGGGCGTGTCCGGGGACGGGGAGGGCGTGTCCTTTGAGAAATTCTGGGGTCTGATCCAGTCGCTAGCCACCAAGCAGTTCGGCCAGCTCAGCCTCGACAAGGCCTCCAACTGCACCAAATGCATTGTGCTGTGAGGAGACCAGGGAGCCTGTTTACCATCTATTCACCTTGGCGTACACATCCTAGCTCTGTAGCCATCAGACCACCAGCAGGACAGGAGTTAGAAAGCTTTAAACACTAATCCCAGGACAGGAATAGCTAGCCTGTACAATAAACCCTTTTGATTTGCAATAGTTATTGGAACAATTGATATTGCCATTCCTCTGTTATATTTGTGTTTGGTTTCTAAACTTTCAGCAACATGAACTACAATTTCTTTTAACATACCTGAAGTCATCATTTTGGTTAATTTGAAGCAATCATTTCATTACATTACATGTTCATGAAATGAAATCCAGCAATAATCAAGCTTACAGTATTTTCTTTATTTGGGCAGTAAAGCTTTAAGATAAGAGTTAAACTGTGAGTCCTGACTACAGAAAAAATATAATTTGAGATGATAATTGATCTTTAGTCCAACTTAATACAATTTTGTTTTGCATATCTCAATCAAGTGTCAAAACTTAACTAAAATTGTGTGTACAATATAACATTTTGCACTGTTTTACTTCTTTCTCTCCTCAATATGACCTTGAAAATGTATTTATACGAGAATGTTATCTCTATGAACTGGCCAATGTGACACCATAGGATAATTTACACCATTTATTAAATAAACATTTGAAGAAATCAAAGTAACCCAAAGAGTTTATTTTTTGGTAAAAACATATTTGTCTTTAAGCTTTACAATGTAATCAAATGTGCCTAAGGCAAACACATGTATTGCAACACTGATAACACATTTAGATTTGCATGAATATAACAGTTTGAGCAGATTTGCATTCTTATTCAGTGTCTACAGACTCCTGATTTGCAACCTTTCTTTATGAGGTTTCAATAATATCCTGCACCTTTATTTCCTAAAAGTTGATATTCCACTTATTTAAAGGGGCAGTAGCAAGATTCCATTCCTCCCAATGTTTCAGACATTGAGAAAACGTGACATTCTCTGGTCTATAATCTATTCTGTACTGTATCAAACAGAGGCACACACAGTCAACTGGAAAACAAATTGTCGTGGAGCATTTCACTATATCAAATGTATAGAGTTTATAGGTGATTCAGTCTGACAATTGCAAAACTGTCAGGTACACATCCACAAAAGCCTCATTCTGTGGTTTAAGGGCCGGGGCATGTCTGTCTCCGTGATGAGGGGGCGGTCATTGACAGACAATGCGTCATACCTCTTGTCGAGAGGACCGTGTAAAGAAAAGACCACCATGTGGCTGCCACTGCGCTGCTGATGCAACTGTGACGTCTGCTTTGAAGAGTTTTTGATCTTTGGTGGATTCAAAAACAGATTCTGGGGGGGAGGGGGCATAGCCGGTCGAGGAGTATCAGACGAGTTACTCTCCTCTCCGTTTGGTAAACTTTTCGTACATAGCAAAGGTCTGACTCCGTTTCCTCCATGGCACTGTCAGGGTATCCAGTTTCTATGAGCACATCACCAAGAATGCTGGTGATTTGTTTGAATGCCTTTGATCTCATGTTCTTCTTTTGAGTCGAATTGTTTTCATGTGTGTGTCAAAGACCGTCTGGGATGAAGTGAGGAGCGTTATTCATTCTCTATGAAGAAAAGGCACCAGGGAATCCAAATTTTGATTTAGATTTTTTTTAAGGGACAAACATTTGGATTTTGGAAGCTGTCTACTTCAGCTGCCAGAGAAAATATTTCCAGTTTGTCATCTTGAGACACAATTCTTCCCAGTAGGGCTTGTGGAGACCTGCACATTTTGACAATGACAAGCTTAGTCTATTTGAAATAGGTGCTTGAATGATTGAAAAGGCAAGGCAAGATCGTTGCCCTATACTCGTACTGTCCAACTTACATGTTCAAATTGTTTGTCTTTATTTCTATAACTCTTAAATTGCAATTGTAGATTGCCAAATAGCTTAAAAATAATGTACAAATTGTGCAAACACCATGAAAATAGATTTAAACAATGAAAAAAAGGGTACACAAATACGATTTACTATATATATAGTAGGCTATATAGTAAATTACTTTATTTCTTGTCCCACTTCTTTGAGTATTTGTAATCGATAACATGGAGGCGAGTGCGCTTTTTAATTTCGACGGTAGATGGCGATCATTGCATTTAGCAGACGACTGAGCTGTCGAGGAAGAAGCCCAGGGAACGGAAGAGAAGAGCCGCCATATTCGTGAGGTCCAGGACGTCGGCTCAAAGGTCTTTTTGCAATACTACCATGAGTATCTCCGTACCGGTTATATTGTACTCGTTTCACAAGTATTCCGTTAAGGTCTTGATGCATGCTTGGTGTAGCTTGGCGTAGTGTCCGAAAGCAATATATCACGTACCATGAAAGCCAAATGTTGAGTAATATTTGTCATTAACGTTAGCTTAAAACCGTGTTTAAAAAAACTAAGATGGAAACCACGACGCGATTTGTTTGTCATTAAAGTGTTTTTTACATTTTGTTTGTCAAAGACATATTTAACTGATAATGGGCACCGCGCGCACTTCGGTCGACAAACGTGTGTCCTTATTTTAAGTAATTCAAAGTCAGGTATCTTCTTAAAGGAGACACAGCCATCAACATATCTTCTGGTTATGACTATGTTTTTTTCCACTTTAAAGAATTGTAATATATTTTTGCAAATCACAAACATAACACGTCATTGAATTACACATTGTTATTGTAAATATATTTGCAGATGCCCAGACATTGCTCAGCGGGAGGCTGTAAATCTCGCGACAACCGTGAAACTCGCAAGGCTGGTATTACTTTTCACAAGTAAGACGTTTTGTTTATGTTGTAATTTAAACCCTATTGCTTTTTAATGTTTGGCTAATCTCCACCGTTAGAAATCACTATTTTGTTCAATAACGGTTTTTTTTCTCCTCCCCAGATTGCCCAAGGGAGCAAGCCGAAGGAATTTATGGATTAAAAATTCACATCGCAAGGGTCTTTGGAATCCCCAAACAGACTTTGTTTATTTCTGCTCAAAACACTTTACCCCAGAAAGCTTCGAGCTCACTGGTTATAGGTCTGTGAATTCTATCAATTATTATTTTCTGCTTTTGAATTCCACATCAAGTTTTGTAACCATAACCATAAGTCCGCGAAGAGACATTGAGTAAAACTGATCTTCTATGGTTACATTTCACAGTGGAATACGCAGATTGAGAGAAGATGCCTTCCCAACCGTATTCGATGCGTCGCTGGCGCCCAAACGCAAAGGACCCGGGAGGCCTCGCAAGCGCGATGCCATTCATCTCAGGTTCATATGTTTTTCATAAAGGTGTCAAATGTTTACGTAAACATCTCGCTCGTCGAGCCTAGCCTTTTGTCAAATACAGATGTTTCATTGTGAGTATTGAAAATATCAACAAAGATGTTGGTGAGTTTTTTTATGATGTGGTCATATGAATCCACATTAACCAAATCCATATGAATTCCACGTCCTGAATTTTTTGTTGTTCTGCACTTAGAGCTCGCTCTTATACAGTATTATATTTTAGACAGAATCCACCGAACAGCGCCCAGGACCCGGTTCTGAAAAACGAGGAGGAAGCTGAAAAAGCAGACTGCGAGAACGTCCTAAACCTGGCACCGGCGAAGGAAGGAGAGTCCAGTGTGGCGCCGGTGGCGGCGGCGGAGGCTGACGTCGGCACATCTGCCTCTCTAAACGAGGCCGCCTCCGAGGCCGACGACCCCTCCCGGCCTGGAGGCTGCCCCTCTCCCTCGGTCCCCCCGCAGACGACCCCGCCCCTGGAGTGCCCCGCTTCCCCGTCGCGCTACATGCGGCGTCTGCCCCCGCCCCCGGGGTTCTACCTGCCCAAGGAGCACAGCTACGCCCAGCTGTGTCCTCTGCTGTGGAGGCGGCGCTGCGAGCGCGCGGTGGACTGCTTGGAGAGGGCCCTGCGGCAGCTGAGCGCGGCGCGCAGGCGGGAGAACCGGCTGCGGAACGCGCTGTCCAGGCTCCGGGAGAAGCGCCCGAGGCCCGGCCCCAAGGAGCAGGGCCAGAGAGCCGGCAGGGACCTGTGGCCTGCGGGGGGGCGGGTACGCGGAGCTGCCTTCCGGGCGGCCGGGGACGGGTCTCTGTCGGCCCAGCAGGAGGCGGGCGGGTGCGATCCGGACACCGAGGAGGCCGGAGGAGGGGAACCGACGGACGGAGAGGAAACGGGAGATTATTGTTTTAACTGCAACAGAGCCGGGGACGGGTGGTTCAGCGCTGACGCATGCTCAGCGTCCTGGCCAAGAAATAAAAACAAACGCTTTATCGTGCGTAACGGCGCAGCGAGTTCTCCGGTGGACGGCACACGTCTTCCGCTGCACCTCAAACCGCCTGGGAGTCACCAGGACATGTTTTTGGAGAACAAAGGGAAAAACCTAGGAGGACTTCATGAACACCGATTCAGTTCTCCGGAGTTGTTGGGCAACACTGAAAATGTGCAGCTGGTGGTTCTTGAAGGACCACCTGGAGTTGGGTTGAAGAGTAGTCCTCTACAAATTACCTTCAAACGTACAGCCACCCAGAGCCTACCACAAACCCAGGCTCAGGTAGGCCTTCAGCAGCTCATCTTGGACGAGGGGTCGCTGCAAAACCCCCAAGTCCATCATCTGCAGCCAGTGCTGTCAGACCTTGGGGCCACAGGGGGTCAGTCAAAGGGTGCACACGTTTACAAGGAGCCCTGCCAGCAAGTGTTTTTTGTGCAGGAAAGCACAGAGGGACAGCTGTTGCTTGTTCCAGCTCCTACCCAGGACCGATTAAAGGGTGCGGACAGGACTGACGATGGGGCTGAAAATATGCAAACCGTACTGGAGCCAGAAATGACTTTTCACCCGGATTTAGGGCCGATAACAGAAGACGAACAGAACCAAGGTTTAGTGCCGTCCAATGGGAACGATCTGAGTACAGTCGTTACGGAAGATATGAGGAAAACATTGAAGGAACATTTAGAAGGTTTTCAGCTACAGCTTCGTACGGAGTATATTACTTGAAGAAAACGCCACTGCTAGCTTCCCACTGAGCCCATGTGTTTAGTTTGTTTATAATGATGCATTATTTAATGAATGTCGAGGTGTTTGAGATGTTAGCAAACAACGGACCTAATAAACCTGAGATTGGTTCTATAATGTTTCATGCCACAACAG
>JAOPJJ010000093.1:8207530-8219611 GCA_027122795.1 Enchelyopus cimbrius | reverse complement strand
ATTTCTGTTTACTTCCGCCCCTCGCACACACTGCGGGTCAGTACACGTCACACACGCAGCTAGCACAAACCAATCAGTGTTCCCCAACGTCCAACTTCGCTCATGTCCGACTCCGCATGCTAAAACTGACCGCCTCCCGACCAGCCCTTCTGGTTCCCGACCCCCCCCCCCCCCCAGAACGTCTCGGGACACACCAAACCAATTTCTCTCCAACTCCTCCAGATGCCCATCCGTCGGGTTGGTGTATCTCTGCCTTTAGACCGCTCAGCCATCCTGACTTCTGCACTTGGGGGGCCCTGCTGGACAAGTGGTGTGAATGCAGGAGCTTTTTATTAGTTTTTGCCCGAAAGGAAAAAACACAAGATGGGTCCATAACTCAGCCAAGGGGATCCGATCCCGCCGGTTTTATCAGGGTCTATAGACCCGATACAAGTAGTTGTCAACCTTTTTGGAGAAAACGCCCCCGTGACCTTACTTTGATCATCTGCCCCCACCAATTTAAAAAATAAAATAAAAAACAACCCTTTATGAGCCTGTTTTATTATAAAGCAGTTTTATCCCACTGTCATAGGCAATATGAGGATGGTTGGATAAAAAAAAAACACTACCACATCAGCAATAGTTGAAATTAGGGCTCAAACAGCTAAGCTGCGAGACACCTCAAACTTGGTGGCAGGCTGCCATCAGGAAGTAAGCCCATTTCTCAGCAACTTGTATAATAACCAAACGTGGAACATGGACTCAAGACATCATCCTGGGGACATCCCCCTAAAATGGTGACCTTTGACCTTTGGTAAACTTTGATTGCAGGAGCGCTGCAGTGATCTCATATCTTCATGGCTTTTAGGTATCCAAACCAAACTTGGCTCATTGTCTTGCGACCCCATCCTGATGATGCACAAATAATTTGGTGACATTTGACCTCTAGAGGGGGGGAGGGGCATTACAGTCACTGCAAGTGTGATCATTTCTCAGCCATTCATTTATGTTTTGATGTGAAAACTGATGACGGCATGTTCCAAGCGGCAATGATGGGGTTCAAAACGAAAGTGCTGATGGCCGTGTGTCTGACCAAGTTCTATTTTGTTGATGCGGCCACTTTGGCCTACTCTGCTTGACCCCTTCATTGCTGCTCGCAGCTATGTTTTATTATTATTTTTGGAATCAATAGGAACATAAAATGTAGGCACCAAGACGTGTCATTTTATCATGGACAAAAATCATGTGCACATCACTTGAACAACATATATGCACATTGCATGAATAATCAGGTGAATATCAGGTGAATAAGGGAACTATCAAACCAATCACGAAACAGATTGCGCGCATACCTATTTAGGTATCTATATATTTTTTGTATTTGATTAGCTACGGTCTTTTCGTGGATACTACGCTTCGAGCAGCTGGAAACGAACGATAGCTAGTGGAAGGAGGAAAACGAGCTGTTAACCCGCAAACTTTTAACCCGCGAATTTGGGCTATGTTTATCGTGTCACTATAGAGATCATGACGATAGCTGATGTAGCAGCATGTGCTGGTATGAACTGCGCTGTATGACCACTGAGCATAGAGATAAACAGTCAAATGTAGCTGAGGCGGTATAGGGCTTAGAAACCTATAAATGAAAATAGCCTATTTATTTCAGGTACCCTATTTTTTACAAAAAATATTTGAAACTATGAAAGTTTAAAATGTAACAAAAATATAAGTAAATCGCGTTCCCAGTGCCCCCCTAGGTTGTATGAACGCCCCCCAGGGGGCGGTACCGCCCCTGTTGAGAAACCCTATGATACATGCTTATTCTGTCTATGTGATGGGCACAGGGACAGTTTATTCAACCCCAAGGGATACAAACATGGTCAAATTTTTTTTTTTACAGCAGTTGGCGCAAATTTTTATTATGACAAATAAATTGTAAAAATAATAATTATAAATCTTGGATTACATTTTTGGATTGAGAAGCTGAGTATTCTTTCAGAAATTTTAGCCAAGGGGAAAAAATGGTCTGAGACAAAAGTTGTCGCGTTTTTTTCCTCCTACAGCTACTAAATCCAATTGAAAAAATCATGTCAGAAGTGGGATTCGAACCCACGCCTCCAGAGGAGACTGCGACCTGAACGCAGCGCCTTAGACCGCTCGGCCATCCTGACTCCTTTTATTTGGTGCCATGCTAGACGCATGGGCGCAATATGGGAGCTTTTTATATTTTATTTTTTGCCAGAAAGGAAAAAATCAGAAAGTACCCCTGTCGTCTTTTTTCAACCAATCACCGATTAGAGATGAGTCCGTAACTCTGGTTTCAACCTTGCTGCACTCGGCGGGCCCTGGGGGACGCGTGGTGCAAATATGGGAGTTGTTTTTTTTGCCAGGCACAAAGATGGAAGAGAATAAGTGGTTCTAAACCTTTTTTGAGCAAACGCCCCCATGACCTTACTTTGATCATCTGGCGCCCCGCCAATAAAAAAAAAAAAACCCTTTATAAGCCTGCTTTATTATAAAGAAGATTTAGCCCACTGTCATAAGCAATAGGAGGCTGGTTGGATAAAAAAAACTACCACATCAGCATTGGTTGTAATGTAGTTTTATTTATTTTTTATCAGTAGGAACACTAAATGTAGGCAACAAGACGTGTCATTTTATCATGGACAAAATTCATGTGTGCATCACTTGAACAGCATATGCACATCCCGTGAATAATCAGGTGAATAACAATTAAATATCAAACCAATCACAAAACATCCCGCGCATGAAGCCTATTTAGACATATACATATTTCGTATTTGAATAGCAACGGTCGTTCCATGGATGCTACGCTTAGAGCAGCTGGAACCGAACAACAGCAAGTGGAAGGAGGAAAACGGGCTGGTAACCCGCAAACTGTTAACCCGCCAACTTGGGTTATATTTATCAGTGTCACTATAGAGATCATGACGATAGCTGATATAGAGGCATGTGCTGGTATGAACTGTGCTGTATGACCACTGAGCATAGAGATAAACAGTCAAATGTAGCTGAGGCGGTATAGGGGTTAGAAACCCATAAATGAAAATAGCCTGTTTATTTCAGGTAGCCTATTTTTTACCAAAAATATTTGAAACTATGAAAGTTTCAAATGTAACAAAAATGAAAGAAAATCATGTTCCCAGTGCCCCCCTAGGTTGTACGAACGCCCCCCAGGGGGCGGTACCGCCCCTGTTGAGAAACCCTATGATACATACTTATTCTATCTATGTGACGGGCACAGGGACAGTTTATTCAACCCCAAGGGATACAAACATGGTCAACTGTTTTTTACAGCAGTTGGCCCAAATTAAAATTAGGACAAATAATAAAAATAACAATAATAAATCTTGGATTACATTTTTGGATTGAGAAGCTGATGTGACAGTATTCTTTCAGAAATTGTAGCTAAGGAGAAAGAATGGTCTGAGACAAAAGTTGCAGCATTTTTTCTGCCTAAAGCTACTAAATCCAATTGAAAATAATGATGTCAGAAGTGGGATTCGAACCCACGCCTCCAGGGGAGACTGCGACCTGAACGCAGCGCCTTAGACCGCTCGGCCATCCTGACTTCTGGTGCCTTTTGGCTATGCTGGACGAATTTGACGAATATGGGAGCTTTTTCTTTTTTTTTCCCCGAAAGGAAAAAATCAGAAAGGGGTACCCCTGTCGTCTTTTTTCAACCAATCACCTATTAGAGATGGGTTCGTAACTCTGGTTTCAACGTTGCTGCACTCGGCGAGCCCTGGGGGACGAGTGATGCAAATATGGAAGTTGTTTTTTTTGCCAGGCACAAAGATAGAAAACAATAAGTGGTTCTAAACCTATTTTGAGCAAACGCCCCATGACCTTACTTTGATCATCTGGTGCCCCCCCAATAAATAAAAAAACCCTTTATAAGCTTGCTTTATTATAAAGCAGATTTAGCCCACTGTCATAAGCAATAGGAGGCTGGTTGGATACAAAAAAAACTATGATATCAGCATTGGTTGTAATGTAGTTTTATTTATTCTTTATCAGTAGGAACACTAATTGTAAGCAACAAGACGTGTCATTTTATCATGGACAAAATTCATGTGCGCATCACTTGAACAACATATGCACATCCCGTGAATAATCAGGTGGACAATTAATTGTCAAACCAATCACAAAACAGATCCCGCACATAAAGCCTATTTAGGCATATATATATTTCGTATTTGAATAACAACGGTCGTTTTGTGGATACTACGCTTAGAGCAGCTGGAACCGAAAAACAGCGAGTGGAAGGAGGAAACCGGGCTGTTAACCCGCAAACTGTTAACCCGCCAACTTGGGTTATGTTTATCGGTGTCACTATAGAGATCATGACTGAGCATAGCTCAGTCATGATATAGTGGCATGTGCTGGACCGAACTGCACTCTATGACCACTAAGCATAGATATATACAGTAAAATGTAGCTGAGGCGGTATAGGGGTTAGAAACCCATAAATGAAAATAGCCTATTTATTTCAGCTAGCCTGTTTTTTTACCAACAATATTTGAAATTATGAAAGTTAAAAATGTAAAAAATAAATAACATAAATCACTTTCCCAGCGCCCCCCTAGGTAGTACGAACGCCCCCCAGGCGTTGAGAAACCCTATGATACATGCTTATTCTATCTATGTGACGGGCTCAGGGACAGTCTATTCAACCCCAAGGGATACAAACATGGTCACTGTATTTTACAGCAGTTGGCCCAAATTAAAATTATGACAAATAAATAATAAAAATAACAATAATTATGAATCTTGGATTACATTTTTGGGTTGAGAAGCTGATGTGACAGTATTCTTTCAGAAATTGTAGCTAAGGGGAAAAAAATAGTCATGTTGAGACAAGTTGCTGGATTTTTTCCGCCTAAATCTACTTGAAAATAATGATGTCAGAAGTGGGATTCGAACCCACGCCTCCAGAGGAGACTGCGACCTGAACGCAGCGCCTTAGACCGCTCGGCCATCCTGACTTCTGTGCTTATGGGTCATGCTGGACGGATGGGGCAAATATGGGAGCTTTTTGATTTTTTTGGCCCAAAAGGAAAAAAAACAAACACAAACAATATTAGAAATTATGAAAGTGAAAAAAATAAAAATACAAAAATCACGTTCCCAGTGCCCCCCCTAGGTTGTACGAATGCCCCCCAGGGGGCGATACCGCCCCTGTTGAGAAACCCTAAGATACATGCTTATTCTATGAATGTGACGGGCACAGGGACAGTTTATTCAACCCCAAGGGATACAAACATGGTCAACTGTTTTTTACAGCAGTTGGCGTAAATAAAAATTATGACAAATAAATTATAAAAATAATAATAATTATAAATCTTGGATAAAATTTTTGGATTGAAAAGCTGATGTGATGGTATTCTTTCAGAAATTGTAGCTAAGGTGAAAGAAATGGTCTTAGACAAAAGTTGCCGCCTAAATCCAAATGAAAAAAAATCATGTCAGAAGTGGGATTCGAACCCACGCCTCCAGAGGAGACTGCGACCTGAACGCAGCGCCTTAGACCGCTCGGCCATCCTGACAGTCATGGACGTTGGAATGGTTTGCCTTCTTATCGATTTGAATGTAGAATGCAGTATGTTTTGTTTTGATGATCATTTGAAGGGCGTGCTGGCACACGGCCTGCCAAATGCTTGAATCCCAGCTTCCGGCGGATCGGCCGGGAAAATGTTCGGCTAATGTTTGACGATTGACCAATCACGTTTCGCTATTTTCCTACATTCCAAACATTCTCCGCCAATAGTAACACCCCAATTTCCCCTGCTCAAACATTTGACCAATCACAGACGAGAATTGATGCGCGCAACGCTTTTGATGCGTTGGAGACCCACTTGATGCGTCCATCGAAATCGCTGATCCGAGTTGTCAAAAGTTATTAAAACAGTAAGTATTGTTTTTCCATGTGTTTCATAGCAATGGGTTTATCAAAGCAATGGGAATCATAATCACGCAAATATTAGTACTCGTATTAGTACTCAACGTGTCGTGTCATTAATCCACCCCATAGCTAGAGTATAAAATTAGCTAAAGCTGGCTATCATGACTGTTATTCTGTTATTTTCTCGTAGCAGTAATAAATAATGCTGTTTTATTTTGCATATGTGCACATAGGAGGATGTAACCGAGATCCACGATAGGATTTGGTTTTACATCCTCTGGTAAAACCTTTCCACTTTGACTCATTACAAGATCCAATGCATCCTTTTTAACAATGAGGCTGTTCTAACGCTGTCTGTATGTGAAAAACAAATCAAGTGGTGTTAGGCTATTCAGTAGTTTATTGGAAATCAGTCCACTGAATTTATTGAACCAGAGAGATGCACATTGTGTTGAGGAGAAGCACAAGATCATATAAAACAAAACAATCCTTCCACTCCCCAAAGCCCACAAAAATAAAATTAAAAAACCACTTACTGGCTATTTATTATTCTATCAAGTAAATGGAATTAGTTAATTTTACAATATATCCATTTGCTGTAATAACAATGATCCCAAAACCCAAACTCGTGAATTTCCTTACTGCTGTGCAAAGACAAATACCCAATTCAACTTTGCAACAGAAACTTCTCACCTGAAAGAAGGAACAGTTCAACCGTTAAATGACTGATTGATGAGTCTTGGTTTTGCATGTTTTAACAATTGGTAGCTTCCATAGCACTGCAGTCATTAGATATTGGTTAAAACACCAACCAAAACACGATGGAATATTGCTGTTAAAACAAGGAGCTATTCAAAGAAATGTGTGAAATGTCCCGACTGGATGCAGTTATTCCAACAGGAAAGGGTTTTGCAAATGGAAAAGGTGCATAGGGGCTCCTTTTACTAAATGCATGTATAATGTCCTATCCAAGTATATATGATGAACAATAGTATCCAAATATAAACATTGATCCTAAATGCCCATATTGCCCCAAAAAAGAATGTGAAAACCGAAAGGCTAACAACCACACACAGCAAGTCTTAAAATAACGCCAGTTTTTCTAAAATGCATGAGCATGTGAAAAATCTAAACATCAGTGCCCTATTCTGTAAGGAGCACAGTTTTAAGGCAGAGATCCACATGTGGATGGAAAATCAACAGACATTTGAACTGCAGGCATTGCTCTGGTACTGCTGTTCACCAGGGTAAAGCCAAAAGCTATCTCCAAACTAATAACCATGGAGCAACATTGCACATTGCAGTTTGGTCCTCAATAATGGAATTGTAACATTATTTAACAAATTGGAAATGAGCATTCAAGTCATTTGATCGTTCCAAAAGTGCAAAAATAACAAATAGCCACTAAAATAAAATCAGCTTACATTCTCCTCCATTTGGTAGGAAGACACATAAGTAAGTATAGACATTTGATTAATTTTAATAATAGAAAGACAATTTCCTTTTAACCATTTTTAGAATTCATAAATTACACCCAAGAAATATTTTTTAGGCTGATAAACTCAAACAAAGTTCTGTGTGAGCTGCAGCACAGTTCAATGATTCTTCCTGGATAAATAATCAATATTTTATTCTTCCAGTTGGACAATTCACTCAAGTGCTTGATCTTGGTCCGCATTTGGCAAGCTACATGCCAATTTGCTTCCGATACTTAATTACACTCAAAGGCCTAAGATGTCGAAACAAGAACTCGTGTCAATCATGTGACACAGTTTGCAGCAGGAAATTATGTCAGAGAAAGCCAGAAAGATAGGAACCAATAGATCCATGTTGACGAGTATACTTGAGCAGCCAGCAGTGCAGACCGAAGCAAACCGGGAGGGAGATGAAACCCGAGATGGAAGACGTTGAAAATTTATTTTCCTTTTTGCCCACAACTTTTGACCTGCTAACACACACCCGCGCGCACACACATACACACACGCAATCAGTCAATCTTCTCCTTGTGGACCAGCTTGGGGGCATCAACAAACTCTGTTCCGTAAAACACGATGACTGCAGCTGTGAGCAGGCCGGCGATGCCCCAGAAGGCCCCGTAGGCCAGCGTCTCACTCCAGGTGTCCCCTAAGAGGGAGGGGGGGGGAGAACCATCAGTGACCCCAATACTCAAAGTTTTTATAAGCTATATAATTAAGTACGAGAGCAGCCCGCACATGGTGCCTGCCACTACCGTTCTGAGGAGGATCTCAACAATAGTTGTCTATATCCTCCTCGCTTGCTGTCCAGTTAAGGAGGCCTTCAGCCGAATGAGGTGAAGGTTCATAAGTGAGGGATGTCTAATCTCTCACAGAGGGACTCGATGTCCCTCTCCCACGTCAAGAGAGGACTTTAAGGTCATGTTGACCAGATATGGTTAATCTATGGAGTATAGGACTTTTCCTTCACAAAGAGGACGAATGTATTTGCCCATGTGTGATAAATGCTAGCTATGCTCTCGGTGCAGACAGCAAAATGAATGTATGTTTGGATGACAGTATGTAGATAGGGAAATGAAAACAAACATTTAATAAAAATGTGATAAATTAGCATATCAAAATAAATACAATATTAACATTGCAAATTCACTTAAAACTGTGTTTTCAAAGAAGCATACAAGCTACATTCAGGTAGTGTTTGTCTTTGCATAAACGTAGCATGCGACAGATCAGCACTCACCTGCCAACAGCAGACATGCGATGCACATGGAGAACGCCACCAACATGATGATGGGCAGCTGCACATGGAGAACCACAATGGGTTATTCAATATCCCAAAAGGACCCTCATGCTGTATTTGACATTCAATCAAAGGAGTGAAGTCATGCCCGACATTCTGCCCTTTACCATGCCCCCAACAGAATAGGATCACATGTCAGAAAGACATTCAGGTTTAAAGGTGTCATTGCATTGTTTCTTTATCGATTTTGCAGTGGTCTCCAGTATTAATTAATGCCCTCTGAGCCGGTTTTGGTGAAAAAAATGCTCTGGTGCCCCTGTTTAAGGCTGTTCTAGTTTGGTGGAGGGGCGGGGGGGAAGAACGACATGTTTTCTGCTCTTACTCATGAATATTCATTACATTTAAATGACTTGCCTCTGATTGGCTAGCAACACTATCCGTCAGAGTGATGTTAGCGGTCGCAAAGCAAGGTAGGCGAGGCTATGAATACTAATGCACAAACCTACGTCAGTTCCTTGGGCTTTTCTGATTTGCACGTTTATCCCTCTATTGTCTTACACTGGCTAATGCATGCAATGGGGGGTAGAATAACATTTTCACAGCATGCATATGCAACTAGGAGTGACCTATCGCATCTCAAAAGGAGCAAGTAAAAACGGTTTATCGGTGAAGGACACCTGCATCTCCATGTGAAGCAGACAGGCAGGCCAATACATCCTGGGGTAGAGATCTTTGGTGAATTATTCAGCATTGCAGCGGCTGGTTCTGATTGCCTCAAACTAGTGCTGACGCCAGGGGGCTTGACATCATAACTTGTAAGGCGATTTACAGACAGTCATTGCAAAAACAGGTGCCATTGTGGGGACTTGGAGCAGATCTATTCTCCCATCAGGATCATTGTGAAGGACTTACTATGAGGAACTTCCGGTCTTTCTGGACACAGATAGGAGTCGGCCCACCGGACTCATCCACGGTAAAGTTACCCAGGAACAGGTCGATGGAGTCCTGGAACATCACAACATGAAGTCCTCATTAGACTTTGAGACCGGCGGCGTGACATGGTATTGTAGGTCTTGAGCCAGGACCGATGAGTAGACATACTTGTCTGAAGCCATCAGAGAGGTTGTTCTTGTAGTAGCGAACCATGGAGTTGACACCGTCCATGAGCAGACCCATCTGGGTCCTCTGGCCAGTCCTGAACACAGTCAGATGTACCATGACACAAGTGGAAAACCCTTCTAGTCTGCAGACAATAACAATAACAAGGAATGACAATGTTTTGTGTTTCTCACTGCAGCCAGTCCACACTGTCACCATGAATGGCATCGAATGGGACTTAGACAGAGGATCACTAACATGTCAACATTATGTAATTCCCATTTTAAATCAATAATCATAATGGAGCAGGGCCCATTGAACATGTTTCCAGTTCACGTTCACGTCCACAAAGGTGTGTAGAGAGACACAGGCTGACCCCACTATTGGGGATTCTCTGCAAAATGCTATTTAGCTTGCCACAATGGGTACTTTTGCAGTGATTTGAATGCAAAGGGACTTTAAAAGACATGAACGAGAAACCCTCGCTCAACGAGAAACCCTCGTAAAGTTCCTCATTCAAACCGCCCTGTTGATTTGTGTCTTCAGTCTGCACCGAGCGATCCTGCGACAGGAGACATTTATTATGAATGGTGCTACATATATATATATATATATGTAGCACCATTCATAATAAATACAACTAGACCTGACAAAGTTCGGGTTTGTGAATATTTGGGTTTTTTTGGTATCGAAATGGCCTTTCTAATCAACACTGCATACATTAAATGAAGCAGGACCAATACACCCTAAAGGACCGGGAGGTGATTGCAGTCCTTTACGTTACGCCTGCGGCTAACATTGCATGTAGAAATTGTCAGGGTTGTCTGGCGCTAGACAAGGGATCACAACTGAGGAAACATAATCAGTAGAAACTATTCAGGAGATCTTCACCGTGCGACTCCCCATTAACAACCATGGGTCAGATGATGTCATGCATGCGTGTACCTGGTGAAGTCTGTTTTCAGGGCTCCAGTTCCCGCATACTGCACAGCGCATGCGTCGGCATTGTCAGCCCACGCTAGTTAGATGGCACACACACACATTTCAATTATTTATTTGAATCCACAAATCATTACATGAGACAGGATTCAAATATTTCCAGAGATAAGATAGGGCTTTGTCACTCAAAGGTGTTCAGGGGTACAAAAAACACCTCCTGCGCCACAATGCAAGGCTGCCTATAACTGCAGATATGGAGCAAAACTTAGCTAGCTGTTTTGTTTTTCTGCTAACTTAACTTAACACACACACACACACACGGGTCAGAGGAGTGGGAGGAAAAACCATTGTGACTCTTCACATCACCACTGAAAGTAGGATCGGTTATTGGCCTCGTCATGTCCACACCGGGGATGACCTTACCATTTTTGTAGATCTTCTCAAACTGGGCCTGCTCTTGGACGCTCTGGCCCACGTTCAGGACCCCCAGTCTCTGCAGAGCATCCATAGAGATATACACATGACACACGGTGCACCCAGCCCTGACATCCCCCCTCATAAGTGAATACGTAACTGCTGATTTTACAAGGCATCACCTGTACTTAAAGGCGTGGTTTGGAATTTTGGACATAGGACCTCATGTCCGAGTGAGCCAGTGTGTTATTTATCGTTGGAGACGTTTCCAACACATTTCATTCAGTCCTTCTAGTTGCACAGTTAGCTGGTGCTAGGCTAGCGCAAGTCAACGGTCGCGGTTAGCCTGCCGAACCACGCTCTAGTTAAGCCGAAAAGAGAATTTGGAGAATGTTGGAAGGCACGTCTGTAGAGGAACTTTGTATTTTGTACATTCATGAATCCCAGTTTAAGTGGCCACTGGGCTTTACAAACAGGTTGTAGTTTCACATCCAAAAGTAGACCGTCCTCTGTTACCAAGAGGAGCCGACAGGCTGATTTCTAGAATCAGACATTGAAATGGTGGTGGGGTAAAAAAAAAGGGGGGGGGGGGACATGTAAGAGGCTGCTTACATTCCTGCAAAAAACATAAATTGTGTACGATTGCACCAAACGATGAGGTGAGCGGATGCTGACAGGTTGAACGTTCCCCACGGACCTGGAGCTGTGACTGCAGCGAGCATCTGGCCAGCAGGCTCTGGATGACGTTGGTCCGGTCCAGGCAGTCCATGCAGTTGCTGCGGAATGTGCCCGTCTGTCTGGCCACAGTTTTCCCCTCTGCGTTCACCATGAAGTATCTACGGTGTCAGGACAGAGCCAACACCAGGTCCCAGGAAGCACTCAGTTAGTTTGGACTTTGAGTTGGGGGAACTGATCAAAGCTTGAATTGATGTGGTGTGTGTGTGTGTGTGTGTGTGTGTGTGTGTGTGTGTGTGTGTGTCTGCACGCACGCACCGACGCACGCACGCGGG
>JAOPJJ010000093.1:8188517-8203041 GCA_027122795.1 Enchelyopus cimbrius | reverse complement strand
AGGATATGGATCAGAACCTTACCTGAGCTTCAGTGAGGTGCAGAAGCGTCTTCTTATAGGACAGGATTTCAAAGTCCACCATTTTCCACACAGCATGTCCCAGGAGGCTGCCAACGTTCCTCTTCTTGGTTATGACGATGAGGTACATCCCTACAGCGCCACAGCGTAAAAATCAGTGCCACCATTAAGTATCACTGATCAATAACATATATGGTGACCGTCATGGCAGAAATATACACCAGATGGGGCATTTATCAATAGTGGCAGACACAAATATTATACTTTCGATAAGTAATGATGTATGGTTTGAAAGTTGAAGTTATGTCATTTTCATTGAGAGCATAACAATTTGAAGGTATGCTTGATTGTAAAATGTGTAAAATGTGTATTGTATCCCTGTTAAACCAGGAAAAATAAATTGAATATCCTGAGAAGATCTTTAAAAATCGACATAAGCAATCTCCGTCTGTACATGTCAAGATGTTCTGCACCACTCTCACCTGCTACCAGATGAATGGTTCCCATAACACCACATACAGGCTTGGTTATCGCCGAGGGAGGAACCTCAGTTTTCACTGGAACAAAAATACACAGCAAGCATACCAAACCCTCATGAACAGTAGTAATCATGGATTCATTCAGACTGGACAGATATGCTATGATGCAATGAATGTAAACGTACTCCAAATATTTGACAAATTACGTATTCATGTGACTAGGCCTGATCAGACATTTGTGCATTTGTGTGTTCAACATTGTGATTTTAAATGATACATATTCATAATCCTTTGTATTGATTTCATGTTATTAACACGATAGCATTACTGCAAATATGTTTCGGTCATATTTTGTCTAAAAAGTTAAAAACCAGCACTTTGCAACCCATGTGTCAGTCTACCTGTAAAAGTCATCTCATTTGACTGCCTGTCAATGGCCAGCACAGCATTTGCCCCTTCATCGCATGCCTCGATGAAGAACTTCTCAGGCGTGGTGTGCCTTTGAAAGGGAGAAGGAAAAACACAAATGAATACCTCCTCGAACTAAGTGGGAAATTGTCGCTACGTGGTAAAGGTCTGGTTGTCTGCTACCATTGTTGCTCAATGTTAATCACATGTGTATCCTGGCAAGACGATCAAGTCTGACAATTTGCAAAGCATTACAAGAAAATCATACAAGGCTGCAACTTCTCTGAAAAGTTGCATTTGGGCGTGACAACTTAAAACAATATTGAAACGACATGGACAAGAATGTGTTGACATGGGTCTAAAAATGCAAGACTATGATTCTTTCAGTACAACTACTAAAAGGCTGTGGTCATCAGCGATAAAGCCAAATACAAGGGTATTTCTATTCATGGGCAAACATCTTTCCTACGTTTAAAAAAATGTTCATCATGGTGTGCTGAACCAATACAAGACCTAGAAAAATCAACTGTGACTTGGAATTGAAGTGGAACTTGCAACTATGTCATAGACCATAAGCTGGAAAGCCTAGTTTGACAGAACACAAACAAATCTATTGAGACTTTCTAATCCATTCAGTTAACAACAGCATGCATTGTACGTTCATGCTTTGCTTGTGCGTATAGGGTGTGTCAGTTGTAAATAAATATATAAATTGATATTCACAATTGCAAAGTATACGAGGTATGGGTTATATTTTCGATGTAACACGTTACATGAAATGTTAAGTAACAAATAACAAATGTCAAATGTGTAACTGTCTAGTGAAGCAGTAGTCTCTCCACTGAAGGCCTTTTTTTTTTTTACTTATAAGCTGCTGACACAGCATTTGAAGATGCCTATGCTATATCAAAGTGTAGTATAACAAATTATGTCCGAAGAATAGCAAACTGAATTGCTACAATTGTCCCCTGCTTTAAACTGATATGTCAGGCGTTTGTCTCTATCGAAGCGTCAAGAGCTCCACTCATGCACAGGCGAGGAGACACCCAGAAAGTCCGGTACTGCCAGCCCGACCAGCTAGCTAAACCCCGGCAGTGACACACAACTTCAGCCGGATGATTGCGTAAAACCAATGACATTCACCGGAGAACGCTCGTTTTATTTTCCCCATTCAAACGAATGTGTAACAAATACAGAATGTAACAAAAACATGAATATATTAAAAGTAACCGCCTTTTGTTTTACTTACAAATTATATCTTTCGTAGACAGTCGCCATCTTCACTTGATGCACTACCTAACCTGAGTGACGTATGAATAATAAGTGACGTGGTGCCCGTTTCTCCAGCATCCACCATTCAAGAGCTGACAGAAACATTGTACGTAATGTCTTATTCTATCCAATCTGGCAACCTTATTAGGTATGTCGATGGGCGGGATAGGTAACTATTGAAAATATATAGTTTATACATTATTTTGATTATTATCTTAATTTACTTTACGTATATATTTTGAGAAGGGAGGTTGGTATTTATTCCACAATCCGTACCAGTAGATGGCGGTAATGCATCTAAAAGTTGTTTGCCAACCGCCAAAAACTAAGGTTAACATAAAGCTGTAAAGGAAGTCAAACATTTTTTTGATTTTTGATTTTTATATTATTTATTCTTTCTCCTGCATGGCAGTTGTCACATTATGGATAAATCTCGGACGGATATGCTACTCGTATGTGAAACTTGAGGTGGTAGAAACTGTAGGTGGCAGTAGGGATTCGCATTTATGTCATATATTAAAATAACAGCGCTGCAGAGCTTTTTCTATGAAATCGTCTGAAAACTATGACACACCGGACGTGTAATTCAAATACATGTACGGCAAATCTACTGCTTAATTGTCACAACGCATCATTAACACAATAACCCGCAATATACACAAATAGATACTGAATTTTCAAATGGCAAACAGACAGGACGAAAAACGGAACGGTCAGGACCCCGCATATAAAGTCTCTGCGCGCGTTTCCTGTGTCTCTTGGTTAGTTGTTAGCCGCAGCGGGCTGTGGTAACAGGACAGTGCAGAGATAATAATATTAGTAGAAGCAGGGTTGTTTCCCAGTTTTACCACTGATTATGTCGTTTATCAACAGTAAATATGCAGTGGTGCTTTGAAAACCTCAGCATGTGTGTTGCATGCGTTAGCTTATTACCACGTGGAGGAAGGGCCCAGTGCTTGCGCGCTGCTGGTGCGTTTCAGGGACGAAACCTTCCTGAAAGTGCGACCGTAGACCAGGGACCTGGTCAGATGTTAGAAATAATGACAAACAGTTTTGCGATATGAGTACAAAGAAACAGTTTACATTTAGCAGCACATCTCCGCTGCTAGGTGACTCAACATATGCTGTCGTAGTACCATTCGGCAACGGTAATTTGTCTTTAATTCTCCTGTTTAGTACGGTCGATATGTGCATGTTACATGTATGAATGTGTTTTAACTGTCCACTGTCTCCAATCTTGTAGCGGGCAGACGAAGACGATGGCGGCTATCGGCTCAAGGCTCTCTGCAGCACTAGTCTGCTTTCATGGTGAGTGACTAGGCTAATCTGGCTATCATGCAGTTAATTATATCACGCTTATCTCGCATATCAAGTGCAATCTGCCCATAAATAGGGGTGTCCGTCTGTGATGATTCAGTTATTTGGTTCTACTGACTTTCAACTGAAGTTTACTCGCAGCGCACTGAGACGGTCGCTATTGCACTTTTTTTTTTAACTTGACATCTACGAAACATGCCATTATGGTATTTTGCATGTGTTGACTTGGACATAAAGTCCGTGTTTGGCTAACATTGGCATGTTCCGTTTCAGGGGGAAGGTGGACTTGGTCGTCTTCGTGGCGTCATGGAACACGTAAGTCCTCAGTCTGATTTAATGATGGACGTAGGAGTAGTGTGCCATAATGATGATCCTTTTGACTAGAGTCTCTGACTATAGCATGAAGTTCTTACACAGTACGCTGAAAGATGCACGATTGACTATTATTGCATGATATTAAATTAACCGGCAGCTGACTAATGGACGCTGTACTTGTATTTTAAACAGGCGTGACGGGACTTGCATCTGCCCATCGTAAGTATGTATATACATGTTGCAACAATCATTACCCCCTGTGGTCTGTTGATGATGATTCAGTTATTTGGTTCTACTGATTGCAAACTGAAGTTTACTCGCAGCGCACTGAGACAGTCACTTTATTTTATAACCCATTTTTGCCAGTTGGTGGACAAACTACTCGAGTCTTACTTGGTTTCTCCTTCATTTCAGCTGGAAGGTTTGAAGCCCGTGGTCCCGGCACCTTAGCAGTAAGTACGAATTTAGTTAATGGTGCCCGTAGAAATGTGCTATAATGATGAAACATTTGACTAGAGTCTCTGACTAAAGCATGAAGTTATTCACAGTACGCTGACATGCACGTTTTGCTCGTATTTACTTGGATTTGAAATGCACTTGAAGCTAATCGATTGCTTCATTGTCAACAGGTTCAAGGACAGCATTTGGGTTTTGAGTCTGTTCAGACTACGTTTCCCTCTGTAAGTGTATTTGCAACAATTGGGTCAAGATGATTCAGTTACTTGGTTCTACAGATTTGGAAACAAAAACAGTGCTTCCTTTACTTTCACACTTTATGGCATGTCCCTGGAGGCAATATTACTATAACTTGGCAAGAATGATGGTTTCTGCATTCATGAATAGTAGTTTGTCATTGTGGAATAAATACCTAGGTATAGGGACACTATATATGGACTTTTTCCTGTGGTGCTATGCTTTGCAGCACAATTATTTCTGGCTTAAAACGGCCTTGTACATTCAAACATCTTTCAATACCCCAATACCATCGGGGACTGTAGCTCCACTAGGCAAATGATTGTGTTTACCTGTCAGGATACTATTCAAAACCTCACACTGCAACTTCACTCCATTCTAGGCTGGAGGATGATTCGGTTTGGTGCATTTTTCTGTTGGTAAGTATTTTAATACTCTTGCTTGTATAGATGAGAAATCGTATGCTGTAATGATGACTATTTTAGACTAGAGTTTCTGATGATTCATGAAAGAGATTCACAGTACACTGAATAAGCATGTTTTATAGAAAAATGTAATTGCATTTGTCAAAATGTATGCTAATGTACGTGTTTTTATGGGCATACAGGTGGAGGTCAGAAGAGGCCAGTACTTAATTCCAACCCAATGACGTTGGGTGAACAGTTGGACATGGTGCCATGCAACCTTTATGGAATTTCTTCAACGGAGTCAGAACTTGTGTGGATGAAAAATGTGAAGTACTGTTGGAAAGAGCAGCCGTGTGCACATCCCACCTTAGAGATCCAACTACAGCTTTTAATCGCAGCCACTTTAAGACGCGTTATTGGAGCTGGAATTTGCTGAATATGCAGTCTACTTTGAACCAATGCATATGGGAGCTGAAGCAGTGCTGCTGACATTTCATGCATTTTGAAGTTGTACAGTTGGCTCATACAAATGCATGTAATAATAAATGATTTATGGATGACTAATGTGAACGTTGATTTTTGGCTCTCAAATTCGATGTAGTTTATCAGAAATATGCACCAGTCAATGTGAAATCAAAGTTCAAAGCGCTTTAGTAAATGATACATTTTCTCTGGATGTATGTGGTGTTATTGAAGCGCTTATAACTTATTTTACGCGGATCATGTCCTTTGACGTGACGTGATAATTTTATTAATGATAACGTGTATGAAATTGTACTACAAAGGTCTTCAAATCTGCCCGTTTCACAAAGAATTGCCCCAGCTGTGTGAACGAGCGCGATACAAACCGGATCCTACCGGCGTTTCCGGTGAGGCAGGTTTCGTGTTGACATGGCACCGAGTTGCTGATCTCCGTCATGTAGACTGGTCGTTTCCGATCAATCCCATTTCTACATGTGGGACTAAAAAAAACGGAGGTCACCGAATGTGATGAGTTACGCAACATCGTAGCATTCCCAATGCTGTCATATAATCTGATCATCCGATCCATCGATACGCTACAACGTCACGCGTTCGTCGAAGGTGAGCAAATATTTCAAGACGACCCAATTGAAGGAAATACATTTAAGCAAAGTAACTTGGAAATAAATACCTGAGACATATCTACCCCCTGTTATCTGCTACTCTGAAGGTAAGAGCTAGTACGGGCTAGGCTAAGCTGGCTAAAGATGTTTCTAACCTTTGTTGTCTTAAAGATGACATTTAAGTCCAAGTCGTATTCTGACCGAGTTTTCTCTTGACAGGGATGAGGACGGCTGCAATGAACAATATCTTGCGATTGTTTGTGAATACGACTCTGGAAGAGTTTTAAAATTTGAATTGGCACTTCAGCTGTTGACCTCTATGCCACATATACTCTCCAGCTGACACAAGTTCTCTTTATTTGGATTGGATTGACTGAAGTCTTCACTCGGGAGTAAAACAAAGACTTGAAGTTCAGAAATATGTTGGCAACCTGCTTTAGATACCAACGTGTTGACATCAAGTGAATGTATTTGGGTTGAGGTTTGCTTTTGGTTAAACGCCTATTGATCTGTCCATTGCCTTGGGCGTTTAGCTAGCCTTAGACCCAACTCCCTCTACAAGTAGGAACAGTGAAGTCGTTGTCGTTGCTAATCAGGACAGTGCGCTAAAACAGTGCGCTAAAAGGGATAATAATTTCATGTAAACGGAGCTGGTTACACAGATTTAAGGGTTATTTTTTTAGAAATGACAGCTGTAATCGGAAAACTGTGGGGATGGGTGCGCCCCACGTTTTCATACACTTGGTGGGGAAGAAGGGCCGAGTCAGAAAATACCACAATAGACTCTGTGAGCAATGAGAAGGGCCGCTTCTGGGGCCTCAGCGGTTTAAGTTCTTGGGCCTGGTCTAACTATCAAAGGAACCAAGCAAATGGGACAGAAGAGTTTTGGGAGGCCCATGAAAAACTGCAGTCCATGGATATGGAAGAGCCAGCAGGAAAGCCAGAATTGGGGAAAGCAGAACAAGCTTGGTGGAATAAGATCATTCCATCGTCTTACTGGCCGACACAAACTGAATCAAGTGGCCTTAGGCGACGAAGGTGTGAAGAAGCATGGGACAAAGAGACAGACTTCTCAGATTATGGAACACCTCCACCATCCCCAACACCACCCACTCTTACAAGAGTGTGGTCCGCTGTTGGCCTGTTTGTACACAGCTGGAAAGGGCAGATTTTACCAGAGCATTACGAAATCTGCTTCAATTTCCTTCGCCACCTCTTTGACCTCATTGTGGTCGGCTTCCTGTGGACAGTGTCCCCTCCGACCAAACTCATCCTGGAGGTCCTTGGGGTCCAAGGAGCGTTGAGGCTTTGGCTTCATGGGATGGCGATGTTTTTTGTTTCCACTGTTGGGATGGCAGGGCTGCTTTGGCTGATCCAGGAGTACCTTCCTCAATTTGCGTTGATCTATGGAATTGCGCAAGCACTGGTCATCTCTGTCAGCGTGAAGCAGAGTGTGATCTTGGGCGGAGACTTGGAGGAGGAACAGGAGGATATTCAAGAGGGGGCGAAGGAGGGTTTGAATGATGATGAAGACCACCGTGGCTCTTCCATGGAAACGGGAGGACTCTGATTCAACCTGGTAGGTCGGTTTGATAATGTTTGATTCACAATAGTGTCATTTTTTTAGCCATGCACTTCTTTCATATAAATACCAACACAACTTTATCTCAGTGGCGTAACCACCAGTGATACGGTAGCCTCTGGCCTCTTTCCTTTCAATACCAAATGTTGGTGTTGGGAAGAATTGTTCTTGCATAATAGTTTCTATTCTGAATCTATTCGTGATTGAGGTTTCCCCCCCCACCTCCAAACCACAGGTTCTCAAACGCAAAAGGAATGGCTCTACAGGTGATGCTAACTCAAAGATTTAATGAAAAGACCACATCCTAATTCTTTGAAGTGGAGCAAGCCAAGGAGCAAAGAAAGGCTTATGGAAAACAATCCACTGCTGGACTGAGGCTGTAATGCTGTGCTTTTTTCATTTTATTCTCAATACAACCGCTGTACCTTGTTTAGAAAAACGTTGCTAACAAACGGTTTGACTTAATTTGTATTTAATTTGTGTTGCCCCCCCTTCTTAAAATAAAGCATCTGGATATTCTGTGCTTGTAGTGCCATGGTCTGCTGCATTCATTGTTGGTCTGTTCATCCTAAATACCAGCACTTAAAACGTTCTTGTAAAACGTCTTATTTTGCCTTATGCAGTTACCTGTGCCATAATATTGTTGGAGTTACACGTCTGGTTCTAAGCAATAATAACATGTTGGGGTTTGTAGTAGTAATTTGTGTTTGTATATAAGTATGTGTGTATGTATATATACACATGTGTATGTGTGTGTTATAAGCCTTGCATATATATATAGGTTATAAGGCCATACAATGATGAAAGAATTGCTGAATACCAAGTGTCGGTATAGGATATTTTGCACACTACAGCGTTTTCTGAAAAGAATGATCCTAGGTATTTTCCGCCTCTGATCTCCATGCCGCGTCAACATGATTACGTATCAAGAATGCATCACAGCTGTTTGTCTTTATGTACCAAACCACGTAAATCGTTTGTATTTGAGATAACCGCAAGATGAGTTGCTTACCCTTTGCCTTGTCTTTGTCTTACTACTAATGCCTTGTATGGAATGATATTTTTGTAATATTTGGTTAATTCCCCATGAACTTCTAGTGCTGGATCACTGTAGAATATTATATATTTGTAACACATTGGATATGATAACGAGTAAAAAAGTAGATAAAAAGTAGACATTGCTGGAAAAATGTTAAGCAGTGTCCTGAATGAAAGCATATTATTGACTTTTTGGAAGGCAAATAGTTCCTGGTATACCATGGAATCTTTCTCCACTTTGACATATTTATGTTTCAATATACTGAAAACACAGGGTTACGTTTATGATGAACTGTGGCTTCTATTGGCAAGTCTTTGGATTGAATATGCTGTTATTTTTAAGTGTTTGTAATTTCAATTGAACAGACATTTCAGTTCAAAACCTTTATTCACATTAAATCTGCTCTAGATTTTCTTCTGGTATATACATAATGTTTTACAAGTACAGTGTATGTATTGATAACAACAGTGATGGTGGTTGATGTTTATGCCATCTTCAGTTACATATCAAACAATGAACAGTGCTGTTTGAAATGAAGATTATGTATACCGCTACTTTGGATGGTGAAACTTGGATAAGCCAGTAGCCATGCACCCCCAAGCTTGACTGTTTTTATCCCATTAAAATTTGTAGACCAATGAATTTATACCTTAGAAGTGCTGCTTGTTTACTGACGCATCAGTACTGATGAAGAATTCTCTTTAGTACACTGCACCAAAAGCACACAAATCACCACCTTCCAGCGCAATAGACAGCCTTCAGATTAATACTGAAATATTACATTCTTCATAACCATGCAGGGGCGATTAATAGCAATGTTGGGTCAGTTTCTCTAAAAATAGAACATTGCAAACAGATTAAAGGTATTACTGACTGACATAGTTGTGCTGGGAAAAAAAGCACAAATGTTTGCCAGCCTCTTCAAAGTAAAACACCCTGGTTACATCCTTCTGCGCCATTTTAAATCTCATAGAAAGCAAAGAAAAACGGACAACTTGATCTCACACAGAGCTGCATTGGAATTTACCTCCTTGATCTCAGTCTGGATAGAATGACAGTCACCTCCATCGTAATCAGTTTTTTTTTCACACTGGATTGTCTACACAGGATTGGAAAATGTTGAAGAAAATGAAAATTTGAAAATCTAAAATAATTATTTGCGGGGCTCAATTTTCCATGGGAAATGGAGTGAAAGGAAATTGGAGCATATATTACAGATGTGATAAAATACCAATGTTTAAAATATCTTTACGGTGCCCTTACTAAAGGAAAAATCGAAATGCAATTTTAGACATGGACTTCAGGTAGGACCATCAGGGTGGATTGTGAAAGGAAAATTGTGAAAGAGATTTGTTGGACTTTATGTAAGAAAACAAACATGTGGTGTCCTCACCCTGTAATTACAAAGTTACAACACATACTATGGCCACTGCATGGCAAGTATAATCAATACAAGCAAATAAATAAGGTCATACAAAAAAAAAAAGAAGTTAGATTGATCAATTATATATACAATTACTCCCCCCCCCCTTCCTTCACCAAAGTAGGATACATAGCTAGGTGGCCCCTGGTTGCAGTGTACTCCTAATGTGAAGGCTCATAGCTCTGTGGCTGCACAAGTGAGTCATGACATATTGTGACGGTAATGAACAAAGGTGGGCGCAGTGTCATGTATGGCGTTGCCGTGGTCAAGTGTGACACCGGCAGCGTTGGGTATTAGTGTGCGTTCGACCCCCCAGAGCTCTGGGGGCCAGTCGCCCCATGGCCGCCTGTCTGTCCGTGGGCGCCCCTGCCATGCCCCAGGATGCAATGCGCACTGCCGCAGCCCTCATCGTCGTCATCCCCCTCGCTCTCAGAAGAGGACTCTCCAAACTGCTTGGGCTTCTCGTACACACAGCAACCTAACAATCACATAAATTGGCCATGAGTTGTATTGGCAAATATACGCAGTGCAGTTCACGGCATTCATACAGTAGGGAAGCTTCAATATATAATGTGACCGTTGGGGCCCGATTGGGTTTTTGATGGTTTGTGCTTTCAAATGCTATAATCGCTGCACAAAATACTAAGATTATAGATGTAACAATACATTGTAATTGTCAAATCAGAGGAGGATGAGTATGCATATGGTCGTTAGAAACAGTAAAGCAGAGCACAATTTACAATACTGTTGTCAACTTTGAAAGACTGTATAGATTCAACCCTATGGTCCTTATCATAACTGCCATATAAATAAAAGCCAACACATTTAGTTTCTGACAAGCTCAAGCCACCACGCTGCATAAGCAATGAGGGTAAAGGCAAGACTCACATTTTGAAGACCTCCGACCAAGGTGTTCATTGTCCACTGTGTCACTGGACCACTCCACCTTCTTCTCAGTCTTTCTCTTCCGCAGTTTGATTGTAAGGCTTCTGCCCTCCTATTACATGAACACGGGGAGAATAGGCACACATTGATTTACGTTAAATGCTATGTTCAAAGTGCAACGTTAGCAGTGTATTCGCGTATGTATATGCGTTTAAGTAATAAAGAAGTCTTTTGCTGAATAGCATTATGGCGTGTTTCAATAAATATCATAACCCCAATTTGATTTACACGTATTGGCAATCTTGAGCACATAAGCGATATGGTCGCTGTCGTCGAGCTAATACAATTGTCTCAATAAACTTGATATTGACGCAACACATGTTGTCAATATATCTTGAAAGAGTGAAATCTATGCAGAGGTTCGACCCAGTGGCCCTGTGTGGTTTACCTGTTGGGGCGGTGGCGGGGTGTTGGTGGACACAGTCTCGGTTATCGTTTCACTTGAAGTCCCTTGAACCTCCGCCATCCCTCACGATGTTAATGTGATCCTCGTAGCTTTCTACAGCAGGAGAACGTCGTTGTACAGTCAGTGGACGACAGTGTGTGTATTCAAATGTTCTTGCGATTACAGTGCTCGTTTCTGCTTGGTAAGGACGGAGAATACATACAAATCTACGCGTTTACCGCGGCCGTACAATATGCCCGACATAAACAGTTGGCTCCTCGGGGGAAGCACTTAGCGGACGGACCAGGTTCACTTCCGGGTTCTTTAGTAATGTAGTCCGATTATAAACAAACCATGCGTTAGAATGTACTTAGTTTCTTATATTCTGACAACGTCAACCCCCAAGTTAATGATGTAGTTCACTTTTTCGTTATTATATTGTTATTATATTTATTTGCTTCCGGGTATACGTTCAGACCTGTCAGATCAACCCACATGAGCTATAACCTTACGATTCGTTAAAGGTAAGGAGATAATGTGTTGTTATGTATTATGTTTGATGTCGTTACATCTAGTTAAGCGTTATCAATAACACCATTGTCTGTCATCTATCTACTCTGCTGTACTCACTGTCTCTAGGTGTTTGAGATGTGGAGGGCAAAGTGTGCCCTCTGTGTGCGATTGGCACAGAGTGGACGGATCAGAGCATGGCACCCAAATCAACCCAGATTCTGTCATAATAATGCACCAGAATCCTCTTCAACACCATCACCACCCAAAGCAAACATCTCTGTTAGGACGAAGACAGAGAAACAGAAACGAAAACAACTAAAGGAGAGATCAATTTTGGCCACTCTAGAAAATGTAATTGCCTACAAACCATTAGTAATTATGAAAATCCTAATTAAGAAGTGACCACTACTCACGACTGTTTTTGTAAATATGTCTCATTGTACAGTCTCACACATTTGACTTTTTACAGACTGCAGAGGATAAAGTTAAATGGAGCGACAAAACTAAGATACAATACAGTGCTTCAACAATTCCTGGAGCAAAGAAAGGTATGTGTTGTGTTGTATACTTCATTCTAGAAAATAGTTAAAGTAGCCCCAACACATTTTTTTAACGTCAAGTTTCTTTTGTATGAATTGATTTTGCAGATACAAGCGTGCCTTTCCCACTGTCCTACAGTCCAGATTATGTAGAGGCCAGCTGGTACCAGTGGTGGGAGAAGGAGGGATTCTTTACACCAGAAAAACACGTGAGGCCGTGTCTTCTACCCAAACTAATGTTCGGTTTAATTTGACCATCTGTGTGCAGTGTATTTCATTGACACAACCACCAATTCAACAGTTCAAGTCCTGTTGGGGTTCTCATAAAGCAATTTGTCGTATCTTCCCCCCCTAGATAGCAGTACTACAGGGCTCATGGATAAGCCGATTTTCATAATTGTCTTGTCTCTGTGCCACTTATTTAACTCTGTGACAGTTACATTTATTCAATCAATTTGCAAGTTCCATAGAATTCACATTCAACTATTAAGTGGCATTGAATATGGGGTAGTTACTTTGCTGTTCTCGCTCTGAATACTGCAATATTACATTGTGATTTTGTTGAAGAATCACAATGAAGAATCTACATTGTAAAGCTTATGTATTTACACGGCCAAAGGTTTTGGTATGGCATTTGATATGCCATTCCACATATAAATGAAAACATTTGAATGAAGACACATAATAATAAAAAACACAATATACCTATTTATTCATTACCACCCCAACTTAGAAACACTGATTCACTCCCTCACTTCAAATCAGAACTCAAAACACACCTGTTTAAAACTGCTTATTTCATCTAAGTGCCAATTGCTCTGTCTCTTTTTTAAATGTTCTTAATTTATTCTGTATTTTATTGTTGTTTCTGTGTGTATCTGTACGGTGTCCTTGAGTGCCAAGAAAGGCGCCTTCAAAAATACAATGTATTATTATTATTATTATTATTATTATTACTATTTAGCGTCTGCCAAATGCCCTGAACGTAAATGTAAATGTATATCATACCGCATCCTCACACAAATCTACTGCTATTCGTTATCCATCACAAAAGCAGCCCTCATTTCGTTGATGAACATCCCATATCCCTCCTTAGGATGAGGTTCCACATTCCCAGAACCGGACCTTCACCCTCTGTATCCCGCCTCCCAATGTGACCGGCACGCTTCACCTTGGCCACGCCCTAACGGTGGCCATCGAGGACGCCGTGGTCCGATGGTAAACTCTACCAAAGGCCCGTTCATAAGCGTTCCATTTAAATACTGTATACATGCGCAGCAGAATGCTAATGGGATGTAAACTACCGGGATTTATCCAGGAAAAGGATGCAAGGGTACAAGGTTCTCTGGGTGCCAGGCTGTGACCATGCAGGTATCGCTACACAGGTGAGGTGACTCATTTGTGTCTCTGGCCCTGTTCCAGTCGGTGTACTTTTGCCCCATGTTATTCACATTTTAGGGTGCCACCATTTTGAGTTGATGCACACTTATTTCACTGCTATAGCCCATAACGTACAGTGTCAGAGGCTAGAGTGGAGAGATTTGCCTATCGCTAATGTATTTCCGGTGCATAATTGGTATCCAAATTCCCCCTATACTTATTCCCAAGATAGTTTTTCTATGTAGTGTTCACTAAATACGGGATAGGGTTTAGGGAATGAAGGAACAAGGGAATCGTTTTAAAACACAGCCTTTGTCCCTCTCTCTCTGCCCCTCTTATTTCCTTCTCTTTATCTGTTTGTCTTTCCCTTCTGCCATCCTCTGTATTTCTTCATGAAATTGTGTTAAACATGTTTTATTCATGACAATGGATTAGTTTTGTCCCAGCTTCATACACCATATTTGCAGTAGTACTGATCCCCTTTCTCTCCACCAGAGTGTGGTGGAGAGACGACTGCTCAGGGACCAGAGGAGACGCAGACAGGATCTCTCCAGGGAGGAGTTCCTGCAGGAGGTTTGGACCTGGAAAAGCCAGTGAGTGCTCTCTCCTCCTCTCCTGGTTCTCCAAAGAGAGATCCTGAGATCTGCTGCCAACCACTTTATTTTTGACATTGCTTGCAATAGAACATACCAACAATACTTCATGTTAAAGGTTGTATCAGCGA
>JAOPJJ010000093.1:7905251-7917039 GCA_027122795.1 Enchelyopus cimbrius | reverse complement strand
AATTTGAATAAGTGCTAATTCTCAATGCATATAAGCAGCTTTTTCACATGACTGGGGTTTCCTCAGTCTCTTGGGGACACCGCTCATCTCGTTGCCCTTACCCTCCTAGTTTATATTGTTTGAGCGACTTTGGGCACCGAGGATGTTCTCTGCAGACCTGACTTTCTGTTGGACCCAGACGACCAGAGTGACTTGGCGCAGCCTGGAGGTACATCCTCCGCTGGGCTTTCTTGTGGAGCGCGTTGATGTGGTCCCAGCACCTAAAGGAGTCAATCATAAAAAGTGTGTGTGTGTGTGTGTGGGGGGGGGGGAGATGGCCGATGGCCTTGCTCCTTAAGATAAGACAATAATAAATAACTGAGATTGTATAGTCTGAACAAATAAGGCAACTTCATTACATCTCCTTGCCCCAAGCCAAAACAGATATTTTCACAATAAAACCCTCGGAAACTCAATATCATAGGGTAAGGTTCACAAGCCAGTGTAAGTTATCACACCTCTGAATATAATATGTCACCTAACAATACCACTGCCACGGCTTGCACAAAAACCGCAAGCAATACACACAGAGGCTTGTGCACAATTTTGCCACCGATTTTAGATCACGGTTACCTAATCTTGTATACATGAGAATCAGAGCACCTGTTTAGGCTTTGGTCATTTAGCCTTAAACCTTTTCGCTTTATTTCAGGAATGTCTTATTTTATTAATAAACTCTAAATTATAGTAACATAGTAACACACATTCAAAATAAACCACATCTGGATACAAAATGTGGGGACAGACAACACATGGACACAAAGAAAAAAGAAAGCATAAGCCTAATGTAGAGATCAACATTTTTTAAAGATTCAGAATAGATAAAATGTATACTTCAGAAAAAAAGACAGAGATATATAGTTAAAAACCCTGTCTTCCGGCCGTATGAGGATATGTTTATGACGTGATGGAACACTTCCTGTTAGGATTCACCAAGGACCCTCCGGCTCCAAGCATGTTATGTGGAGCAGCCTCAGCATCAGCGGATCAATTCGAGACCAAAGTCCAGACTGACTCCCGGCATGCAGCCCTTCAGTAGATCTGGTTGTGACTGGGCATCGTGGGGACGTTTGCTGACGAAAGTGGCGTCACCCCTCCATCACTCCAATAGAAAAGTAGGCGTCATATCATAGGTGAGTGTCATTGGGTTAAAGTTAGTGAAGGCTGTTAATAACATTCGGGTTAAACAGTGACACCGAGAGACTGTAGCCAGGACTCCAAAAACCCGTTCAGCCACCGTTCAGTTCAACCGTGAAACCAGCAACTTCAGGGCTCAGCAGCCGTGCAGCCTCATCGTGATGTCGGTGGACAGCGTGTTCAGGACGCGCTCCCTCGGCGTGGCCGCAGAAGGTCTCCCCGATCAGTACGCGGACGGCAAGGCTGCTAAAGTCTGGCAGCTCTACATCGGAGACACGCAGAGCCGAACCCAAGAGTACAAAACCTGGGTGGTGTCTCTGCTGAAGAAAGAGGGTGTAAAGAATGTGCTGGATGTCGCCTGTGGAACCGGGTGAGTCCAGGCTTTGGGGGACGATTGGGGCTCATTTAAAGTAACAGTGTAGGGTAGGGGTGTGGGGGGGGGGGGACATGTTTCAGGAAGCCCAGCCGTCCGATCTGGGCTACATGTGGTTTGGTCCAAAATGTATTCCGCAAAGCGACTAAGAGCACATTCGCTTTATTGCAACCACTACGTTGACATTTCCTTCATTCTATTCTACCAAAATAATCGATTTTATCGGATTGTTTTTAATCGCGATTAAACTCGGATAACTCGAAGTAGGCCTACGGACAGCTTTTGGCCATTCTATTTGTAGACCAGTTCAATCCTATCGCCTTGGTCTCAGACAAATCCATGATCGTAATGTATGAGCAGCCTTTTGCCCAAACGACGTGTAGGAAGCTTCCCACCCCATTCAGATCAGTGAACATTTTCGTTTGACGACATAATGCCTCGCACGCCGGTATTCGTTGTCCTCGGGGCATGTGTCCTGAATGCTCAGGCTGGACCGGGGCATTGGCACATCGTGTTGGGGTATTCACGTTGATTATACAACCTCAATACTCTGGATTGAGAGCATCACCTGAGAGGCTGTATATACAATTATCTGTAATCCCTACAATGTGTTTCTGTTGGCTGTGTGTCTTTAACTATAATTTTTTCTTCTTGGACAATGTTTCATAACATATTTGTCTAATTTGCAGTTCAGATAAGGACCCCATGTGTTTACCAAATGTTCGATTGCAACATCGCCAGTAGTGGTTGGTTTAGACCTGTTCTGTTACAAGGGAATAAGGTCAAATCCCA
Organism: Enchelyopus cimbrius; assembly: GCA_027122795.1. Lineage (NCBI taxonomy): Eukaryota > Metazoa > Chordata > Actinopteri > Gadiformes > Gaidropsaridae > Enchelyopus > Enchelyopus cimbrius. The sequence continues at coordinate 7,914,698 of JAOPJJ010000093.1, read as the reverse complement.
CAGGTTGTGTAACTCATTGCAGTTTTTCACCACAGTTGGCCTCTCCCTCTCCACCCACCCACCGGGCTGGGAACCAACTTGAACTGGTCTCCACCAGGTCCTGTAGTGCCTCAGCGTTCTCTGTTTACCCCCCTCGAGGTGTCCGACCACCGCTTTGTCTCCACCTCGCTCCCCTTGAAGTCGACAGACTCCCTCACCCTACACCAAGTACTTGTCAACACCCGTCGCTTCCTCCCTGCACCCTCTCCTCCACCGTGCCCTCCTTCCTACCGTCCTCGGAACAATTCTCTCTCACGTCCACAGAGGAAGTCTCCTCCGCTCTGGCTTCCTCCCTCTCCTCCACCTCAGACACTCTCTGACCCTCGCCATCATCCCCTCCTCCTCCTCGTCCGACTCTCTGCGAACCAACAGGTCGGCGCTGCGGGCAGCTGAGTGAAAATGGAAGCGATCCCGTCACGTCCAAGTCTACCTTCTACCTTTCCAAGATCACCTCCTCAAACCCATGGGAACTTTTCCCAATGTTTTCTTCACTCCGAGCCCCTGCGAGCCGTCCCTCTCCCTCTTGCCTCACTGCGGATGACTTTGCTACGTATTTGACTAAGAACATCCACACCCTGGTTATTTCCAACCGCTCCACCACCTGTTCCCTTGACCCGATCCCATCCTCGTTTCTCCAGGACATCTCACATGACATCTCGCCATTCCTCACTCCCCTGATCCACTCCTCGCTGACTTCAGGTCTTATTCCAGCTGCTTTCAAAATGGCTAACAGTGAAGCCTCTCCTCACGAAACCCACCCTGGACTCAGCTGACATCTCAAACTGCAGACCGGTATCCCTTCCTTCCTTTCTCTCAAAAACCCTGGAACTGGCTGCCAACAACTAACTGTCTGCCTATCTTTCGTGGATCAACCTCCTTGATCCTTATCAGTCAGGCTTCAGGACTGCTCACTCCACTGAAACGGCTCTTCTCTCAGTAACGCGGTCACATGGTGCCTCTTCCCATTCGTCTGTCCTAATTCTTCTCGACCTATCTGCAGTCAACCACCTCCAACCATCCTGCTGTCGATTCTGTCTATTCTAATATTTTTGATGCTAGCTGATCTACGGTGATCTATGATATTTCTATGTCCTTTGACAAAATGTACTTGTAAGTCGCTTTAGAGAAAAGCTTCTACCAAGTAGCATACATGTAAATGTAATGGACATTTTCCCTCAACATCTGTTGTTGTTTTCAATGTCAACAAAGAAATGTTCTGTAGAAAAAGTGTAAAAGCAGAAATAATGCATACTGTTTTTGTCTTGTAGAGTTGATTCCATCATGTTGTTGGAGGAGGGCTTCAAGATGGTGAGTGTGGACGCCAGTGACAAAATGCTCAAGTACGCATTGAAATCAAGATGGGACAGGAGAAAAGAACCATCCTTTGACCAGTGGGGTAATTAACAATTACATGTTGTCCTATATAAACATACTATTCACTACATGTGTATCCTATTTGCCATCTAGTTATCCCTGGGAAATAAACTTTTTCCCAAATTCAAGTTTAATATTGTTACATGTGATATTTTAAGTGCGCGTTTCTGGTTCTGCACACAGTGATTGAGGAGTCCAACTGGCTGACTTTACCAGAAGATATTAAAAAACCAGGGGAAGGGTTCGATGCTGTCATCTGCCTTGGGAATTCTTTTGCACATTTACCGGATTTCAAAGGTCTCCCACATTATACTAATCTATTTGACTTTAAACCTGCACTATATTACTGTGTTACAAAGTGGTTTAAATACACTTCACGTCATGTTCCTGACTCAAATGACATTTTGATTAAATGTGAGGTTTAACTGGTCCCTGCACATGCTTTCAGGGGACCAGAGTGACCAACAGCTGGCCCTTCAGAACATTGCTACTATGGTGAAACCAGGAGGCATCCTCATCATTGACCACCGTAACTATGACTACATCCTGGAAACGGGCCGAGCACCGCAGGGCAAGAACATCTACTACAAGGTGAGAGGGTGAGGTGGGGGGGGGAGAGAGGGAGGAAGGGAAGGCTTGTTAACGTACAACTGCCCATGTTGACGGGCAAATTCCACCACGCGTTATTTTTGAAAGGTTGTTCTCAAAACATACAGCGGGCAGCAGGGTATTGTTTTAGGCTAGCACAATGGTGATTACCTTTCCTGATTTCCTAGTTTTGTGTTTCATAATGAACTATTTGATTTCCTTCTGTTCTATAGAGTGATCTCACCCAGGACATTTCCACCTCAGTTCTCTGGGTGGAGAATAAACCACATATGATCACCTTGGACTACACAATCGAAGTCCCACAAGACCAAGTGAAGAGTCCACCTGAAGTCAGGTAAATCTAAAATCTCCTGTTGGGTTTTCCTTTTTATTTCACCATATTTCTCCGATTTCATACTCGAGAGATTTGTCATTTCTATCAGTAACATGGTACTGCGTCAATTATTTATGAGATGAGATTCCACTTTGTCATTGTGCAAAGTACAGGTACTAAGAGACAACGAAATGTAATTATATCAGTAATTCCGATCAAACGTTCCAACGTGTGTATGTGTTCTTTCTGCAGTAAATTCCGTTTATCCTACTACCCCCACCGTCTCGAGAGCTTTAAGTCTCTGCTGATGGCAGGCTTCCATGGAAAAATGGAGCATAATGTTTACGGAGATTTCAAGACTTACAAGCCCGGACAAACCGAAGTCCCGTGCTACTTTATTCATGTCTGCAAAAAGAAAGCATAAAAGCCACACTGTGTCACCATCCAGACCTCTAGCGACATCGAATGGGTGTTGATGAGCTAGAAAAGGGTGATGGAGGACGGATGAATACTTCTGTGCTACGATTATTATTTTCCCGATCAAAGAAAAAGAAATCCATGCATCGGAAAGTATGTGTGTGTGATAAGGGTCAAATAAAACGTTTCCTTTACCCTGTTGTAGTCTTTGGGTACTTTTAATTTCACCATCATGAAAAACGGTGACAATTACATATTACATTAAATTAGCCAAATTAAGCTAACAGTTTATATTCTGACTATACTTGGTAGCTTGTAATCAACAGCACATCAGTGTCTTAAACATGGTAACTTGTTGGCCAAACTTAAAAAGGTGCTGTGGGTAGCATTTGAAAGCTGTAAAGCACGGGCGAAAAAGAGCGAGGTTGTTACAGCAGGCAAAGGGGGAAAAAACCACTAATATGGACATTGTCCTATTCCTCCTCGCTCTCCACGATAGCCATCTACTCAGGGTTGAACACCGAAGTCGAGTCATTCACTTTACATTTAAAGGTTACAGCAGTGATTCTAGGCCGAAACATAAATGGTCACGTTTATCTGATGTGTTTATAAAAGGGTTAATGCGAAGCACTAAAGGCATGTATGGGGATAATCTTTCTCCTGCTCAAATGAAAGTAAGCATTTCATATCTAATGATATCCTATTCACATATTATAAAGCAAGTATTGAGGCATAAGCCGCTTTGAAACGTGTGGTCGCAAGTTGTGGTTGCGAAACAGACAATGAGGGCTGCTTTTGGGTTTCTGAAAAATAAATAAATAATCTCTCCACAGTACATAGAAGCACAGCCCATAGAGAGCACCTGACACTTCCTGGGGTGTTGTCTTTTAAACTGTTGGCTTCTATGATGATTAAATTAGGGAGGAGTCTGTTGGAAGGGAGAGGAAGAGCAAAACATTTGCACAAACAAAATTGCCACCGCCAAGGCATGTTAGCACAAAGTCTGTTCACGAGAAGATCTCCCTGATGTTATTTTAAGGCTTACAGAATTAAAAAAGACACATACACAGAAACAGGCTAAACATGTTTAAACTTCAATGGATGACAACAAGTTACAGGCTAATAAATAACAAGATAAACACGTGACACATATATGCACTGTCCAATGGAGGTTCACAGAATGTTTGAACAAGGACATCGATAAGTTACATGATTACGGCAAACAGTACAATAACTGGTTTAGTCCACCGCTTACCTGCTGTCAGACGGGTTATTTCTAGAGAAGGGTTATCTATGTGTGCAACAGGTCCACAGGGCCCTATAAGCTGACCTATTCAAGAGGCCTGTTCACATCAAGGTGCAGCCTCCAGCTCTGTTTTGACGGACACACTTCTGAAAGGCTGTCGAAAAATCTGCCCATAGGAACATCACTACATTATGTCTTAATGACTAAGACACAGTGTAATGATGCTCCTTAAGTTTCATTAGGCTACATTATGGATTAGTCACTGAGTACTTTCACGGTCGTCGTGGCAACCCCCAAAGTCAGGTTACCGAGGAGACGAGTCAGGTTCTGGTGGCGTTGGGCTACATGTGCTCGTGTCGATGATTCATCAACGTGAAGGGGAAGGGCGCGCTTCGAAATTACTGTGTCCATACGATGAGCCATCTGCAATATTCCGAATTCGACTTTGTTGGCCTACCTGTTTTTTTCTTCCAAGTAACAGAATATTGACCCCAAACAAACTTTTGGTTAAACATTTGAAATGAAAAGGCTTTGTCAACTGACTGACCTTTTTCTGAATCAGTAAATAAAAATTGAGAAAAAAATTAAATAGGATGAGCTTGCCATAATAATGCATCATTTATTTTATATCACCAATATTTGAAACCCTAATTTTCCTAATACACCACGCAACCTCAACACACCGTAATACTTGTAAAAGCTCTCATTATGTCACTGTTGTTCAAAGCGGGACCACATCTCCGTATCCCTCCGCAACATTCCAGGTGATTCCGTTCTTCCGGAAGAATTCTGTCTTCATGTGCAGCACGTGGACAAACTGCTTCCCAGGCTGGTAAAGGGGTGGCGGTGGGCGACGGCCGTACTCCGAGGAGGACCTCACCGGTACCACCCTGGTCCTCTCCTTGGCAAGAGAGGGAAGGACGGGGGGAGTTAGGATGAGTTGTTGTTGCGTCTGTTCAGTTGTACATCAGCTTACCTTTTTGTGAATGTAAAAGTGGCTGTCTTACGGGGCGGATGTTTGGTTATTTCAAATATAAAAAGGCACTGCTTTGTACGCGTGTTAGGAATAAATCAATGATTTCAGCAAAACATGTGTGGAGAAGTTGGAACATTGACTTCTTGGTTCAAACTCTCCCAGAACGCAAATCTCCAACCATTTGGTCTGGATGTTGTTCTTTTTTGTGGCGGTTGCTGTCACACTCGTGGGAAAGGCTGATAACCAAGACTTATAGCACTATCAACCAAGAAGATACGCACAACAAATAAGTATGAACCCAAGGAATAGGGACTTTATACACATTAGTAGCACATTTGTATTTGTAAAGGTAGCGTTTTTGAAATACCAAGTCCACTAGGTGGCACTAGGGCGGCCTATAGCTTTAAGCGGTGGGCAAGATCTACCACGTTCGTAGGCTACGAAACCAATCCAACGTTGGCCAATGTATTTGGCGACCTAATTAAAATCGTGTGCCCAGTCTTTGGGAACAATACGGGTTTACATGTTTTAAGGTTAAGCAGGATAGAGTAAAACAGCTGGATGTGAAGGCACTACAGCATACCTCTGTATAAATATCAAGGCCTCTGCCCTTGTCGTGCGCTCTGTCATCCCGGTGAACTCTGTTATCATAACCTTCTGTCTGGTGGACGAGACGGTCATACAGACAGAGCTCAGACACCTGCGACACACACGCACACACACACGCACACACGCACACACACGCGCGCGATTATACAAACATATATGTTATACATTGTGTATCGTGTTCAGTAACTGAAACTGACAACAAGACAATAGCAGCAAAGTAAGTGCAGTTGCCTCAGCTGAAACTAGGACGGCTCAGCGGTCAAAGGCACTGAGAAATACCTTGGAGTCACTGTTAAAGAAAGTAAGCTGTCGTTCTTCCTTTCTGCGCGGTGGAATGTAACTGAACGCAGACAGAGTGGAGAGCGGCTTGGTTTGAGACTCCAGTAATACATCCATAGTGAACACCACAAATATCGTCTTCGATCCGCCAACGAATCACCAGTTTGGCATCAACGGACACTGCTTTGTGTGTATTTGGTTAGACCAGTCTACAGATGTAACATGGGTTTGGTGTCACCAACCCTACGCCTAGTATTAACTAGCCTACGTCTTGGCAATACCCGTTCACAAGAACCCACGCAAAAACTGGCGTCGTGCGTTGCTAGGATACTCTGTAAACCATCTCACACTGTCGCGCTATTTTGAGATCCCGGGGGGACGGGATCTGACCCCCCTCCCCCCCTTAAAATTGACTACCCTAAATGTGAACTATTTTCAGACTTCACACTCTTCACATTATAGATTCACATCTCAAAAGAAGTGATTGAAATAGTGGAACAAGAAATGTTTGACAAATATATTTCTGTCTCCACATTCCATCTCTGGTCTCTCTCCCCCACTACAATGCAACTGAAAGTAGTAGTAATTTCTGGGGGGGATTTAATAATGGTTCTGGGGGGTAGGCCTACTTGTCGTGTCTCCAGCAGTAGCCTAAATGCTCCATCATAACATCCTAAACGGCATTCCGATTCCCAACTGACCAAACCAGGCATATAACATCGAAAGACGTAGGAAACAACAACAAAAACAAATGACACATACAGCACCCGCTCTGTCAGTAGGCCTACCGCAGGTTGACAGACAATAAACTAGGTTAAATGGCCTGATATAATCGACTGAATTAGTCGTCATTTGCATTGGTAACTGCACAAATTATGACTGATTGTTATGTTCACCCCAAGCGCACACCACCACCGATAGATGGGGGGAGAGATACGTCTGTTAAAACTACCCACACCGCTGGAGGAGAGGAAACCTACATTAAATGAAGGAATATATTTTAAGTTTCCTCTCGCAAATAATTTAACATAAATGATATAGAGCTTTCTTAAAGGAATAATCACTTATCTCAATTCGTATTATTTAAATCCGCATGAAATAATCATACGGAGAGGTCACAAAACAGTCTTTATTCACAGCAACAAGACAGGTTATGTGCAAAATGAGTTTCATTCCTTACATGTTTGTACACACAGTGAGCATTTCACCCATTGATCAATTATTGCCTACTCGTTTCCGAAAGCTGACGGAGATTCACCGAGAGGCGACCCAGCCCTCCTGTGGCCCACTGCCCCCTCCTCCCATCTCCAGCGACGCTCCTCTCGGCTCCTCTCCCACGGAGGATCCCCGGCTACGGCGACTCCATTCTAATCACCGTACATAAGATGGAGGTTGGCCGATGGCATGGATGATATACAAACGTACTCGTAGCCGTCCGCTCCCCTTTACTAGCGCTTTTCGGAAGACCAGAGTGATTCGGACAGCTTGATACTCTGGGAAGAAGAACGGGCTTCTACTTGGGATTTTACGCTCCTGTTGAGATTGGCAGCCATGAGCTCAGGGGACGGAGGAGACGAGACGGCAAAAGACGCCGCTGATATAGCAGCGTTTTTCAAAAATGGTAAGCCAAGACGAGTGTTCAATTAAAGAGGCGAATCGGAGCGCCTTCCGTTCGGCCACGCAATGGACATTGTTCACATATGTGTTGACTTGTTTCTAGCACAGGACAGAATGGTGTTTGGGTTCCGCAGGGAAAAGGCAATATAACGCCGTTGTAGCGAACATAATGAATAGCCATTGGTGTCGTGGGTTGAGGAATGGGGAGTGGGAGCAATGGCAAGTATGTGCAGAGCACCACAATAATAGGCCGATAAACAAGCAGGTGAGGGTTGCAAGTAGCTAATAAGCTATATCTGCTAATAAGCTATATCTGCTAATAAGCTATATCTGCTGACACCAGCGCCCCCCTGGCAGCTAGCCTAGACGCTAACGTCATAAACAAGCAGGTAAGCCATAAACAATCAGGTACGGGTTGCAAGTAGCTGATAAACTATATCTGCTGACACCCGCGTCATCAGCTATAGTTCATTAGCTACCTACAACCCTTGCCAGCTTGTTTACGACGTTAGCTTCCAGGCTAGCTGCTGCTAGCCTGGAAGCTAACGTCATTCCAAGTGTCCAAAGCTAAAGACCACTAGCAAGCTAACGCTCGCCTGTAAGTGAGTTTGCAAAAGACGCCCTGCCAACCAATACACATCTGTCGGACTGACGAACTGCAGTGATCACACACACGTGTCGTAACATACATTTTGTTGTTACTTTTTTGTGTCGCTGTCAAAAATTAACACAATGTCGCACGAATGTAAACAATACATGGCGTGGCACATATCGACAAGGCTGTGCTCTGTTCGGCACAGTTTTCCAGCGGTATCTAGGTCAAACTGTCTTTTACACCAGACATGCTTCTCGCCATGTACATACAACAACCACAACAGCGCTGTACGGTTGCTTATATGATATACGACTAAAAGTTCGCATGTAATACACTCACTCGTGTGTTGTTTTATGTACTAAGTCAGTGTATTGCTAACAATTGCTAACTAGGCCAGCTTTTCAGCTCTATCTGGGGCAAGCAGCCCTGACATGGGCCTTACACTGATTTAATAGGCAGCCTTAACACATTGTGGGAACATCGGAAAATGGATATTATTTCCAAACGACATACTCTTACGTTTCCCTTTACTATTGAAATCTCCGAGACACTCCTGTTTCAATAACTGTCCCCAAACTAGCTAGAACTCTATACCATAGCATACAGTACAATACTGTGACTAAAGGTAATAATAAAATGAAGCTATGCATGCGTTATATTGTGGTGGCATTGCTGATATGTTGAAATAAGACATACTAGGATGTTGACTATATAACTGGCTTCTTGGTTTCAAAGATACAGAGGGGTAAACAATGACAGGGTGTTGATATTGAGCCTCTGGCTCTTGCAGTTCAGATGGCATTTTTTCCTTAAACTTAAAAATGTCTTAAAATACCTAAACTAACCTTAACATAGACTAACCTAATTTGACCTATCCATTGGAAATACTTTTCGAGCTAATGACCACTCAAGGTGCTTCACAATTATTGCCGGACATTCAGTATTATTTCTGGTGTATTTAATATATATATATATACAAATACTACAGTCCTTGAAGTGCGGTTAGTTGCTAGGGCTAGGCAATAGTCTAGTCTCGTCTGCGGTTCAATTAACAGCCTAAAGGCCTACTTAATGTCTTGTTCACGTCAATATAGCCTGCAAGAAATACCTGAACATAACTCATTTCTTATTAATAAAATAAAATCCTGAAATATGTTTTGTTTTGTTACTCTGCATATGAATGCAGAGCAACTCCACAAAGCCCATCCCAAGAAGCTTAATAACTAAAAGGAAGGCAAAAATGGCCAACCACAGCACTATCCCCAGATATTAGAAAAACAACTCCCTCGTATTCACTGGTCATTTGGTTATGATAAAGGTACTTCAGATAATCAAAGAGCTCTGCCCCATTTTATATCCAAACATTTTCCACT
>JAOPJJ010000093.1:7812971-7837356 GCA_027122795.1 Enchelyopus cimbrius | reverse complement strand
GGTCACACTCATTCCCCATTGTTATACGAGCAGTGGTAGCAATATTTCGATTGGGGAAATCTAACAAAATGTCACAATTATCGGAGGACTCCACTTGCATAGTAATACGGTTTAGGTGTGTGTGTGTGTTGTGCACCCACACACACAGAGCACAACACATTATGGGGGGAAAACACCAACGAAGGCATTGCAAAAAACCCTTCAAAGAAGTACCTGGCAATCCAATATATGAGATTCCAGAAAGGAACCCGATAGATTTCACGTTCACTAGTCCTGGATTAAGGAGGAACCCTCTTTCCCATCTGATTTTAAACCGCACTAATTCCCACCTGACGAGTTGACACCCCATCAGGTTAAGTGGCGACAAATCCCTTTCCGAAACCCAAGCCTACAGTAAAGGAAATGAGGTCATAGTCTGACCCGAGGCAACATTTGATCGTCTTGAGGTCAGGTGCGCCGTTTACATCACTTCCAGCAATCTATACAAAAATGAAAACCATGGCCATTTTTTTTTTTTTTTAACGCACAGGGGGTGGGGGGTGACCAACGCGATGGAACCGCGCCTTCCAGCATAACGCCGCCGCAATTCTGCGGTGAGGAGCAAGAAATGCCAAAGAGAACACAGGCTACCCCTTTGAACTGTACAATCCAATAACACACACTGGTTGTGTGCATGTGTCAGACTGCACGCACGCACACACACACACACGCACGCGCACGCACACACGCGCTGTACCGACGGGCCAGAGCAAGATCCAGTACTCCTAATAACAAGCGACGGGAAGCCCTGGAAACGACTCAAACGTTTGCCTTTTGTCAATCATACTTCCCTGTGAAACTCGGTGCGTTTGAAGAGGAGGGTGTCTGAGGCGGCGTGTGCTTTGGCCTAGGTTTCACGTCAACCACCAGCCAACTCGTCCACCGCGCACGGACACCCAAACGCACACACACACGCGCGCACACACACACACACACGCGCACACACCTGAACAGAACACAGACTGTACAACCAACAGACCAGCACACTACACAACTCCATATATCTATTAATGTTACCGAGGGAAAGGCTTTGTAAACACTCTTCAAATTAAAATGCTCTATAAAAAAATAACATTAAAAATGCCTTTACATATACACACCGACAATTTAAATAATCATTTAATTTGAAAGAGAAAAAAGAATTATTGCACGTCTTATAAAACCGCTCGCATGTGTGTATACCAAGAAAAGGAAAGGGAAAGAAAAAACCTGTGGGTAGAAAAACGGGCAACTCGGCTGCGAAAAGACCAAGGCCCACCGTAAGCTAGAACCTTCTCCGGGCGGAGACCCCACAGACCCCGGCAGACCATGACATCATCTCCCCGCCAAGCCCCTTGGTGAACGCGGGTAAGAGAGAGCAAACGCACAGGAAGCGGGGAAACGGAAACAAAACCAAAATGCAGACACGCCTCCGTCTCAGGGGGCGCCTCGATCCAACCCCGACGGGGTGGAGTTAAGGGACGACGGCTGCAGAGTTCGCGGGCCCCCAGAGTGTTTTTTGGGGGGGGGAGACTCTGACCCCCCCCCCCTTTGCACTGGAGAGTAGTATTCGGTTGGGGGAGGGAGGGGTGTGATGGGGGGGGGGGGAGAGAGAGAAAAGAATGACATAAGGAGGATCAAGATAATGGGAATTTTAGAGCTTGCAAAAGTGACAGGGGGGGGGCTGTCGTTCCAACGTTGGGCCCCGCCCACTCCAAACAGTTAGCTGCTCGTCTGCGCGTCTGTCCGCTGGCGAGGGGCGGGTAGGCGGATCAGAGAGGAGGCGGGGGGGGAGCGGGAGCCTCCTATCTGCTGAGGCTGACCGGCAGGCCGTCTCGTTTCCGGCGGCGCCAGGTGTTGCGGTGGTGGTACTGCGTGTGTGTGTGGGTGTGTGCGTGACCGCGGTTGGCCAGGACAGGACTGCTGACCATTGCAGGGAAGCCCTTGTTGAATTTTGTAGAATTCTGAAAAATATGGAAAATTACAAAAAAAATTATATTTAGCAAATATAACAAATTAAGATTCGATGCGTATCCGAACGATTAAGAACATTTTACAGTTATTGACAAAAAACAATTACAAAATTAGAATACTGTAGAAAGTAGAAAATGGAAGGTCGTTTTAACATCTAAATGTTTAGGACAGCCCTTCCCAAATTGACCCCACTTCATCTTCCTCATCATCATCTTCCACAAAAAGTGTTTTGTCTTCATCAACATCGGATGTTAATCTCAATGTTCTGGTGAACGAACGGTGTCATCGAGCCTCATTAACCGGTTGTTACCGGTTAACCGCTCCGATTAAAATGTGCTATTTGAAATGACAGCCATTTCGAGAAGCGGCAGGCGCCTGCTATTTCACTGCTTTGTCACTCTGCTCATCTCTCTCCCGTTCTGCCTCCGACTCACACACACACACACACACACACACTCTGTCTCCACTCTTCCACTCACGTCACTTTGAAACATTGCCGCGGCTCATTTTAAATGACCGCTCCGAAGAGACGCTGCTTGTTTAGTTTTTTGGAGGAGACGGTAGTGCTAATAATAATAAAGCAAGATGATATATTTTCTCCTTCGCTCGCATGCGGGAATAAGGCTTGAGGAGAAATTAACCAGTGAGCTGGAGACGCGGTGTCCGACCAACTTCCAATAAGTCACCTCATCTGATCATCTTTTAGTGTGAAGTGAAACCAACACACACTCCAAAGTTCACACTGACCCCAAAAACATATTTATCCGGCAAGCGGCAAGATTAACGGGTTAACGTTGATACGGTCAACTAACGGTTAACATCCCTAATTGGCGCACGTTACAGCATGACGAACGCAGCGTGCTCTAGGCGTCCGTGGCTTGAGGGAGGCCAAGTTACGCGCCGCGGATGCCTACCTTGTGCATGTGGTTGGAGTGGGGGGCGGGCGGGGGCTGGGGGCTGGAGGGGTCGGAGACGTGGGCGCGGGCCGGGGGGGCTACTTGGAAGAAGGTGGGCAGGCTGCCGGCGTCCAGACAAACCTGCCGTCCGGGTAAGGGGTGCATGGAGAGACCTCCGGGCAGCGAGACCTGCGCCTGACGCGCAAACAAGGCGGGATTGGAATGATGTTAAAACACGCAGCACTTTCTGAGCATTATTTGAACATTACCCTTTTTTGGGTCAAAATACTGTGTGAAATATGAGTAATGTTTTACATCCGATTGTCAAATGTTGAAAACAAAAAAAGTTAAATGTCTTCATGTCCATTATGCCAGCACTGGTTAGCACATAGTCAGGAGGAAAGGAGATTTCAGTGGTGTGTAGTGCACTTGCTTTTGTTCGATGTATAAATAGGACGTTCTCTGTTGATTTCCTGAATATACGCTGCTGTGACTCTGATCTCCCCGCTTGCTGTCGCAAGGCATTCAAACGCGTGAGAAAGTAAGGCCTGTGAAACACACCCTGAAAAGAGGGCGTGTCTTAGCCTGGCTAACACCAGACTAAATCACAAATGAGATGTAGTCTGGCGACCACCTATTCATTTTCCTGTAGAGGAGGCGTGGTTCCTGATCGTCCAAAGCCGCTTCGACGAACGAACTACAAGCTTGTCGAGTCTGTCGAGTAGTACGCGTCATCGTCTTTCCGTCCCTCCTCGTTCTGTGATTGGATATCAATGAATCGCAAATTCTAGCGAAAGCAACCGGGCATAGCCACCAGACTGCCTGGCAGTTCGAAATGTTCAAGTGCGTAAGGCAGCATGGGTCTACCCAGGCTAGGCGTGTCTCAGGGCCCTACATTACAACTGGCTACCACCTGATAATGCCCAGGGGGATTCAATCCAAAATATGACATTTATTTCAGACGGGCATGGCCCTTATATCGTATCCCAGCTTTGTTCAGCTTTGGCCGAATACGCTGCATCCATCTTGTTGGGTACCATCAGGAACCATCCATCCGTGTTCATTCAGTTGAACATCAGTCGCTTTAAACACGTTGTGGAATTATTTAACTGCATATGGAGGCGTGTCCCATATTTACCACTAGCAGCTGAAGCTCATCTCCTCCTATATGAAAAGCTATACCTACTAATAATAGCCTGCTTATAGATTATTTGTCTTTTTGGGCGATTCATCATCCAGAATAATGCATTTATTTGCATGCAATGGCTCCTAGAAAGAGGCTTTTCCTGGAGCCCTGTAAAAACAGTTGCTTTGTTGTTTTTGTACGCAGTCTATGAATGTAATGCAATGATTCTTCCACTTTTGGGGCTAAACCATCATTGTTGAAAGCACTTAGATAAATCACTCTGGACAAAAGCGTATGTGAATACACTCAATGTGATATTATGTCATGGATTGAAAGGACCGCTTCAGATTGGTGGAACCAGGCTTCCTAAGAAGCCACAATGAGCTGAAGGCTTTAATGTCGGCCAGCGGGGGGTGTACCTGTGAGCCAGGCGGTAAGATCAGGCAGCAGGGCTTGCCAGACGGCAGGTTGGGGGGCAGGGCCAGGCCGGAAGGCAGGGCCAGGCCCAGCGTCTGGAAGGAGGCGTACGGGTGCGCGGGGGGCGGTGGCACCGAACACGATGTAGTAGAGTCAGAGTCCTGGTGAGCGTAAAACACAGAAATACATTAAAGGTTGTATCGGCGATTACAGGCCGAAACATGAACGAACAAACTCTTCTGATCTTTCCTCACGATCCGCTAGCTGCCCGCCCCACACGCAGGCCGACAAAAAAACACTAATCTGTAGGACAGCCTATGCTCCGAGATCGTACATAACAACAAATGGTACTACCAGCCACTCCAAACCACTCGGAGCATAGGCTGCCGACAGAGACGCGTTCTTTTTGCTGATACAACCTTTAAGTCACACATTGAAGGTTCCATCAACGATTCTAGGCCAAAACCGCGTCTCTGTAGGCAGCCTATGCTCCGAGATCGTACACAACAACAAATGGTATTAGTAAATAAACGTCAGAATGGCTGATGCGACTTTTAATCCTACATGTATACACACTACTGAACAACAACCAAAACAATGCAAAATAAAACTGGGAAGCTGGCCACGATAGAGTGCCTCAGTGCATGGCGTGCTTACGTTGTCCGACCCGGAGAGCGAGGAAACAGAGGAGGAGGAGGAGGAGGAGTGCTGCTGGGGACTGGAGATGGACATGGGGGAGTCGGCGCTTTGGGGGGAGCTGGAGTCCCTCGGCGGCTCCACCCCGCCGGGCTCGCTCTCCCCCTCGGACGCCACCTCCTTGGGGAGACAACCTGGGGAGGGGGGGGGGGGGAGAGAGACGCTGGTCATGATGGACCGGGAACATCCCAAAGCAATGCCCCTCCGACCCAAAGGGTGAGCGTTCGTCTTCAAGGTGGCTCTGAAAACAGCGGGGTTTTGGCACCGAATACGTCTCTGATTGGCTCACAGTGGCGAGCGGTTGAGGGGGTACTCAGCCGAAGAAATCTCTTAGAGGGGGTACGCTGGAAGAAAACGTTTCTGTGTGTGTCTGTGTGTGTGTGTTAACCTTAAAATATCGAATAAAGGACAACTGCAGAACAAGGATATTGATGTGTGAGTGATACAAACAGGCCTGACGCCAATATGGCAGCTAAGCGAGCAGACGCGCTCAAAGGAGGGAAGCCCCTGCAGCAGTGCTGGAGCACCGGCCCACCTCGGCTCTCCGTGTGCGCCGAATGCCTGCCCCCCCATTTCTTCATGATCCACTCCCGGTAGTCGATCACTTCCTGGGTCAAGCGGATTATCCTGCCCAGGGTGCTGATGGAGAGAAGGGGGGGGGGAACATTAATATTCAGAAGATTTACCCAAGAGGGAAACGGGGCCTTGAAAACAAAGCTAGCGATACTTGTGTTTTTGTTTTTGTTTTCATGTTGTACTGTCTACTTTGTGTCCGGCGTCCTTGGGTGTCATGAAAGGCGCCTTATAAATAAAATGTATTATTATTAAAGCAGAAAGTCAAATTCAATATTGGATCTAGGCTCCCATTGCTGGAAGGCAATCAAGCAGATCCTAGTGGATGAGGTGTTTTTTGGACTGTGGTCATCCGAGTTGACTTTAATTTGTTCAAAAATAATTGGAGCGGGGAGTACGTTTCAATGACACATTTAGAGGCAAATCTCAACAGGTCACCCCACCTGTCACAGTCTTTGTTGGGGTAGGAGCGCGCCAGGGGTGGTACAGCATGGCTGAGGACTGTGTACGCATAGTCAAACACGTGCTTCACGTGCATGGTGCCATACGAACTCCTGCCCACGTCATTGCCTGTGCAAAACAGCATCAGAAATTAGGTTTCCTTTTTCCTTTCCACAAGGTAGATTTTTTGCTGTAATTGGTTGTCAATTACAGCAAAACAATAATATAAAGTATAAATTGATTGATCAGAATCTGAACTTAGTTTAGGTTAGATTGTTTATTTCAAATACATCAAAAAACGAAATGATCATACACTAATGCAGTCATAAAGAAAAAAAGAGAGAAATTAAAAAATACAATACAAAATTGAAAATAACAAAGTATAACAAAGTATAGCAAAGAGTAAAATGTTATATGATGGTTCTAGTGAAATATAAATCACATCACATGTCCTAATACCATTAAAAGAACACAGGGTATACCCTTACAGTATACCCTCCTTCTCCTCTACAACGGTGCCCTGTCTGTCGGCCAGCACACTCACATACCTTGGAGCAGGGGGTCCTCTATGCAGAGCATGGAAGGCCTGCAGCCAGCGTTCATGTCCTTCATGAGCTCGTCCTTGGCAAGGTAGGCGCCTCCGTTCTTGATCCGGATTCCCGTCTTCAGGTAGTTGAAGTGGCGGCCGTACAGCTCAAAGAACTCGATGAGCAGGACGCCCAGATTCTCGCTGGGGTTGCGGGCATCGATGCGCGGGTGGAGCTGAAGGGGTTCCAGGCAACAGGCGTTATTGCACTGGCCTGAATACACAAGTCTCGGTCTGTTGATCAAGTATGAGCCGCGAGGAACCCATGCTTGGCATTGTCTGCACTTTGGCTTCTTATTTTTTTTAAATCACTTTGAAGTTGAAAGACTAAACTGAAATAGTGAGAGTCGCTGGGCATAAAACATGTTTTAACTAAAATAATCTTAAATAACACGTCACTAGTAAAGTCAAATTGCATCGCTTTTTCATATGCTACACATGTCCCGCCAAGCAACGACCCCGTCTGACGATCTGCTACCCGAAGCTTGGCTCAACAGTTCGTAATGTTACGATTAATGTGACGATCGCATAATTGGGGCCGCCGAATGGGAAGGAGAACCTAACTGGTGTTGTATTCTCCCTTATGTCAAATGGCAGGGAAGTGAGCGCACCTGCAGGAAGCTGATGATCATGAGGATGAGGCTGTAGGAGCTGATGCCTCCTGTGAAGACCTCGTTGAGATCCCTCTGCAGGAGGAACTGCTTCAGCACAAAGATGAGATAAGGCAGCATTGGATACTTCTGCAATGGGACATAGGGAGACGCACACACACACAGACAGAGACAGAGAGAGAGAGAGAGAGAGAGAGAGAGAAAGACAGAGAGAGAGAGAGAGAGAGAGAGAGAGAGACAGAGCGAGAGAGAGAGGGAAAGATGCTGGTCAAGAACAACTAATTATTTGACAGATGACAAAAATGTAGTTTGTTATCGTAATTGCAATTTTATTTATGTATTTCATTTATGTATTTATTCATGTATTTATTTATGTTTTGAAGCTTACTGGCTTACTGTTTTGTTTTGGAAAGGTCTTTTGGAAAGTCTAGTTCCAAAATACCTACCATACATATAATCATACATATAAAAAAAGGTTTTCATGCATTGAGGTTGAAGCTTGTGAACCCAGCCACAGTGTAAACCTTTATATAACCTAACCCCAGTACTCCATGTTTAATCAGCTCGAATTTTAACACCAAGAGATACAAAAATGTGCGTTTAGGGCAGAGAGTTTTAGCAAGGAGGGATTCGCTAAAACAAAACATAATGTTCGGATATGTTAACAAATATTTCTCACTAATGTTCAAGATTCAGACACGTGTTGGATATCTCACCTTAACATAGTCTTTGATAAAGCGTGCCGCCTTCACGCCCGTCTCCACGTTAAAGCTGATGTCCACCTTAACCTCTGTCTCCTGGTCTGTCAACTTGATGATTGGCACCTGCGATGAAAAGTCTATATTAGAAGCGGTCTGTCAGGGGTTTGAAGCAAGGTTCCTTTAAGATTTAAAGGATTTTGATAAGTAATGGAAAATTTTAATTTGGGAGATGCGCCCGATATTTAGGGCAGGTACTTTCTAGCCTTGTGAGACCAGCCTGATCTCGCAAGCTCCATGATAGTCCACTCGCAGACTGGCATTGCACGATGGATATAACTTTAAGCGATCAGCAAACGAGCAGCCAATATGTGTTGGTTTTGAGGCGGGTTTAACTGTGACGCATGAGGAGCGCCTCTTCAGTCTAGACAGCGGTAGCCCTAATTCTGTTAGCCGCTCGCTAATGCTTTTTCTCTTTTATCCATCGGTTGGAATATGGACCGGACATTTGAAAGTGTGCCTTTTATACGTAAATTCGCATTACACAAACGGCAAAGATCCTGTACCGACATGTTGTTTACTTGATGAGCTTGCCTTGACGCTCTGTTGATCATCATATGATATCGTCATATGATTCGTTGATCTGATTGGTCGATTTGGCCCGTCAATCACCAACATAGGCAGATCGTTTATCCAATCAGCAACCAGTATTTCCGCCCCCTCCCAAAGGCTCTCCAACGGAACGATTGCAGATGGAAATGCTGAGCCAACGCAAATCATTCCATCTGGCGGAGTCAGGTTAGGTACTTTCACCTGCGTTTGATAATATTGCAAATCAAAATGCTATTTCAGCAATCAACTGCCATTGTTTCGGCTGTTGAAGTGACCGAAGGACTGCTAAAAAAACAACAAAAAAAACCCTTTGGCATGGTAAATGGACTGTATTTATATAGCGCTTCTCTACAACGTTGTTGTACTCAAAGCACTTTACAATGAATACCTCACATTCACCCATTCATACACACATTCACACACCGACAGCGGGTCAGCCATGCAAGGCGACAGCCAGCATGTGGGGAACAGGTAGGGGTGAGGGGTCTTGTTCAGGGACACCTCAACACTCAGCTAGGAGGAGCCGGGTTCGAACTGGCAACCTTCCGGTTACTGAACAAGCCGCTCTGCCCCCTGAGCTACTGCTGCCCCATGGTGAGATTCCCCCTGGGCTGCGGAGTGGTGATGGGTGGCGGTGATCAGAGGTGAACCCCTACTCACGGTTGCCTTGTCCAGGACTTTGATGGAGAAGGGCTCGGCCACGTTGTGTTTCCGCAGGGCCTGCTCCAGATCCTGCAGCGGGAGGCGGTCCCACTTCCCAAACACCACGAGGTCGATGTCACTAGGGTATGGAAAATGCGAGATGAAAATGTGAAATTAGAGACTGAAAATGCAAAGGAGAAAATTTACTGCACCATGCGTAAACGTTTTCTGGACCAAGGCTATTGGGACAAACCTTGTCGGAAGATAGAGTCCTGTGCTAAAGCTGCCAAATATCTGGACCTACAAAAGATAAAGATGTGAAGGGTTAATAATGCTTTTCTGAGGAAAGCCATCAGGCAACAGCAATCTGCTCTCTGGAGCAATCATTTGGTCGATTCTAGGTCAGTTCTAGAAATTAGGTTTAGTCTACCGGTATTCTGTGTACTCCATTACACTGTAACTTTTGGGTATTTCTTGAATCGCTATTCCTAACCGAGCAGCACTTACACTGAGTGTGACAGTGTTACTCATGTTCCACCGACAATATGAAGGGAAAGAACATGAAAACACCCGTTTACCCAGATGTTGATCTTATTTGTGAAACTGGGGTGCGAGTATTGATTGGTGCCTTACATCAGCGGTGGGCCAGAGCTCCTTGATGACCATCTCTATCCTGTTGACCACCTCCTTCCTCATGGCTGCCTCCTCTGGGCGAGGGGACATAAAGTTGTAGAAGTCCACAATCTCTTCATGGAGCCTGGACAGGGAGAGAGAACCAACTCAGGAAGTTTTGAAAGTAAAACTTTTCACCCAAAAGTCAATATAATTCTGACTCCAACATTATAATGCCTTGATTGTGAAGCAGAATGGTTTTGCCGACCCTTTAATCAATAGACTTTCAATCGCTTGAATTTAGAGGTTTACATGATCAAAAGTTGATTTCAGTTAGAAGTCAAACAGCCAATCGTTACACAGTCCCTCCCTTTCCTTCCCAGTGAGTTTGAAATGTGCTTTTTCTCAAGAGTGACATGCACATAGAAACAGAGAAGGTATTTCTAAGCCCCTACCAATCCTGATCAAATGATAAAGAACCTAGCATGTGGGCAGCACCTCTAAACAGTGCTTCCCTGTTCCTCCTCAGGTTCCTTCAGCTTTTCCCTTGCAGAGGTGCTTCAGCTCCGCAATGATGTCAGAAAGAAATATAGGACAGTGCCGTAACGCTCATTTACTCGAACCCTCAGGGAAGGGCACTTTGCCTGTCATGCACCCGCTTGATGGTTAACCTGATGCCTGCCAGGTACCAGGTAAGGGCAGAGTACCAAGTGAATAAGAGCCAACCTAACAGGACACTATTAGAATGTAGAGTAATTGCTGGAACCATGGGTATGAGGACAAACGTTCAAGTTGTCAGTGTAACACTTTGTAATAGGAGTACATGTTTTTCCAATTATTGGCATACTTAAGATTGAACTACTAGTTAGCAAATGGTGTAGTGATGATTTACTAATAGTATTCATACCGACTTAGGTAATAGTATTCATGTAAAGCATGGTATTCAGTTATAGATGTTATAGGGTCATGGTTGGCGTCAACCCCAACCCACTAGCCTCAACCATAGCCGTGTTCGGGATCGTTTGCATTTGCGCATTTGTTGCGACGAGAATTGAGAAGATCCGGCGGCACTCGTCATAATTACGTCGACACTTCTCGTACTGTTAACCGAAAGACTACTAGACTTAGGGTATCATCGGCAGCGCTCATGTGGGCGTTTAGATAAATAATCACAATGTAGCTTAAGTAAATTTTTCTGCATAAAATAACGCAAAATATGGTTTAGACTAACGTTAATGAATGTACCCTAATTGTAAAATGCCACAATTAGCTATGTAGTAGACTTTCTCAGTCTTGTATTTTATACATTCATATATTATTTTAAAGGTGTCATTGCAGTTTTTTCATTCATTTTGCAGTGGTCTTTAATATGAATAAATGCCCCCTGAGGCGGTTTTGGTGAAAATGCTCTAGTGCGCCTGTTCCAGGCTGTTAGACACATTTTCGGCCGCTTTTCATGAATATTCATTACATTTATATGACTTTCCTCTGATTAGCTAACAGCACTGTCCGTCACAGTGATGTAAACGCAGAATCAATACCGTTTTCCGGCGGCGGTTGCAAGCCAAGGTAGGCGAGGCCATGAATACTAATGCACAAACCTACGTCAGTTTGAAGGGCTTTTCTGATTCGCACGTTTATCCCTCTATTTTCTTACATTGGCTAATGCATGCAAAGGGGGTAGAATAACCTATCTCATCTCAAAAGGAGCAAGTAAAAACGGTTTATCGGTGAAGGACACCTTTAATATATTATTTATACAACTGTATTTACATATAGCATATTTACATATAGTAGTGCAGGCATTAGGCTTTCACGGCATGGAAATGTTATTGTTAATAGAATACACATCACCCTTGTGACGTCAACCGAAGCGCATGCATTAAAAGAATCTGCCAATCTTCGGCCTCAATATTGAGAGCCATTAGTTTGTTGAGATTATAAACCTGAGCTGCTGATGAAGAAGTAGCATGTATGACATCATCTGGGCCTACAATGTTCCAGTACACTTACACTTGTGAAAAGTTGTTAAATAATAAAGGACATTAACAAAGGACAGAATACATGTAGGAAATGTTTAAATGTGAACCGTATCTGGGTTTATGGCATTTAGTTTAAGTATCGTTTAGGACACGGTACTGTGTAATTCGTCTCGTGTAAAAATAATGCCGAAACGATGACTGTAAAGAGAAGTGTTGCTAAATGATGTCCTCTGGGCCAATTTCGGTAAACATCGCTACACACGGGACTCCAACCGGTGATCGCGTCTTTGGTTTCCTGCGTCAGGTCGTTGAAGTATCCAATATCTTTCAAACTATATACAGTGTTACTTAGATGTACTTGTTTAATCCACCACCACAAAAGCAGTATGCTGCTCTAAATGTCCCTTTGAGTTTTTATTTCGGTATGAATTACTTGTCGAACACGCCCACCTGGGCCAGTCCCGGCGGACAAACCTAGTTCAGTGTCCACAATTCAAGGGCGAAAACTTTGCTTTGGACTAATGCATTACATATCCTGCCTTGCCAACATGCACATCAACCAAATACAAATGTATTTATAATGTGTCGGAAAAAAAGTTGTCAAGAAAGATTAGACCGAATCATATTTTGGAATATTCAAAGTACCCTGGTTTACCCAATACGGCCCATGCTGAAATGAATGACCCGGATGTACTACGAGGTGTCGAACATACAATGTCAGAACCTTATTCTGAAGTATTTGTATTATAAGTATTGAATATATTGTAAAATAAATATTTACTACTTAGATACCTACCTTCTGAACTGAACTGGCATATCTAACATTTCCAATAATTATGACATTTCCTATGTGCGGGGAAGTTATCCATCCATGAAGAAAAATAATCACAGTTGTGGCTTCATTTGCATTTAAGGCATTACACAGTATCACAGGTTTACTGCTACGACTAAATAGAAAAACTAGTGCTGTAAATGTTTAAACGAGGTATTTTTTCAAATCGGTATGTTAGAGAAAACCTGATTGTATTTAGCCTATACATTAAGCTCTGCAACGTGCGTGAGAAACACATTGTACATTTGGCATTGCGCCGAATTTGTTGTGGAGTACATTCAGAAATAATCTGGTTGCATTGTAGGACCCTAGTTACCAAATTGTTAACGTGTCATGCCGACGTAATAATTGGCTTGTTAACAGGTTATCTGGGGTTGTCAAAACAGCTATTTTTAACCGTTACTAAATGTAACATTCCACAAGTTTACGGTTACCCAACCCTCAGATACACCTCCACGGTCTGAGATGCATGCTAACGAGATGCATGCTAATGGCCCCCCAACACACTGACAGGACGGAAAGCCGCTAGCTCGAGCAGAGCGGTGCTAGCAGCCATGGCTAATTTGCACTAGCCGTGACTGCTAGCACCGGTCTGCTCGGTTAACGGAGAAGCTAACGGCTATCGAATAGCCGATGTGGAGCTAACGGTGGAGCTAACGACACTCGAATAGCCGGGTAGCTCCACCGTTACTCGAGCAGAGCGGTGCTAGCAGTCACGGCTAATGTAAGCCCGCCGCCTATCAAGGCACACCACTAGTTACAACTCTAATGCTACGTACTTGTGTTATAAAACACCGAACGAAACTAAACCGCAGTCACACGTGTTGTAGTAATACTAAAGGGCAGATCGCGTAATCATGTTGGCCTAATTTAGACTGAACATTGAAAATTCCCATTCCAATATATAACAGCCATTCTCTTACCCAAGGAGTCCTGGGTTGTATTTCCTCGTGTTCCATGGCATCCAGGTCCCCGCATGATTACCATTAGTGCAGTTTGAAAGAAAGTAATTTATCCCATAAGTGCTCGCCTTGTTGTCACTTTTCCTTCGGCCTGGATAGTGACTGTGGTGGTTATGAGTTATGGAAGGCGGAATCTGGTGCCCCTTTACACAAATGTGTTGCATATTCAAAGGTGGATGCTCCTGGAGGTGGCGATGGTATTGGTTCACATTATTGTGCATGCGGTCACTGAAGTTAAAGATAAAATTCGCACCGGCAGAGTTTTTATTGACATTCCCCGTTACGTTTGCACTAAAAGTCCTGTCCATTGAACACTTTGAAGTGAGACCGTCCGTTGCCGATTCCTGCAAAGACGAGGAAACGGGTCCGGTCGTTTTGGACATCTCCCCCTCACCTAAATCAACCGATACACCATTGCCATTTGCGTTGGCCGGGGTCAAAGAGTTCAGCGCGTTCCCATTCGATATCGCGAATCCCAACGCAGAAATTGCAGTGCCATTAATACTAGAGCCGTTCATGATGCTACGATGGCTGCTGCTCAGACCAGCGGTCGCGGTGCCACTGCCGCTGCAGAAGCTATTACTGGATACAACGGCCGCAACATTTTTAAAAACATCCAATACAGGGTAGTTCAAACACCGGCTGTGTTTCTGGCTGTGATGCTCCCGTACTCCCAGCGAAGTCTCCCAGACGTGCATCCATATGGCGTCCGCTGGTCCTTTCTGTTCGGGCTGAATCCAAGCGACCCTCGGATCCATTCAACTTCTTGTCGGTGGCCCCTCAGAGTGTCAAAAAAAGCCTTCCCGTTACAGTGACGCTGCGTCCAGGCCCGGGGGAGGGTTACGATACCTAGGTTACGACAATATGACGGCTAAACATTAAACCACTCGGAGACCATTGATCAATTGGTCCTTTATACCGCTAGCTGAAAATAAGGCTAGGAGATTCCTTAGTGAATCCAATATGGCGTATTCTCTTCAGATCGATGCGCATGTGTAGTGAACATAATGTTTAAATGATCTGTGCGAACACGCCCCCGCGCGCCGCCGCCTCCTCTACCTCCCGCTGCTCGCGCTCCTCCAGCTCGATGATAATAATAATAATAAAATAATAATAATAATAATAACAAATGTAATTTCAAAGGCGCCTTTCTTGGCACTCAAGGACACCGTACAGAAACACACAACTCACAGAAACAACAATACAATACAGTATAAAATAATTAAAAAAGAGACAGAGCAATTGGCACTTAGAGGGAATAAGCAGTTTTGAACAGGTGTGTTTTGAGTTGTGATTTGAATTGAGGGAGTGAATCAATGACAGTAAGCACAACATAATACACCCAACTGAGGATGACATTACTAGGATATAATTCCTCCAGAAGTGCTTATTGTTGTGGTCTGTTCTTGTTTTAATTGCACATTCCCTTCTGATTTCAGGGACTTTCAGTTTACTAAAATATTTTTGAACTATCGTACCATACTTTGTCTTCTTATCAAACAATGCACATGTATTAACTGATTTACCTTTTCAATATTTTGCCCAAACATTCAATACATATTTTACGAGGGACGCATTTCACGACAGGGTTGCAAGGCTCAACCTGTTCGAAACGCACAACCATATATTAATCCGTATTAATCCGAACTTTTCCCGAACTTTTCCCTGGTCTTATACTTCAACAGTTTTTAGTCAAAATGGGTCCAAATGGGATCGGGGGGAAAAAAACACTCCTTTAATATCGAAATCGAGTCGGTAATTGCACGTATGTGACGCCACAACGCATAAGCATCACTCAACGCCAATCCCACACTCACGTGAAGCATGTGACCGTCAATGACCCCAGCCCACACACACCACACACATACATACATACAAATATACACACGTGCCTGTGGGCACATTGCATGATGTGTCACTTCATGTAGAAGAAAGATCCTTAGCTGATGATCGCATTAAATATGACTCAAGGGTAAGGATGAGTAAATTGTAGTCCTTGTAGCGGTGTAATATACTGCGATCACCAACGAAACTCGAAGTTTAGGTTATCGGGCATTATAAACATGTTTGGCAAGTGATTGGGATCCTCATATTTTAAAGTCACGTATAGTGTTCATCTTATCACTCTTTAATGAAGCAGCAAAATAAAATAAAATATTATGAGGGGTAACTCATTTGATTACGCACAAGGGCCCGCACAAAAACAAGTCAAAATGTGTCAAGTCATTCATTTGATAACATTTAATACATATAATGCACAATGTCCTAGTGGGAATGGACAATGATTGTTGGGAAGGTTATTTATCAGCCAACCAATACAGTAAAAATGAGGCACTTTACCTGGATAGTCATAATGACTAACTTGAAACTGTCAATTTCCTATTAGTACCCCTTGGTTGAGTATCCACCTTTAGGGAGTTCCTTGATATTTTCCAGTCCCCTCAGATCTGCTCTCAGCATCATCTTATTATATCGTCTTTTTTCCACTTAGCGTGAGGCAACAAAACATCGTTCCAATTCGAGTCCTAAATCGCTTTTTTTTTGTTTTGTTTTTAATTGGAAGATATATTGCCATGCTCAGGCTTCACTGACCATAATTAAAAAATAGGTAATCGTTCATTTGATTCAGTCATCTCACCATCCCTTGCCATCTTTCTTGACTGTGAGGCAGTGAATAGAGAGTGCCCCTCAGGTGGAACATGTCTGGTCTCTGGTGAGGAATCTGTTGGTTATTTAACATCAGCACTTGGATAATGTCCAACCTTAAGACGAGGTATATGGTTGTCAATAGTGCTTTATGTCTTTGGGGAGACCTGGTGTGACACCTGTTTGTTTAGAACACAAAAGGTATCAGGGCCCTCCTAGATTTAGGGTAGTTTTCAAATTTATTGTGATACCACCTAAGAGAGAAGAGAGAAAGAGTCGGTTTTCAGAGAGATTGGTTATTCTTGAATACAGTGACAAATTAAATATATATATATTTCAATAATTATATATATATTTTGGTGTCTCACCTGTGATGGGCTAAAGCTCTATTTGCGAGGACCACCAGGGTAAAGATGGAAAATGCTGCACTGTGAACTGAATGACCAGCAAGAGCGAAGCCTGCCCACTCTATTATCTCGCCTAGGAAGTTTGCTCCAGAGACGTACTCGAACAAACCACCTGGAAGAGGATAAAAGGATGAATGGGCCTGCGACCAGGCGATGTGTACACTTCTTAACCACAATTGGTCCCTATGCTCGACGGTATCTATTTTTCCATGACACCTTCTATTCTTGTAGAAAAATAGAATCATAAGTATGAGTTGAGATTTACGTTTTGTTTTTTAAAGTCTGGTAGTTTCCACCAATTTACACATATTGAAAGTAAGTTCACCTGTATTACATACGGTCGACATGCATTACACCTTTAGCACATCCCCACCGACCACACATTTATCTCCAGCATTTTGAAACGGTATAGGGTAAACTGTGTTTTTGTTTGCTATAGGGAAGCATACTTTGTAAATTGCTGCTGCTCCTGAACCGATATAATCTTACGACACACAGGACTCCCACAGGTGATCGCGTATTGGCTACTCTTATTTTCCCCAATGGGGGATTCCTTCAAATTGTTTCGATGATGATCAACAGCAATCAGCATTTGCGTGCTATTTGAACCTTTTCAATTGAAACCCTTCTCAACATGACCAGGATGTCTCACCTCTGGGGATCTTGTAACCAGTCTCTCCCGGTTTTCTTAAATTCCGTAGGATGTGGTCAGAGTGAATATTAACCAGCCAGCCAACCAGCCACAGAGCAGATCCTTAAAACAAAGAAACCAATAGATGCATAACTTGGACATGTTTCAACTGGACTTGTTCATGCGTATTCATCTCAGGACACAAGCTTCTTACACTAGTTACACAGTTACACAGTTACACATAAAATCCACGTGTCCACGTGTTGTGGGGAGGTATTCATAATAACCTCACTAGAAGCATCTCTTCATGGGCCACTAGTTGTAATCTCTAATCATCAATATTCTCCCCAAAGTCTAACGCCCTGTAATAGTAACAAGGGTGTCATGATGTCATAGTGCATTATTGTTTCATATCTTTTTGCATTTAATATTTTGCACTCTTATTATTAATTATCAGGTGATGCAGCTGAGCAACTGCCACATTTTACCTACCTATGATAAAGCATGGGTGTGTAACCCATCCTGCGGGATATTCAGCATAATGGCTCAAATATCTTATCTGCATGTAGCCGTTACAGACGCAGAATATAATGGCTAGGAGGAAGGAGACCACCGGTGTAGGTTTACCTCCTCTAATCAAAAAGGGGTAAACAAGGGACCTGCAATTGAGAGTACAACAAATTATACTAAAGCAACACATTGTGAATCAAAATAACATGTGATGGATGGAACAACATTATTTTTTGGGGCGTTTCTGTAATATTGCTTTCATCGTGTAGTATTCACGTTTTGAAATACATAGTCAAAGTCAATAAGTGTACCACTGAAAGTAGCCCAGAGATGACACGTCCTGACCAGCATCACCTAGCCCAGTGTTTCTCAACTGGTCTAGCCTGAAGACCCACCCTCTGACTTAGACATGAGGTCGCGGCCCAAATGCGTTAACATATTTTAACATCCACATTTAACATCCAAATTAATTTGCATAGAAAAGTGCTGATACATTTTAACATCCACATTTTTACATCCAAATTAATTTGCAGAGAAAAGTGCAGCACAAGTGACCCACTCCAAATGGCCCTGCGACCCACTTTTGGGTCGGGACCCACCAGTTGAGAATCACTGACCTAGCCAGTAGCGACTAGGACTTTGCGACCTCAATGTCACGATGGAGTGCCCATTGATGAAAACAGTCTTCCGTGTTACCCACCTTTGGACATAGTGACAAAAATACATCGCGATCAACAGTCCGTTGGGGAGATGTGATGTTTTCGCAGAATGCGTCCACAAAACTAGAAATAGAGGGATCACGAAGGCAGGTAACTCTTGAACGAACCAGGCGAACTTGACGTCGATAGGAAATCCATATGTGCTGGAAGCATACCGGCCGTACGGCACGTTTACAAAGAGCAATGCAAAGAAAGTGCATGCCGCCATGAGCATGAAGAAGTATCCCATACAGTCTAAATAATATCTCTCCTCTTGCTCAGAGGAGAACATCATTGCCAGGATTGTGTCCATCGCAAAGAGACAATATTTCGCCTAAGTGGACGTGATGCCAGTGTGTCCAACACCGCTCAATTGTGTTGTGGTTTGTTACGTGATACACTACAATTCCTTCGAGTCGTCAGCTCGCCTCACTTCACCTCGACCAATCACAGCACGGTGTGAGCAAACCGGCGTAGTTCACTGGGTCATTACTAGATACATAAGAATACTTATGTGCTTATGTAGATAATGTATATAATACAATACTTATAAATACATCCTAGATACTACGTTCATTCAGACATAAAAAAACAAACGAAAATGCTTGGACTGTCAAACAAGAACTTTAAACAAAATCCGATATTCAGGCTTATTGCGTGACCACCCATAGGGTCCTGACTGCTGCGCCGACAGACTGCGCGTCAGATGCAGCACGTTTCACGGACCACGCAACGCAAACTACGCGCACATTATAACTACTTAGCTATTCGTCACCTTGAGTTTTACAGGCTATTTTCCAGAAATATATTCTATTGCGACATGGGGAAAAGAAGCAGACAGCGACAAAAAAACCAGCCTACGGGACGAGACAACAGAGACAACGCTGTAGGTTTAATGTCACGTTGCTATGGTAGCTGTTATCATCTTTCTCACATGCCCTAAGTTGTTGAGTAGTTACCTGTATTGTCGATTTATAAACAACAATGACATTTAACTTTATTATATGTCCTGCAGCCCTTTAAGCAAACAATATTTAGGAGTATTTAGGCGTTAATGTGTCTGTTTGTTATGTCTAGGGGATCTGTGGTCGTATGTTATCCAGGATTATGTAGGATATAATGGAAACGGGCAAAATGTCCCCTATAATATTCCCTATTCCCTATATTATAATATTTGCATATTTTATCTCACAGGGTCCTCTGTTCCCAAGGGCTGTATAGCACCTAATGAGATTCTCAAACATATATTCCTGGCTCACATTGAAACTTTTATAAACATGTATTTGTTCCAGAGCTGGGGAGCTGGCTATGCTGATATTGTTAAGGAGAACCAACTCTTTGAAGACTACTATAAGGAGCTGGGTTTGGTGCCGGAAGGGGAGTTTGAACAGTTTATGGATGCCATGAGAGAACCTTTGCCTGCAACCATTCGCATCACTGGATACAAGAGGTGAGGGTTAAGTTTGCTGATTTCCTTCACCTCCCATCTTTCATTGAGAGAGAAGACGTACATTTTATATATGTCATCAGTTAAAAGTGAGGAACAGCATTATTAGATGTTGACGTTTTTACTGTGGAAAGGTTAGTGAGATACGCTACCAGTTACTATACATTGTTGTATGTTTGACAATTCCTTGGATTGGTAAGTGATCTTAAGGAAATGCTTTTATGGTCTAAACATACTGGTCCGTGCATGGCGGTGGCATTATAGTCTACCGTTCTGTAACATTTTTGAGGGAAACTGCGAGGCCAGACATGACCATGACTTTATAGTTGCAATTTGACCATAATCTTAGTGGAAGTGCAGTGCAGAGTTCAAAACTATTTCACAAAGTTAAGGCATGGCAACTATGAATTTGGTTTTACGGACCCTTAGCAATTTTATTCAAACACGCAGCTGTGCTTGATCTTTAGAAAAGCTTGAATTTCAAATGTGACTAGTGAAGACTGTACTACACTGCTTGACCTGTCAAAGAGCTTAGCTACTAAAGCTTTTTGATTCAGAGAATAGCAGCTTTGATAAAACACCATGCAACTGAGAAATGTATTTAAATTTGTAAAACTGCTACTTGTTGCGCTGCTGATGACTTACCCTGCACATGTTCTCCAAGTCCCAAGTTTGTGGATGTTTGAACATTATTTTAATGGTAATCACAACTTCACTTGTATTCGGAAGTTACAATTTTACCGTCCTCCTGCAGCCATGCCAAAGAGATTCTTCATTGTCTCAAGGAGAAGTACTTCAAGGACATCCAAGAAGTGGAGATTGATGGTGTGAAGCTGGAGGCTCCCACCCCTCTCACCTGGTAAACGTCTGGTTTGGTTCAACCAATGCAAAAAAAATTTGTTTAATGTGACTCACTAAAGTAGTTTGCTTTCTGACAAGGTACCCAGATGAGCTGGCATGGCAAACCAACATGAGCAGAAAGATCATAAGGAAGTCTCCCCTGCTGGAGAAGTTCCACCAGTTTCTGGTCAGCGAGACAGAGTCTGTGAGTTCACCAACAGAAAGCTCCGGACCGGAACGACCAGAATGCGCTGACTATCATAACTGTGAAACAACCTTATTTGACTGTTTTTTGTTTGTCCAGGGTAACATCAGTCGCCAGGAAGCAGTCAGCATGATTCCGCCTCTCCTGATGAAAATTGAACCACACCACAAGGTAAAAAAAAGTATCCCAGACACACACACCATTTTGTGCATTTTTGTTTTTAGGATATAGTTGCAGCTTCAAATTATAATGTTTAGCTCGTTATAATAATGTCCTCAACGCAACCTGGCAACTTACACGAGCTTTGAATCTGTTGAGGAAAGGAGGGGAAATCTCTGAAATACTGTGAAAATTGATCGCAGGACCCATTTGAAACGCCCTGTGTCTTAATAGACCAATGTGCCTTTCACATCGAGAGGTTTAACTCGCGCCTTGGGAGCGAAAACACGAAGGAATCGACTTACGATGGCCACCTATTCACACCATTGCAATGTGTCACACCTGGGCTGCTGCTTGCTGTACTGTCTCCTGTGCAGATCCTGGACATGTGCGCCGCCCCAGGCTCCAAGACCGCCCAACTGATCGAGATGCTGCACGCCGACATGGAGGTTCCTTTCCCAGGTTGGTCCCAGATTGAATTGAAGCTGAAGTACAGTCAAGGACATGGCTAACCAAGGCACGGCACTACCGGCAGAATAGTGACCATCATGTCATTTTTGCTGGCGGTCGATCGTCATTCTTCTAATTCAACCGATCGGCATAATAATCGTATGTGTTTGTGGACATTTTGGCAAGTATTTGTTCACCCGGTCTTAATTTGTGTGTTAATATATTAAATGATTGAGACATGAAAATGTGATTTTAATTGGCGACAAATTCAGTCGAATTAGTAAAGTTTACTTGGTCTTTTTATAAGACATTTATAAAAAGACTTCATACCCAGGAATGTCCCCTTTTGCCGGTCAACTGAGGAAGCGTTGTGAGTGAGTCATTTTAGATACTGCCGGATCAAGCTTCAGTAGAACCCTCAACATTTTTACAGATTTAAAAAGAAAGTCTTTTCTTATATGGCAAGCAATCTAGGTCTAGGTCCGAGTTATTGTTCATGGACTGAGAGCGCGTTGTGGAGGACGGTCTGCCTTGCGTCAGTCACGTGGCGCCCCTAAAAAGTTCTTTACAAGATTGTGTCGCAAATCTGCCGCGTCATGGACTTCACATCGTGACGGCCTGAGGAACCTCATTTTTTATCTCTCAACCAGATGCTTTTTATTCGAAGCCTTTCTGTTTTGAAAAATCAACCTTTTAAGCTGTTCCCGAAAATAAGCCGCAGCGACAGCTGTGGTCCGCAAAGTCCGATGCTAGCTACGGCTTTATATGTCGAAAAAGATATTCTGCCAACTGGATACGCCCCAGTGAATCTATTTGGAACGTGTTCCTCTTTGTCCTCCAGAGGGATTTGTGATTGCCAACGACGTGGACAACAAGCGCTGCTACCTCCTGGTGCACCAGGCCAAGCGTCTCAACAGCCCCTGCATCATGGTGGTCAACCACGACGCGTCCTGCATCCCAACGCTGCAGGTGGTCACCGACGGAGTGAGGGACACGCTGTTCTACGACCGCATCCTGTGCGATGTGCCCTGCAGGTGAGCCAGCAGGAGCCAAGCCTTCTGGGCTTTCTCTCTTTGCTCAACAGGAATGGACGGACTGGTTCCTTACGGTACGGAACGATTACAAAGAGAGACAGACGGCCGGCGCAGGATGTGGTTCGGTTTTTTTTTGTTTGATGATGGGATGAGATTATTGGCAGTCAATGTTAGGGTTGCTAAGTTAATATTAAACACACACACACACACACAGGGACCTGTGTCATATTTATAGTTCTTTTCAAGTGAGGATGGCTCTGCACCCAGCTGTCACCGCCAAAAACACGGCAGGCCAGGAGGAAGGAGAAGTAGGCGGCGAGGGGCATCGGTCTGTGCGTCTGCAGCCGTATTCATAAGGAGGGCTGGACGCGAAGGCACCGCCTCCTGCGTTTGCGCCCAAGGATCTGTCCGATCGATCCGATCTGTTTTGTCCTCAGCGGAGATGGCACAATGAGGAAGAACATTGACGTGTGGAAGAAGTGGACCACCGCCAACAGTCTGCACCTCCACGGGTGGGTGGCACGCCTGGCTGGGGGGGAGGGGAGCGTATTCTATGTGGGGGTTTCGCACTCAATTGACCTGGGGGCCGCCGCAGGTAGAGTCTGGGTGAGGCTGGGCCGAATCAGCATATTTCTTGTCTGCGTTTAAAAAAAATGAAAAAGCCCGCAACGACTGTGCTAATTTGCGTGAGTCACTTTGATTTCGAGTAGGGGGCAACACCAAAGGCTGGCCCCTGAAGTCCGTTTTGTGGGGTTCTCCCTCCAGGCTGCAGCTGCGTATCGCCGTGCGGGGCGTGGAACAGCTGGCTGTGGGCGGGAGGATGGTTTACTCCACCTGCTCCCTCAACCCCATCGAAGATGAGGCGGTGATCGCCGCCCTGCTGGAGAAGAGTGAAGGTGCAGTGGCACCGTCATGAATAAACTCTTATGTCGCGCAGAATTTGCGTTATTTTCTCTCTGTGAGCCCCCTCAACAGAGAACAGTGGTATCCATTATTTAAAGTGCAGAACATCATCACTCGGTGACGTGTTCCACGTGTGTTCCAGGAGCTCTGGAGCTGGTCGACGCCGCCGCTGACCTTCCGGGCCTCAAGTGGATGCCCGGGGTCTCCAGCTGGAAGGTGATCACAGTTCTCCAACAAATGCATCATTAGATTGTTCCCATAATGACATTAGCCTTATTGAAAGCGTAAATTAGGGGTGGTGTTGAATGTAAATCAATTAACAATTGTCATTTTTATTTTTGGTTAATGAAGCTTTCAATGAGCTATTGATCGAAGCAAGAGAGGGGAACCTCGTACTGAACTCATTGTGGAATCTGGTCTGAAACTGTCTGGTCTGAAAAAAAGACGTGAAATCTCTCTTAAACTAATCGATACAATTTTCTGGTACATTTGAATATAATAATAATATAAAATAAGTGTATGTTGTCATTGAATCAAGACATGGCCGGTCGTGAGGGAAATGCAAATCAATACGTACAGTGTAGTGGATATACAACGTCATCCTCTCGCTCCCCGCTGCAGCTCATGACCAAAGAGGGGAAGTGGTTCTCAGACTTCTCCGAGGTTCCCTCCTGCCGCCACACCCAGATCCGGCCCACCATGTTCCCGCCCACCGACGCCGAGAAGCTGGCCAGCCTTCACCTGGACCGATGGTAAGCCCACTGCACGCACGCACGC
>JAOPJJ010000093.1:7654280-7670902 GCA_027122795.1 Enchelyopus cimbrius | reverse complement strand
CCCCCCCCCCCCCCCCCCCCCCCCCCCCCCCCCCCCCCCCCCCCCCCCCCCCCCCCCCCCCCCCCCCCCCGCATGCATATTCGCCTAACAAACTGTCTCCATAGGAACCACTGTAACAACTGTCATCACGGCAGCTCACTATGAACATAGCGAGGCTTTTGATGAGCACATAAGCTTTCAATGGTGTCCGAGTTGCTGCGAAAATATTCTGATCATTTTTTTGTTTCACTGGTGGGTTGTTTATTTGACAGCTCAATGTATGGCGTTATTTTTATTTGGAGGTTCTTGCACTGTTTGCAGGCCTGCACATCAGGCACATTGTACAGCGCCCGCGGGATGCGGGGGTTCCAAACTGGATTCATATTTTTGGGGTTATTATGTGTGTGCCGTCTGATTTGATGGTTCTCTTGTCAGTATCAGGGATTCTTACAACGGTTGGTTCTGCACTTGGAAAATCGCTTGTCAGGGATGGTTTCCAACATGAGCTTACGTTGGATTATGATTATGTGGTTAAAGAAAATTATAGATTGATGAATTGACATTTTAACCTCAAGCGTGGATGAGGATCGCTAACTCTAACAGTTTGACCAGTGCATCACCCTGTACATGTGTGTAAGTAACCACAAAAACAGTTTATTAAGTGCGTTTAGGAGGCTTTGGTCCGATGAGGCGGGCTGATCAACAACTTCTTTTCTTAATGGTGTTCCTATCGGATCCATGGTGTGGATTCAGTTCGAGGCCTTTTCACAAGGCTTGCACTTTCTACATAAACGTACAATTTAAATCTTTGGGGCAGTATAAATTGCACATGTGCTTCTGGGTGTCATACCAGAGGTTAGACTGGTTCTGAATGAATTCTGTTGGTCTACCTCCCTCGTATCATAACCTGATATGTGGTGGGTAGGTCCATGCTCTGGATTTGATTTGAACCAGTTCTGTGGTACTACTGAGTTGGTTGCTCATGCACAAAAACAACACATGTTCTTGGCTCCAATGTATTTATTATTTACATATTGTCATTCTAACATTTTAGAGAGTCTAATATTCTTTGATATTTATATTTAGTCTGATACGAAAAGAATATCACCTGTTTACTCATAATGATTATTTGGAGAGCATGTGATGGGTTTTGCATAGTGAAATTATACTATCGATTTTTTTTCTAAATTTCTAAATTGCCCAAATCCCAATGGGATGGTGTATCACAGAATCAACGTGTTGCTTTCTTTGATCCATGTCATTTTGCGGAACCAAAGCAGACCACAAATTCTTAGGTGACACTTAAGTAATCATCGGTCCTCCACCCTGAATGTCATCATATTACAAATATTCGCATTTAAGCAAAAATATTAGACTTGCCTAAACAGATAAGCACAGTAAAATAACATTGTAGTTGTGTATTAAATGTATGCTCACTTCAATCTGCACAGTTCAGAAGCCATAGTATAGTAAAGCAAGCGGAACTATTTTTGTGAAATATGTATTTTTATTATTATAAGCTCTAAATGTGTGAGGTTGCGCTTTCAAAAAACGACTTATTTCATTTTTAATGCTTGGGTTTTCCCCCTTGTGAAAATAATTATTTTTATTTCCTTTTGAAGTGAAGAGCATTACAATATCCTTGCGTAATGTGATCCATTGTACCAACAAGTTCCTTTGTTTATATTTGAATCGGTGACCTTTTATCTGTTGACCAGTGGTACACATCGTTTTTCCATTTCAAGTCAAAAAGCACATGTTAGCAAAACATTTAATGACTTTTTTTTATTGATTATACAGCGGCTTCAACAGAAATGCCAGTCTGAGCTGCATTTTGAGATTAACTCTCGTTTTTGTAGTCAATAGCATGTCGTCACTGCATTAGCCGTGTCATACTTTACTCCATCCAAATCCACAGTATTTCATCTGCTCACTGAAAGTTGCAATAAAATTTTATTTTTGCATAATTATGAAAATGAATATTTGATTGATTATTCTCAGGTACTGTGGCCGTTTTGAAGAATGGTTTGTCTGATACAGCCATCTTGCAAATATTGAGGTAATGTTGGCCCCTTTTGCTGGTAGAGGTGTTCGATTCCATCATGATCAAAAATCGATAGTAAAACTGTCATAGGTCCGTTTCGAACAACTTTGATCAGAATCAAGTGCCGAAACTTATCTTTTGATATGTTCTCTTTGGCATCACAAGTCACAATGTGATGGTGTTATGGCAACATGTAGTCCAATTACTTTCAGCAAGTGTTGTTGGGCGATCAAAATGTGAGTTTAGGATAAAAAACAAAAACAAACGAGAGCCAAAACCTGCATATCGGATGTCCACTAAAGCCAAGATGTGGAGCGGTTACCTCCTCAACATCATGTGCTACAAACATATCCCCTGGAGGCGGTGGATTGGTTCAAGAACCACAGAAACCAGTGGCCAGAAACCCTTCTTTGCTTGCCGAGTTTCTGGCCACCCCAAAACCATCCGATGCCCGTTGACTCATCAGACCAGACCGAAAATCCACCGCAGCTGTTCATTTACCGAATGAAGACTTGCCAAGTAAAGATGGGAATACGTTCTTTAAAAAAAGGGTTTATTTTACAGCGCACCCAATATTTACACAAGCATGCGATACAACCGCATGATGGCATAATCCTATAGAACAAAAGGCCCCGCCTGTGACGCGTCATAAAGTGTACGTTGCTGCCTAAACATTTATACAAGTAGCCACCACGTTTTATTACAATAAAAGAAAAATAGGGGACCCTTTAAAATACTAAAATTAGCACAAATCTCTGAAAATGCACCAGCAGAAATTAAACGCCTGTCGAAAATAATACGTCTTTAGTCTCAGGAGCGGTCGGTACGTTATCCATTTGAAGATTCGGCCTCTGCAGATTCCGAGGGTTTGTGTTCTGCCTCACCCTCATGACAAGAGCCAGCCTCCTCCTCCTCCTCCTCATCCTGAGAGTCAGCACCTTCCTCCTCCTCCGTATCCACATCAAGGGCTATCTCCTTCAGTTCCTCCAGGTTCTCGGGGCCCTTTCCAGTGAGCCTCTAAAAATACGAGTCCAAATTACACCACAGTCTCATCCATAACCATCAACACTGCCATGACAAAACCTTTGCCAAGAAGTGTTTCCCAGAAGCAACTACACTACACACAGGAGTACAAGCGAGTCAACATGGCAACTAGAAGTGGAAATATCTACAATTAGAAAAGAGATTTGTTGTCCATTAAAATATCAAACCTTGCATTATCCAAGTTAAATAATTTGCCTTTAACTTTAGACCTCATTCCGTACCTCAATCATGTCAGCCATGTATTGTACGTGTTGCGCAAGTTCCTGCAGTTCCTCGTTCTCGGTCTTTAGCTGGCTTATCTGCTCATCTCTGGCATCGAGGTCTTTGTGGAGCTGTAAAGGGTTATATTTCATTACATGTACCGCACTAGAAAGCTACAAATGGCATCAATGGCTATCGATACAAAACTGTACATTGCATGTAGTTTTGCGCTTTCAACTCGTTTCTTTGCTGCATCACTAGTGCTCATGCGCACCAATCGAGTCCCTTCAGATGGGTCATGCAAGTAGTAACGGGAATGCAACCCAACACTTTCAGCATCAAATTGCTCAAGGAACTCGCTGGGAGCGTGGGAACGGCTCACCCAAGAGCTAAACATTAGCACGGAGGCTCAGTGATTAACTCACCTTCTCGTTTTCTTGGAGAACATTGTATAGCGCTTTCCTGCGCTCATCTGCCACTTCCTTCCAGTATGTCGAGGGGGGCGTTTCTGAATCAATTCAGGGAGAGCTCAGTTGTAAAACCAAAACAACATCAAGGCTACGGAGAATGTTATTGGGCAGTTTGCCATGTTTACAGTCGGACGTTCAGACATACCTTTGACCATTAGCTCGTACGCTTCATTTGAGATGCCATCTGGAGACTCTTCAGTTTGGGTGGACTTGACTTCAGCCTTCATCCTCTTTGACCCCTTCTCCTCTCCTGCGGCCCATTGTTTCCTTTTGGGGATGACTTTGCCCACCTGTGAACGAGCAAATTCGGTGGCGTTAGTGTCACGCTTAAGTGACCTCACTCAATTCATTGCAAATCCAAATTCCACAGTTTCAGCAGTTAATGCGTACCGTTGGTAGCTTTCCTGCTGTCCTCTTGCCGGCCGAAGGCTGGAGCACCTGAAGGGTTTTTCTGTTCCGGTCCATCTTTTGGCCAGGCTGTTTGAAGAAGCTCTGCAGGACAATGCAGGTTGAAGGTCAGTGTAGGGCAGTTTAAGGAGTTTTTAAATCAGCTTTGCTAATGAAATGGTCCGATGCCAGCGCATGTTTGGTCTCAAGAATCAACTGTCAAAATACAAAGCGTTGCTAGTCTTTGTGTTCATTTAAAACCACGTGAGCCCTGCTGCTTTCCCACCGTTAGTTTATTCACGCAGATATTGTTGAGCTGTACTCTAGTTACACTAGCGCATGACACCGAGAAGGGAATTAAGAGCAAGTTGCAGAACCACTGTCGGATTGCCCTCAAAGCGTGGGAAAGGGGCAGGCCAGTCCTGACAACAGCGCAAACGGTACAGGTGGGCCGTTTCGTTTGAAACGCGATCAATTGAAATGGATGCAGTCAAGTCTCCCAATATAGGCTTTTGTTGAGCGTGTGTACACTTTCGCCCAACTACGATCCAGACTGAAGTCAGACCCCCACCCTTCCCACATGCACACACTGTAGTGATCAGAAAGAGCTTTTACACAGCTTCAAAGAGAAATGAAGACCAGTCGTTATCTTATCTGGTTTCTCACTTACCAAATCACACCATTATTATAATTGCAGTATCGACTTCAACCGACAACGAGCCGCCCTTTCGTGGGCTCGCAGTGCCAACTAGTTTGAATCAGAGTAGTACTCAGCAGACAGTTATATTCTATCAATTATATTGGTGTTTCCAACTATTAAACGCAGTGGAAAATGCTCTTCCCCAACCTTATTAGGAACAAGTTAATGTTTACGGCGGGTCGTAACAGGAAGGGGGGGGTACGCTATCACATTAACACTTACTATCAAGTACTATGGGGTTTTATAGTCCACCATCAGTATCATGGTGGCTCTCACATCCGTTTGTGAGCTGCTCCAGATACACATCCAGACTGAGAGTGCACTGGCTGAAATGTCTATGTATTTCAATGGTTGTTGGTTGTTATGTTTGGTTGTTTTTATCTGTCCCGTCTTGCGTGGTTTTTGGACATGAGTCTGGCAAATGAACTGATATGATATATGATATATTGTGTTATTACCTGGATGTTTTCTGAAGACCTTGCCAGTTTCAGTGTTCCCTTGCAGCTCATTTCCTCACACGGGGTTTCCAGTGGCGACTGGACGATGAATTGAGTTGGTCAAGAACCACCTAACAAAGTAAATAAAACACACGTTACAGCTAGCACACGTTACAGCCAGCACACGTTACAGCTAGCACGCGTGATGCTCCACACGTAGTCAACACAACGATGGCGCCAAACACAAACGGGACCAAGCATACAATGGACTCATGTTATCCAACGTTACACTGCCCGTTATGAATACGTTATACCATTATTAACCGTTATTAATACGTTATGCCATTATTAACCGTTATTAATACGTTATGCCATTATTAACCAGGCAGTATCTTACTTTAGTCGACGTGGCAGCGAAATCAGCGCAAACCTGAGCAGGTCGGAGCAGCGACAGTATTAGTGCACCGTACCGTGCGCCCCTTTGACTGCTGTATGCGTTGTAGATGAGAGGATTAAAGTCTGAACCGTACCGTCTGCTTTCGTGGTGGAAATAGAAATAAAAAGACGTTTCGGTGGGAAAACAGAGCGACGTATGTTCCTGAATCCAGACCTCTGACTGCCGCGCCTGGTTTGGATGAAGAACTCGCGCCACGATCTTAAATACGCCCATCCGCTCACGTGACGCAGGCGGCCGCCCGGGAAGAGACGTGTTCCTGTTGTTGTTGTTGTTGTTGTTGTTGTTGTTAATATGAATCTTTATTAAATCTTTACGATACAAACATTAAGAAGAAGCAAGCAGTGTCATTCATACAGAAAATAATGAGTCAAGAGCTGAGCCAGGGGGGGTTTCATATATATATCAAAAATAGAGCATCACTGGTTTTAGCAGCTTTCTTATTTTTTTTATGATAAAAGGTTTTGATGTATTATTTCATTTCCTTATCAAAAGCAATAAAAGCAGGGTGAGCGTTACTATACGTGTCGTGAACACATTTCCCCTAAAATGCGTTCCTGTTGTTTTTTTTCCCCTGCAAAGTCACGTGACCGCCGACGTCACGTCTCTGTAGCGCCGCGCAGCCATTTTGGGGGAAGGATTTCTACGACGACGAGCCTTTAGCCGTTATTATCTGAACCGAAGACCCGAAAAACAAACCAAAAACATTGGGCGAAATTGTTAAACTATGGGTCCACCGGAAGACGAACTACTGCACATGTCGACGGATAGGACGGAGCACTTCCGCCGGGTTGTCAGCTCATCTTGACATGGCGCGCGGGACAGACTGAAGAAACAGAAACCAGCCGGAAAAAACAGGCGGAGAACAGGCGCCTCGGAACTCCAGGCGCGGACCCCAAACATTTCGACAGTTCTCGTTATTCGACGATCGCTTCGCTCTTTCGACTCGGCGTTTTGAGGGTTTTGGTGACTAGTCGCGGTATTAAGGGGGTCAACATCCGTCTAACATGCTGACCATACGAAAAAACAGCTAGGCACCCCGCCGTGCGTGTCTGTGGACCCGCGGAGCAGGCAGTCAACACCGAAACCAGGCAGAACATGTAAAACATGTCGACATGATGACTGTCCGCCTGCTAGCCAGCCACACCTAGGCCTCCGTTATGCCGATCAGCCAGAGGATAGGATGTAGGTAACTGGTTGGTTCACTACTAGTTAGTGTTAAACAGCGTGAGCCCTAGATTAGCCTGCTAGCTTAGGTTAGCCTGCTAGCTTAGGTTAGCTAGTTTGCTAACGACCCGCTAGCTACACGCGTCATCATGACTGTCAACAGTGCAAGGAGGACCGCGGCCCGTGCGCCACACGGATGGCAGTGAAGCCCCCAGGGGATGTCTAGTGGCGGCCGTAGGTCTCGATGTTAGTCGGTGCCAACGTTTGGTGGCATTCTGCATTTACCTGCCATGTTTGTCTGCACTTCAGAACCGTACGTACACACGTTCATAACGCTGCGTCCTAGTCCTTACTGACGGTAGAGACCCACCCACAGTCATGAATGAGAGCCTCTGAAATGTCCCCCGGCAATACTATACGTGTCTGCTTGTTTGGGTAGTCTTCAATTGTACTAGCAGAAGGTATACTATGGTTAGGAGTTTGATAGTCGCCACCCTTAAGTCAATGCAACCTTTAAAGAGACACGTTTGAGTTGCTTTACTCCAGTAACTTCCGTGCCAACGAATAGCTTACTAGAAGCCTCTGGCTCTTATGGAAAAGTAATGTCTTAAATATAAATTTCGCAGTGACCACTAGGGATATGTAGTCGTGCATGATTACTATTCCCATCCTAAACATTGGCCTTTAAAAAAAAAATGAAAACGACCGTCTGATAATTTTTAAGAAATATTATTTATTTGCTCGAGTTTTCATTTGGTGTTTTTGTGAGATGGTAAAGAAACAGTTTGGTTTTTTGACGGGATAGCTTACCAAATCTCTATCAAGAACTATTGTAGGACTTAAAAGCTAGGAGTATACCGAAATTATTCTATAAAAGAGAAGACTACCACCCAAACCTCACCATGGGGGACCCAACCTCTCGAAGAAATCAAACAAGGAATCGACTGCGCGCTCAGCTGCGAAAGAAACGAGAATCTCTGGCTGATCAGTTTGACTTTAAGATCTATATAGCCTTCGTATTCAAAGAGAAGGTCAGTCAAGTGTTCTCAAAGGACATACTCTTTTACATGTCTTCTTTATATGTGCTATTCACTTCACGTGTCCTGCTCTTTACTAACAAACTATGTTCTTGCAGAAAAAGAAGTCCGCACTTTTTGAGGTGGCCGAAGTGGTGCCAGTGATGACAAACAACTATGAAGAAAACATCCTTCGGGGTGTGCGGGATTCCAGCTACTCACTCGAAAGCTCCATAGAACTCCTGCAAAAGGACGTTGTGCAGTTGCATGCCCCAAGATACCAGTCCATGCGCAGGGTAAGGCCTTCACAGTGGCATACCTAAAATCCTTTTGTACCTAAAGCAGCTCTCAGTTGGTCTTGCCTCTGCACCCACGGGATTCATCAGTGGTTAAGCCATAGCCAATCAATGTATCAATGCCAATACAAGGAAAGGAGTCTCCTCAATGATCATTACAAGATCAGGTTGTTTTCATGCCATGTGATGCCAAACCTACCATGCTTCTATCGTTTGGTCAAACTGTATCTGTATGTACTAATAGTATTGCATATACATTGTTCAGGATGAATTTGTTTGAATAAAGCCCCTTTTCCCCCCGTCTTTGTTCAGGATGTGATAGGTTGCACACAGGAGATGGATTTCATCCTTTGGCCACGCAACGACATTGAGAAGATCGTCTGTCTGCTGTTTTCCAGATGGAAGGGGGCGGAAGACGAGCCCTTCAGGCCTGTTCAGGTTAGATTACAGATGACCTTGTGTAGTCCGCTTTGCTGAAGTTATAGGATTATCGGACTACAAATTGCCGTTTTGACACGACCAGACGCCTTCTGATTTGCACTTTGAATGACGCAAGGCAGGTGGCAACCCACTGCTCCCAATGAGCAGATAATGGCTTGCATGATTGACAAAATCATCAAAACCTCTTCTTATCAATGGATGTGTGAGCAGTTGTGCTCCGTAGTAAAGTGATGCAGTATATATCGTATTTTGTTTTGACCAGCTCCAGGCCGCCTTCCTTTTCTGTGTGTCCTTCATTTTAATAAGTCACATTCTGGTTTACAGGCCAAGTTTGAGTTTCATCATGGCGACTACGAAAAGCAGTTCTTGCATGCTGCGGGCCGTAAAGATAAGGCTGGGATGGTTATGAACAACCCCAGCCAGTCTGTTTTTCTATTCATGGATAGACAGCACTTGCAGGTAAGTCGGCCCATTGAGAACAGCTGTGGCTGTTGATACGTCAGCTGTAGAGGTAATATAACGTTTTACCAGCACTTCAGTCTGAACAACACATTGTCGTCTCTGCAGACTCCTAAAACCAAGGCAACCGTTTTCAAGTTGTGCAGCCTCTGCCTATACTTGCCCCAGGACCAGCTGACCAGCTGGGGCGTCGGAGACCTAGAGGACCACCTTCGCCCATACATGCCTGACTAAGGCCTACCTCCCTCACCAACCACAACGGGAAGCCACCCCCTCCCCTCCCTCCCTCTGACTGAAGCAGTTGACCGAGTCACTAGTCACCTCCACTGTCCTCCATCCAATAGAAATGAACTTGTGCTTGGATCCCGTTTTGTTTGGGTTTATTTTGTGTATGTTCCCCCCTGTGTTCCTCTCCATGACCCAACGCTGACTCCGTTCCCATCTTTTGGTTATTGCTCTGCTCACCGGCCCTGGCGCTCCTCTCTGCCACCCCCGTTTTTGGATTGCTCTTCCTCACTTTATTCCCGTCTGCCGCCTCCATAACCTCCCCGCTAAAGCATCCGGTTTTGTTTTATTAAACCTGCACAAACATTCATTTTGTTATTTTATTTGTTTTCAATATATTTTTTCTGACCATTCACTCGGAGCCGCGCTGTCAATGACGCCTGTCACTGAAGGAACTCTTATGTTGCATCACAACAGGAACAAACATTTTTTCATGATGGATGTGTTTGCGATTTTTGCTGTCATAAAAGGATTGTGAAAGCATGTTCGTATTGTGAGGGAAGGAAGGGGTCAACGAGAACGATTTCTAGAACAACTCCAATCTGTTTGACGGGGCGTTTCAACTTGTAGACACAAAGATGACACATTTGTCAGTTTGTAGGTTTGGCTTCTTATCTTACACCTGCCTTCGGTTGTTTATGCTGGACATTTTGTGTCATTTACCTTGGTCGGAAACATGCTAGCTTTTTCTTGGGTAGAAGGTCTTGAGTAACTTTGAAGGTCATACAAACCGAAGTTGCAGGATATTGGTTAGCCGCTCAAGATCGACTCCATGCCAGCTGATCATTTACTCTTCATCAAAGCTACTGAACTCATGTTATCTTTTCTTTTTTTTTTTGGCAGGGAAAACTGTTGGTGGAAAATGCAACATTGAGAAGCTATTGTTTAAAATGTAATGAACCTAACAAAAAGCTGATCTGAACTTTCTTTAATGTGGGACTGAATAGGATACGTTGCTGCATTATCTTTGGAATTAACCTTGTTTATGTTGGGACGCATATGATTATGATTTTGTTTGCTAATTCAGTGTGTTCAGTAGAAGGGTTTCGAGGGTCTGTTCTTCTCAGTTAATTCTGTAATGATTCTCAAATCAATATTGCTGAGCAAATCCCAATACAATGCAAATACTGAAAATAACTGGTCTTTTTTTATTGCATGTACACATGTTCGTAAAGCCGTTTAGTGGGGCAAGTGTGGGAAATGGGTCATTTCTGAAGTCAAGCTAAACATGGAAAAAAATTAAACTCCTTCCCCCATCTCTGAAAATCATTTGCAAATAAATAAATGCCTAAAATAAACCATTAACACGGCACATCCAAAGGTTATTTGCGGAAGCCTCTTGCCTGTTGTCGAGGCACTGCACAGTAATACTGTGGTTACTAATGCTGTTTACGGGTTAACTGCTCCCAAGGTGCTTGGTGTGTCTTCCCTGTGCAATGACCTTGCCGGTCGACTTGTTGATTAGGTCCACACTGGCAAATGCCAAGGTCTTCCCTTGTTTCAGCACTTGAGCAGTGATCAGCACGTCCTCTCCAATGTTGGCAGCATTCATGTACCTGTTTAAGAAATAA
The DNA here is from genome assembly GCA_027122795.1 of Enchelyopus cimbrius. NCBI lineage: Eukaryota > Metazoa > Chordata > Actinopteri > Gadiformes > Gaidropsaridae > Enchelyopus > Enchelyopus cimbrius. Next base: position 7,659,951 of record JAOPJJ010000093.1, on the reverse strand, counting down.
TGTGTCATCGAGATACTATACATACTCAAAGTGTCGGTCCAAGACGGGCTTTTACACATGCACATAGATGGCCCACTTACGTGATGTTCATGTCCACACTGACCCCTGGTGCCCCGCGTTCACTGAACATGATGGCTGTGGTTGAGATGACGTCCACCAGCGTTGCTGTCAGTCCTCCGTGAAGTGTGCCTCCACGGTTAGTGTGCTCCTCCTCCACTTTCAGTTCACACACTACTTTACCGGGGCTGGCAGACACAATGTTGACCTATGGACGAACATAACACAGAGGATGCCATCATTCACTACCATTGAAACGAGAGGAACTCAGGCTGACACCTGCAGAACACCTGCAGAACCTCAGCGACAATACCCAAATACTGGCGGGGTTGAACGATACGCTTACCTTGCTTAACACCCTGTCGAAACCCGGGCTGTCTACCATTGCATTCATGATTTGTCTGAGGGAATTGATGGTTAAAGAGGCCATGACAGCTATCCTGAACAAAGTCACTGGGCTTGAACTCTGTTTCTGTTCTTCCTGTGGGGGTGTGCGGGCCAACAGGGACCGATGTTACACCGAGGCGCACGTCTTGAACGTTCCGCTCAAATGACTTCTTTAAAATGTGCGGAGTGGTACGATTGGACATTTAAAAATGCAATTCTTATATAGAAAAACATATAATAAATTAATCAATCATATATGTTCGTAGTGTCGCATTTGACTTCGAACTATGTCGTTTCAGACGCGAATTCAGCCGGACGCTTTTTAATGGTACACATGCAACTTGTCCACGGAACACGAACATCCACACGGATGCTCTGCCCCCGACATGGATGAACAGCGTCGCCTGTGCGATGAGTTTGCTAAAATGACAGACAGTGACCCCACTGTAGCTCGGTGCTACCTGGCTGACCACGGATGGGTGCTGGAGGTACGGTATGGTGTTACTGTGTCTGGTTATGTTCCTGCGGGGCTCATCCTGCAGCCTCACCTCAGTGTTGAATGTGCACACATTGTATGCATGACGTGTTTACCATGCAAATGATGCAACCGACTGCTGTTTATCTGCATACACACATGTTATGCATGGCGTGTTTACCATGCAAATGATACAACCGACTGCTGTTTATCTGCATACACACATGTGACCTGCAGCACTGCATGTTTCACACAGAGAGCACTGAATGCCTTCTTTGAGAGCAACATGGAGAACGTGTTCGAGATCAAAGATTCTCCAGAGAAAGTCCCGTCTTCCAAGAGAAAGAAGACATCGCACAGTTCTCCGGGGGTCTGGTAGGTCAGGTTTAGCTTGGTCCATGTTTCTGTTTGAGTGCACTTGTAGTCAAAAGTAACGTGAACGTGTGTGCCTCAATGTCTTCAGTGTAGACCTGACTGTGGACGAGCCCGGGTGTTCATCTCAAGCTGCTGCGGGCCAGACCACCAAACGGGAAGCCAAACCAAACCTAGAAGATGAGAAGAAGCTGTCCCTGGTGTCCTGGAATGTGGATGGTCTGGACACGAACAACCTGGCAGAACGTGCGAGAGGCCTCTGCTCCTACTTGGTCTTGTACGTCGCGGTTCATAAACTACTACCTTGTGTCATTGCATTGTTTTGGGGGGATGAAGGCACAGCCAGCCTCAGAAGTGAACTAGTCACCTGGGGCAGCTTTCTGTCACCTTTTAGGACTAGTAGGACAATGGTTCTATTCAAAAGTTTGTTTTGCTGTTTTTCTGTTTGTTTAATGATATTCTATATCGATAGATACACTCCTGATGTGGTATTTCTCCAGGAGCTCATTCCTCCCTACGTCGAGTACTTGAAGAAACGTGCTGTTAGCTACACGCTCATTGAAGGTATGTTCACGCACCACTTTTCAGGTCGCAGTCTTGAAAAGTGCTTGAAAAGACATGTTTTGTTTTTTGCTCACTTTGCAATAACATCCCTTATCCTTGTTTTCCCTTGTGTCTCTGCCCGCCTCACCAGGGGGTGAGGAGGGCTACTTCACTGGGATGATGCTGAAGAAGAGCCGTGTCACACTGAAGGGGAGTCAAATTGTCCCCTACACGACCACGCAGATGATGAGGAACCTTCTAGTAGCTCAGGTGGGCTAAGTGCACCCACATTTCTAACCCTAACCCTGTGTTGATGCGAGCACAAGTCACTCAGCTATCCTGTCGATTCGACGCAGAAGTATAAATCAGCCTTTAGTCACAGAGAGTGAGTGGTTGAGTGAATGAGCGAGATAGTATGATACACGTATGCAGTACTTACAAATCGTTCTGTGCAGACGATGGGTCAAATGCAGAGGTCAAATTTCACCGTACCTTGTGTATGTGTGACAAATAAAAAAACTGTATTACAAAAATATGCAGCTTGTAAGTATGTACGGCCTTTATGGAACCTTCCATGTGTTATGTTTGGTTACACACGGCTTCAGTCCATCTGCAGTCCTTACCTTCCTGAGTCCGCCTGCTCTGTCCCCAGGTGACCTTCCAGGGCCAGGAGCTGAGCCTCATGACCTCCCACCTGGAGAGCTGCAAGGCGCAGGCGGGGGAGCGCATGAAGCAGCTGAGGCTGATCACGCAGAAGATTAAGGAGGAGCCCGACCACGTCACGGTGCTCTTCGGAGGGGACACCAACCTGCGAGATGCAGAGGTCGGTGTAGTGTCTCCTTTCCACCATTATATATTTTGTATTTTTGCTTGTCCCGCACACACGTTGATCCAACGTCCAAACCACAGTGTTTTCGGCTACTATGTGATTGGAGAAGCAGTAAATCCCGATGTCTGAATATAATTCAAGGATTGGATTCAGACACTGGGGGATTCAGACAGTCCTTTCAGCTGGGATTGGATCGCTCCAACAATACACTACAATATCCTGGCCTCCTATCGAGTTTTCCTTTTGAACGCCTGCTAAATCGTAGTCCTACCGGCGCAGGGTGTTGGACGAAGCTGCGGTGCCCAGGAGGAGTCCTTGAGCAGGAGTCATTATCACATCCGTAGTTTCAGAAATCAGACTTTAAATATCTTTTGTTTGATGGCAGATCAGCTCCAATGTGGGCATTTTTTGGGAGGTGGGGATCTGTACGCAAGTAATGGCCAAACCAAAAAATCACGCAGCAGAAGTTACTGTGAGAAATGCCTCTGAAGGTTTCAAATCCACTGTTGAAACACATTTATCCCATTGTGCTTTCTGCTCCCAGGTCGCCAAGGTGGGCCTGCCCAGCGGAGTGGTGGACGTGTGGGAGAAGCTAGGCCGGCAGGAGCACTGCCGCTTCACCTGGGACACCAAGGCCAACAGCAACAAGAAGGTCCCCTACATCAGCCGCTGCCGCTTCGACCGCGTCTACCTGCGCCCGGCCAGCAGGGAGGGCGTGCCGCGCCTGCTGCCCGACCACATGGCCCTGCTGGGCCTGGAGAAGCTGGACTGCGGTCGCTACACTTCTGACCACTGGGGAGTTTACTGCAGCTTCTCCGTTGCTTAGCGACGGACTCGTTTCCCCCAGAAAACCCGCGGCTCAGCATTGCCGGTTGTGGCCCCCCTTTTTTTTTTAAATATGGAAAAATCAGGACTTCTTTGTTGATGGTAACTGCTTTCGCCAAAGGCAGGAATGGTTCCACGTCCGCCGCCCTCCACAAACTGCTTTCTCTGTGAAAGCGTATGCTCTGGCCTTATCTGAGGTTCAAATTTAGAGGTTCAAGGTTCAAGTTTAACTAATGGTCCGATTGTTCTCACTCTTTTTTATAATGATTATTGTTTGGCTGCTATTTCACTTGTTCAAGGAGTATTAAAATGAAAAAACGAATACCATCTTAATAAATAATTATAAGTGGAAATATTGAACATCTGTTTTGTTGTCTTTGGCGACGCCGTTGGTAATAAAGAGACGCACACAGGGTCACCACTGACCCCCGGTTCCTCTGCTCAGAATCCTCTACATCTACAGGCCACAGGCTCACCTCTGATTAGATCTGTAGTGCTGTCAATTGGCCACTAGAGGGGTTAAGTCCCACTGGGCTTTGAGTCTGCAGAACCATTAAGTATGGGAAGTTTGAGGAAACCTGCCAATACATGGTTATACATTTATTTTATTTATATATATGTATGTATGGTCGAAATTACATTCAGCGTTTAGTTTCATATGTTGCATATTATTAGAGAAAATAGTTGTTTTATGATACTGAAAGCTGTATATTTGAATAACACTTTAACGTTACAACAGCGACACCTGTTGACTATGAACAATAGCTATAAACTCTGAAAGTACATGTTGTTTCCTGGCTATGGAGAGACTGAAGGCAGTCCAGGGTCTTTAGTTCCCTCTGTATTGGCATTTAGCTGTTCAGCAGACGATTATAATCAAGGCTGCATTAGCCTTGCGATGAATATTATTTAGGAGCAGGTATAATAATAACCTACAACTAATCTGTTGCACTTTTAAAAAGCAACTGTCGAAAAACAAAGGCCCAGTTAAGGAAATGAGTGGATCACTAAAAGCAACGGCCGAAAAGCGGTTGGGCATCCGTATTTCTTAATGAAACAATGTAGTTTGTAGTTAATATGCCTTTCATCCTATAACACAAGCTAATTAAAGCACATTGTTATACAACCTCTGCTTATTAACCCCATTATCAACTGCAGCAGCGTAATGAACCCGGGCAGACAATAAACGCACACACAGCAGACGCTGCACTGTTTTGTCCAGCAAGACCATCGATGCAATCAACAGATAGCCACTGATGGGGTCCGGGAGGGGTTCAAATAGCGTTCCCTTAATCAACGATGGCCTTTTGAGAAGAGACCGAGCGCAAGAGAGCGAGAGCAACACGATTCTTCGCCACCACATCCAGAGGAGCCATCATCTGGGACCAGATGGAGGGAACAGCTGGAACCATCAGAGCCAAGACCGCAGTCCCATGGTTCATGAGACGTCCTGAAGAACAGCCTGTTGCCAGATTACTTACTTCCCCCCCCCCCCCCCATATTCCCCTTTTTAATAGAAATTCATGTTATTTACTTGGAAATGAGCTTTGAAGCACCACAATGTCACCATGAACACTATGATATTATTGAATGTTATATTAGCACTGCTTCTCATCATTAGCAGCATCACGACCATTTCTGTATCCTCGCAGACGGCTTTCACAGGCTCATCCTGAACAGGCAGCCAGTGGCTCTCATTGGCCGGCCGTCAAGGCTGATGATTTGTGGGTGTATCCATCGCTCTAGGGGTGGGGTTGGTCAACTCCAACACTGACCCCTAAACCAGTGGAGGGGGGGTGGGGTTGAGCCAACAGAAGCGACGTCTTGTCTATTTGTGTTTTAATCCAATTGGATTTGATTGATGTCTGAGATCTCGCACTGAACTGCCGTCCCGGTGGTGGGAGGGTGGGCGCGAGGGCGCGGGGGCGGCGGGGGGGTGGGGGGGGGGGGGGGGGTGGGGGGGGGGGGGGGGGGGTGGGGGGGGGGGGGGTCAGAGCTACATGGGCCGAGGGTTGTTTGCAAGCAGAGAGGGAAAACAAAAAAAAGACTGCTGACTGCTGGCTCCCAGCCATAACAGCCAGAGGACGCTGATGTTGGGGGGGGGGGGGGGGCGGGGGGGGGCGGGCGCCGGCCGCGCCGGGCGGCCGCCCCCCCGCCCCCCCCGCCGCCGCCCCCCCCGCCGC
>JAOPJJ010000093.1:7508164-7523876 GCA_027122795.1 Enchelyopus cimbrius | reverse complement strand
TTACGAAGGAACCACAGACGGAGACATGGAAGAACCCGAACCTGAACAGTTGATGGTGGAGCTGAGGAAGCTCCAAGAGGGTATCGTTATGGCGGGAGGGCCCCTGGGCTAGTGTTTGCATGTGTTTTTATTTGATATTGAATGAACCCGAATAGATGAACTCGACGTGTGTGTATAAATCAACTGACTCGAATTAAAAATGACACAACGACAACGACGCCTATTGAGAGGGGTATGAACACGAACATGTCACCCTCATTGTTTAAGTAGCACAGGCAAAAGAGAAACGGGGTGGGCGGGACTTTTGGGGTGGGCGGGAAAATATGTGTCCTTTGTTTCGTGATTTGCCAAATCATTTGTCACACAAGTCATATTTATTCTCCCCTTCATTGTTCACCATCCTCTACGGTTCGTATTCTTTTCACTCCCGAGGACGTAGTGTTCCCCAACGTACACAGCCCATAGTAATCAGTAGAACGGAAGTTGCGGTTGGGTACGCCGGTATAACGCTACAATGTATGACCCTTTCCCATCCTTCATTCGTATCCCATCCAAGGATTCTTCGTGTATTGGTCCGTGTACTTCATTACAAACACTGGCGGTTAAGCGTGTGTGTTGGGCCAAAGTGGATATCGAGCTGTATATATGACTACGATTTGAATACCTTTAACTTCGCTCCAACGCGTTTTCATTGAGTATAACTGCGAGGCTTCCGTAGGAAGGGGAGTACCTACTCCCCTAAAGGGGGCTGGGCACAAGATGTCTGTGGCTGGGCAGCCCAACTCATTATTCAGCGCAAAGCATCTTGGGTAAAGGGTGCGAATATTAAAAGTAACTCATAAATGAAGTCATTACTTATCATTGAACACTCATATAGGCCTGCTACTCGGCGAATTGCATAACAACGCAACAGAATCGATTAAAAAAAATAGTGTGCAAAAAAATGAATAGTAGCACCATGATGTAGCTTGTACTACCGGTTACACTAAGTCGTTCTCACTCCAACAGTACGTTATCATTAGTGAGGTACATCCTTACCTGTTTTTCTCTAAAAGAGAATTACAGAAAATGATGAGCGGAGATCTAATGAGATATGATTATATCTCCTTCCTGGCTGGGCGCAACAACCCACCAGGAACCGTTCTGATTGCAATAATGTTTAATGGTAAATCTGCACTGCATCACATCTCGTTGTCCTGCAGAGAAACATTGCTGTGAAGCAGAAGTGTCAGACGCTGTCTCAGTCAATGCTGCACTGTCGGAGGAATTGTTAAATTGTAAGGGCGCATTTCTATTTGCAACCATCTGACATCCCATAAAAATGTCGGACACCATAAACACACACATTAAAATTGTTGTTCAAATTAGCGCCACTGTATATTGGTTTTATTGTCTTTTCAGTAGAAACAGAAGCTTTCCAACTCAATGGTATTCAACAAGATAAAGAAGGTAAAAGCCTTTCATTTGCAGGTCTTTACAATGCATGTCCTAATATATTCCGTTTGCATTTTCTGGAGTTATCTGGCTCCCAGGTTTTTGAAGACTGAAATTTTATGAACTTAAATTAAAATGTATGAGCAATAATATTGTAATACTACTATTGTAATAATACTGTTTTAAATAGAGACATGCAGGGTTTTGCAGTTACAATGCAGAGACTCTGAGCAGGACTTCGCCAGGTGAGATTACAGGCATTCTAGGAAACTGCTAAAAGAGGTCCACAAACTTGTTTATGATGTTTACCGCTAGATGGCAGTAAACTACAGACGCATTGAGCCATGTTACCTATTGTAGAATCTTAAAGGTTGTATCAGCAATTACGCTATTTGTTTGTAAATACCATTTGTTTTTGTTAACGGACTGGCCTAGAATCCGGCCTGCTTTTGGGATGGGCGGCCAGCGGATTGTGAGGAAAGTTCAGATGAATGTGGTCGTTTATGTGTCGGCCTAGAATCGCTGATGCAACCGAATTTCGTCTTGTCCCAGTAAACAATATTTCTACATGTGTTAAATTATGTCTAGAGATTAAATCCATACAAAATGTGTGGCATGCTTATCCCTCCATACAGCACACATTAATGATGTGTGACTATTCACAGACAATTGCAACTCAACAAGCAGAGCAAGGAGATGGTAGAACAACACAGATGCCAGATTCAGGAAGTCAAGTTGGAACATAGAAAGTTGAGGTAAGCAGAGTACATTGTTTGGAATTGCAGTTGTTTTGTAACCTCCAAACTACAATCGTCGTCTATTTTTATCTGTTTAATTTTAAATTCAATGTTTACTTCATGCAGGATGGAGTTTGAAGACCAACTCCATCAACTCATGGAGCAGCATAAAAATCTTCATTCTGTCATGGTTAGTGAATGTTTCACAGAACAGATGTTTCGAAGATGATTGGTTTTGTATCGACACTTCTTTATTCCCCCCCCCCAAAAAAGAAGACCATAAAAGCACTCCCATCTGAAGTACAGAGTGCTGAGAATTCAAAATGCCACTTACTTGCTATTGGTAAGTATTGTACAATGTATGTGGGGATGTGGAAGGTGCCATTTTGTTAATGTGGTGTCTTCCATCTAACTTGTTATCTCAACTTATTGATTTTGCTATATTCTTTTAGAACGCCGTAAAAAGTCTGAGTTGCATGCTCTAGAAAAGGAAGTCTCCGAGGCAAAGGAAAAGGCAGCCAGTAGGAGTAATCTCAAATGAAACAGATTTGAAAACACTTGCAGTTTGTATCTGTAATGTTAAGTTAACTAATGGGTATTGTTATAAACCACTCCTTTGTTCACTTTTTTCACAAGTTCACAAGTCTGCATGTGTATTTACAAGGAATCTGTCCGCATTCAATCGCTGCTTTGTCCTTACCATGATCATTACTTTTTTGTTTCATTTGTTGGTTACAGTACATAAGTGTGCTAAAAAAAACAATATTAGATGATATTTTGTTGTGAAATATTTTTTCTGAATTTATAAAGGAACATTTGGAACGTTGAGCTTCATTAAAGGCATTCTCCATCAAATGCCTTGCTTATTATTAACCGTTTTGCCTATACTGTATAGCACCATGAACTAACAATTGTGCAGAATTTAAGGTTTTACAAATGAAGATGCCATTGATCCTGGTACATCTTCGTTTCTTAGTGAGTACAGCCCAGATTTTATATTTCCTGCTCATTATGTGTGGGTCACTGTCAAAGTCTGTCATTGGTGGCCTAATATAGCACCATGACCAAGGTAGACCTACGTGACACTCATATCTTTTCCCCCACATTTTATGAGTGATATCATTAGTAAGGTCTATCCTTGCCTGTTCTTCTCTCATAGAGGATTACAGAACATGATGAATGGAGAATTTATGAGACATGATTATGTCTCCCTCCTGTTTGAGTACAACAGCTCTTCAGGTCCCATTCTGAGATAGTGTTTATTCTGTGTATGTTACTTAAGTCTTGTAGGATAATTGCATGAAAGAAAATTGTATATGTATATGTTAATTGAATTATAGATCGATCATACTGCAAGAGGAAATGAATTGCGGAAGTCAAGTGTAAAGTCAGTATTTTCATTTGCGAGGTGAGCTCCTTTAGTTTGTTGGTCACTGTGTAAATCCTTTTTAAACACACATTTGGGATAAAACATGAAACCAACTGCATCTCTGACCTCAAGTAGCACCATGACCAATGTGGTCCTACATGACAGTGATATCTTTTCTCACAACAGTTGTGTGCAATCATTAGTGAGGTGTATCCTTACCTGTTGTTCTCTGATAGAGAATTTCAGCACATGATGACTGGAACTTTTATGAGATATGATTACGTATCCATCCTGGCTGAGGGCAGCAACTCTCCAGGTTCCATACTGACTGCACTAAGGTTTCAAACTGTTAATTCAAATATCTGTTGTATTCCCTTACCCTGCATGTTAACTGTGCTGTCCTCCAGGTAACAATGGAGAGGATGTTTCATTATCTCTTCTAGTTTATACTTTTGGGGTTGTCCAACATTCCAAATGTGAGATTTTGTGAAGAAATATAAATACATTGAGAACTGCATTTTTGAGAAAATGCTGACTTTTACATTAAAAAAAAATTAGTAGCTAATTATTAAATAGCTAATGATAAGTAGGCATACATTGTGAACTGCAGATGAACTCAATCAAATGTAGGTCAAGAGCAACAGGTTTTTTTGCCTGTATGTTCAGTGCAAAGCCTTGGAGTAGGACTCTGGTGTGCACAAACAATGAATAATAATCCCACTTTATAAAATTTATAAAATGTACATGTAACAATGCTAAACTTAAAATATAGAACAAATAATGTTGACGAATTGTGTACCCATCATCATTCTGTTGCATCAAAGCCCAATTTGACATGTTATGTTTATAATGTGTAACACTAGATGGCAGTACCTTATTGAAGACATTTAACACAGTTCCAACAGTCCAAAAAGTATCAAGCTTATAGCCACACAAATGTATTGTCTTTTAGAGCACATTTAATGTCGGACACAATTTGTCAAAGCATAATATTCTAAAATATATTACAGTTCATGGTTTAAAACAAAATACTCTGTTCAGCAAATCTATTAATCGTCATTATGAATCATGATTTCTAGGATAATGTCCTAACCCTAATTGGAATTAGATACTATAAGGCACTTTCAAAAGTTGAACGCTACTCATACCAGTTACTCTATAAATAGCATCACCAGGTCCTTATTCATGTTCATATGTACAGTAGTATTCCTTGAAGCATAGTTTCATGCTTCAAACATAGTTTGATATCATCACAGTGCTGAGGAACTCTGTTAGACCCTCAATATCTCAGTACACTACATGTTAAGACTAGTGTTCACTGCTTGAAAAGGTACCTCATGACTACGTCTTTGGTCCAACAGATAGACAAACAGGTTAGTAGTCCTGTTAAGGCGTAGGGCTGAGAAGATATGCGAGTTATGTCAGCTTGGCCTTGGTCCAGCATAATGTACCTATCACTAGATGGATGACTGATCAGACATAGTTCAAGAACGAAGAAAAGGCAAATTTTCTTGTCATCTACAATTCAGCTTACTTAATGAATGCATCCGGGCAGCTGCAATCTTTACCAAGCATTGTTTGAAGGTAATGACCATACACCATTTTCCTCTTTTCATGTGCTCCAGCAGGCCTAGCCCTTCCCTGAATAAATGTTTTACAAAGTCAGTCCTGAGAAGGCCACACCCTTTAGAAAGGCACACTGTAGTCTTAGTTTGGAACCAAACTAAAGTCAACTACCAGCTTTCTACAGAAATTGTACATGTGCTGCGGATTCCAAACTCAACTATTGGAATTGATGGATACAGATATGTATTTATATTATTTCACATCTGCCTTATTTGACTTGCTCATGGAATGTTCTGTATTTATGTATCCTCCAGAATGTCCCAGTGTCAGTCCCCATGGGTTTGATCCCAAGTTAATGAAAGCCCTTCTGGAAATGTTGATGGCCAAAGCAGGCAACTGGCATAAGCGATTGCCACAGAGGCATACCTTCCACATTTTGTTACGTCAATATTCAGTTGTAGACACAGGCACCACAACTCGGAATGTGCAGTTCTGCACAGGCTTGTTCGATCCAATTGAATGTTGAGCTTATAACTTTGTGTTAAGTAAAAGCGTTTTCTCCTCACCTCTTCCGTGCAGCCTACCTTCAGCATGTTTCTACCCACAATGGCCAAACTTCTCTCTTAGAACATTGGCTTTTCTATTGCTTGGTGAAATGTTGCTGAATGCAGTCAGAATCAGAGTCCAGTTCACTCCTCTTTCATTCTTTCACCATATATGGTTAAACAGGAAAGCGTGGTGCCAGTGCTTGCCACAACAGTTCACTCCAAACTAAGTGTATAACTTTGTACAAAAATCCAGTAATTCTCTAATGTACAGCTGCTGAGGTACAGTTAAAGGCTTGTTGGCACGTTTGGTTTTTTTGATCATTTGCATAAATAGAATCCATAGGGAAAGTCCCAGTCATCTTTAGTTATCCAAGATTGTTCCCCATCTGTCAAAAGAACAGCAGAAATAGAGAAACAGTGAGTACGACATGATCCGACATCCACCCACCATTAAGTCCCGTTATGAAGTTATATGAAGTTATATGAAGTTATATGGTAAACTTAGGAATCGTTGAGATGGTCAATGTGCATACAACTTATAATTGTTCACAAGTCAACATAATAGAAAACAAAATCCCAAATTTAAATCTTAATTAAACCTTTTGAGAATTTTTTTGTGTTGTTTGTTACTTGTCATTTAGTTTGTGACACATTTTTATGAATTCTCCAGTGTCCTCATTATCACCTCTCCTCATTTCGTCCAACAGTTACGTTGGGTGTTGTTTGCTGCTATACGTACCTCAAATCGACTGTAGACCTTTTTCTCTTTCCTCATACTTTCTATCCTCTTCAGCAGGCCCTCTCTTTCCTGTGTGTTGGGTTGGGGTCTCGGGAAGAAACTCTTCCTTATTGAATTCTGTCTCTCCAACCCCTTTTCGCCAGGATCCCCCTCCTTGGCACCGCCTGCTTTATCGTGGTCCTGGCGGTTCTTCTGAGCAGAGATCTGCCCCAGAATGACCTTTGTATCGTCTCGGAGGTTGCTGCTGAACAGCACCGAGCCACCAGAGGACTGGTACCGCGACGTTCCAGATGTGCCAGTCGATACTTTGTGATTAGAGGTGGATTGGTCAATGTTGCTTGATCCAGTGAGAGGCGATGTGCTTGATTTTTTGCTGGTGTCCTCTGTGACTTCCATTACAGTTCTCATGGTGCTCTTGTCATCCCCGATAGAACCTGATTTCTTGTCCTTATCTTTATCCTTAGGTCCAAGTAAGCCCTTTAACCGCTGTGTCTGCTTCTTGAGGAAATCCAGAGGCTTCCCTTCACTCTTGCCATCGCTCCCTATTGTGTTGATGGAAGTATTTGAGCCACAGTTCTTATTGAGTACATCCTTTGAGTCAGAACGCATCATAGTGGAAGAGCTGTGAGAGCGGGACTTCTTCAGTTCACTCTTCTCTGCATCGGTTGTGTCTGCTGTCAGCGTCTCCTCACTAGCAGAGACTCGACGAGGGTTAAGCGCTTTGAGCTTCAACGGGTCTCTTCGGAACAGTTTGGGAGAGGGAAAGGGCTTGAGAGACTTGAAAGGTTCTTTCTTCAGAACCTCGGAGGAATTCACCTCCTTCTGAGTGTGATCTTGCTCTTGAGGCTTCAGCTGGTTTACTAGAGGCTTGGGAGAGACCATAGGTGGCTTATTCCCACTGGTCGAGGATCTGCGGGTGAGTTCCGCTAGCCTAGATGAGATGTCTAACTTCTTGGGTTCAGGTTCTGGTTCTGGTTCTGGTTGGATTAAAGTAACAGATGGGATGTTTTGAGTGGCTGTGCTTGGAGGAGTTTTGTCCAAACGTTCGGACTTCTTTTCAACTGGCTCTGCGGCTTTCAGCGATGATTCTGTCCCCATTTTTGAAGCTTTTCTCTTGGCAGCCAAATCCTGAAAATACTGTAGCCGACTAGCTGGATCGTTCATATTCAATGATGAGTCTTGTTGAGGTTCCGAAGAAGCTGCCGTGACATTGGAGGTCATTTCAGCCGGTGAAGTCTTCACACCTTGGCTTGCTTTCTGAAAGGTCTCTTTTAGTTCTTGAACGCGGCTCTGTCGTTTCTCTGTGTCCGGCTGTTTCTGCTCATCATCATCCTTGTCTTTGTCCTCAGTCTTCCTCCTCCATTCAAAAGGCTCCCGGGACAACGACTTCCTCTTCTCAAGCATCTGAGCTACTATGGAGGTGGTGCGAAGATGGTCCAAATCCTCGTCTTCTTCTGTGGCTGGCTTGAGACCAAGGCCACCACTGTGCTTCTCCACCTTGGAAGATGAAAAAATAAGGGAGGAGCGCAGACGAGAACTTCGCATGAGCATCGGGTTGACGCGCGTGCGGAATGAATCGTGCTTGGAAAGGGTGACCTCCGGACCCTCCTTCACCTCCGCATCTCCCGCTCCTTCCCTTGTTCCAGCTCGGACTGAGTCTCTCTCCATTTCAATGTCCTTATCTTTTTCTTTCTGCATCATGTATTGATTAAAGCTAGTAGTGGCGGACAGCAGATCCTTGGTAACTGTTGAGTCTTTATCGCTGTTGACAGGTAAAACAGGTTTCCCGTAGCGTGGTGCTGGAAAATCGGATCTAGGTTTGGAGGGTATTTCTTTCCCTTTTATTTCTTTCATCCCATATCGAGATGTTGAGCCTTCAGGCTCAGATGGAGCGTCATCGAATGCATCTGGGCCCATTGCTTGTGCTAGGCCTTCCTCTCCGCCATCCTCACACGTGTTGAGATAGGAGCTGATCCTCCAATTCCTCATGCCCTGCCTGGCATTTGGGTCTTGATCCCGCTCCTGTTCAGACTGCTTCTCGAATTGTTGTTTCTCCGGAGGGTGAGGTTGCGTGGGAGAGTTCTGGCATGCATAGGGCTGGCCTACGCTGGGCCTCTTATTTGGTAAACCTCCTTCATATCTCCCTGCTTCTTGAAGCCCATGGAGCCCTTCAGGTCCTTTCAGGTCATCGGACGAGAAGTAATCTCTATAGCTTCCAATGGCAGGCGGTTCCAGTTCAGATGTGAAGCTTGATTCAGAACGCTGGTCTATGGCGAGATTTGAAGCATATCTTCGGAGTCTGTCATAATGCCCATGGCCAGATCCAGGATCCGTCCCATCGCGGTAGTAATTTCGTTGTTCGGACGGCTCCCTGTAAAAAAAGAACAAATTAATTAGGGTCATTAGTATCACATCGGCTACTCAGCCGATGTGAAACCTTCAACGGGCCTCATGATCAAAATATCAACAAACCTCGGATTATCGGTCTCGTCCAGATTATTCATGACTCTGTGCTTCATGTACTGCTTCGAGGACGAGTAGCTCTCCTGGGTACCTTCCGCGTAGCTGTGTCTCTTGAATGCGCTGGAGCTCACCTCCATCTGTCTGGAGATTACGGACCTTCCCTGGTCTAAGAAGGATTGCTGTAGATGAAACTGCTGCTGTGAATACTTTCCAATGGTTATGCCGGGGTTCGGTTCCATCGTGTGACGAAAGGGGTCGTTCCTTCGAAACGCAAGAGGATTCCGATCGGAGTCTCCGTAGGGGAAAGCGGAGGGAAGCTCATTGTGTCGAGGAAAACTCCTGTTGCTTCGCAATGACTGTGATCTCTTCAACCCAAACTGACTTAGATAATTAGGGACATTGGTTTCTGAGTTACCGAGAGGCACAAGTGATTGGTCGATCACCAGGGGCTCTGACTGAGCAAAGAGAATACGAAACTCTTCATCAAAGCTGGCGACGAGCTCCCCGAGGAACAGGTGGGCGATGCAGCGGTGTATCTTCTCATAGGACCACATGAAGCTGAAGGACATAAAGATAGGAAGTGGGAGGTTATTAATGGAAACTAATCTAAGTACACAGCGTACAGAAAAAATAATTAACCTAAGAGTTTTCTTCTTATTCAACAAAGAATCACACGGCAGAGATAAAAAATAACACAAATGCATCATTAGCTTTGCTTACCTGTAGTTTCCACTGATGACAGCTCTGCAGTCCGCCAGTAGGAAACGGTCTTTTACTTGGCCCTTGAAAGACTTCCCGGTTCGGCAGTAGTATGTGATTCCTGCCACTGTCCGCACACGCATCATCTGTAACAACAACCATTAAACACAAAGGAACCGCGTTGTGAAGCAGAAAAGGCACTGGGAGAAGTTGTACAACCGGTTGATGAACAGCAGTTTGTTAAACGGGAGCAGGAGCGTGGCACTATGACATTCACTCAGTAGTTAATGCCATTTCAACTTACATGAATCATGTCCAAGTTCACTTTGCAGTTGTTCACCATGGTAACAAAGTGATGGGAGTTCTGCTCATCCAATAGAATGTAGACAGGGACGTGGCGGGCTGCAGCATCCAAGAGGTCAGAGAAAATGTCTACGTCTGTAAAGATGTCCATCACCACAGCGATGACCTTGGGCCAAAACAAACGGGTGAAGGTCAGAGGCACTGCTCACATTAAAACATATAGTAAGAGTGAACATTTCAGATGGATGTTATTTCTAAAACATGATTTTATATTACATTTCTCAGACCTGCAAAGTGTTTTCAATCATTTGAATTATACATGCAAACTCAGCACACGTTTGAAATGGGCCCAACCCTTTTTTATGACCTGATCTCCTCCACACTTTATGTGGAACCTAATCAAACACACTTTGTTGCTCTCAGGTAGGGCGTGGCAATTTAGGTAAACATTGACATCAGATTGAACATCATCATTTCCTTGCAGTAAAACTTGTTTCATGCAAGCCAACCAGGTGGAAATATAGGTGAAATATCCTATCAGAAATAATTGCTGTCTCTAAGACGCATGAGACTGACACAACAAGGCTGACGTGCTTTTTCCCAAAGCCCGCAGAGCACACTTTTCACTTCATATTTGCATTGCAACCAACAAATACATAGAATCATCTTGTTTAAAGGGAGCAAAGCACACAGAATGAAGTGGGGCTGTATTTATTCACTTGCTTTCCTATAGAACTCGGGTCTAATTTGTAAGCCCAGAGCTTAACGCCTGGAAAGCTGATATCTTTCATAACAAAGCGGTTCAATTTGTTCAAAACATTATCATATCATATTTATTTTTGGGTGATTTAAATAAGACAGGCCATTTGTTCCTCAAACTGCTTGACTGAATTCAGGCTGGAGCATGACAACGTCAGAATGAAATCGGACCGGACTCTACCTGACAAACATCTCAGCACTGCAGGTCACAATTAAAGTCGACCTCACTCTGCTTGATGGATTTAACATGACAACTTGACGAGTCTCAGGCTACACAACAGTGTAAAGAATCCATGTCTACACACAGGACCGCAGACACAACGCTTAAAAAGCAGCACAAACCGGTAAAACTGCTCATGGCATTTGGCACATGAATGGTGCGCATTCAATATTTGTGTTGTGGAAATAGCCAGCTGAAGTCCGGTCTGCCAATGGCAAAGTATAACCCAGCACTTGATGTCATATTCAGATCAAGAGATAGCTCTTGATCTGAAAACACTGACAGTACTAGTACACCAGGTTCAATATCCAAAGCAATGGCTTGCATGAACCAGAAAAACAAGTTTTGGATAATCCATTGCTCTCGCCCGCCTCACTTACATGGTGTGCATTCTTGATGAGTCTCCTGGCCTGCTCCTTGATGCTGGGCGTCTCGGGGTCCGACGGGTTGACCAGAGTGGTGACCTCTGTTGGCCCTACGAAGCTGTGCTGCTGCAAGGGCCATCCCATGTCCAGGCCCGGGGCATCCAGGTCTGAGTGTACTGGCCAGTAGGTGTCAGAAGATCCATCGTCTTCCATAGCTCCCTCCTGGTAGGTCAGCTCGGGCAAACTGGCAGACATGCTCTGGCTGGGAATCTGGAGGGTGGACTTCATATGTTCCATCTCGGGCTGCGCCAGAAATGGTACCACGTCGGCCGTCCGGAGGAACTCATAATAACCCTGGTAAGACAGTAAACATGAGAGAGAATCCATCATCAACACCAGTAGTCTTACATGGAGAAAATGAGGTAAGGTCAAAGAACGTATGAAGATCACAATGGTGCTTGCCTTTTTAAATTTACTTGCACAACCCACCAAACAGTTGAGAGAAAATAATATATATTTATTGATGATGTAACAAAAGTTGACAATGTTCAACAGATGTGGCAATGTTGTTCTATTGGTAGAATTTTGCTAACCAGTGTTTACGCCCGGACTTAACAGACTTAAACATTGACACCTCTTTGGCCATCTGTATCAGATAGCTATATCATTACCTCAGAATCATTTTCGATCAGCGCATCGATAGCCATGCGGTACTCCTCGCGGTAGTGTGGGGGCAGGTAGTTGGGGCTGAGGGGGTTATCCCCAACTGATGAACTTTGAGACCGGTGCGCCATGGTGGGGTCACAGGTCAGAGGGTGCAAGGGGTCGCAGTCAGGGAAACGAAGGGAGTATTTTGAACCTAGAAGGCAAGGACAAGAAGGTAAAATGAGTATTCTCTAGTAATGACTTCGGACAAACGATGCAAATGGAGAACGAGAACATACTAAGGTTTGCAGTAGGTTTTTTTGGCGTGGCAAACGTTGATGAGATGAGAAGGTTTGATTGAACCCTTTTCACCACACCTGGAGTTATTTCAATACTAAATTAGACGTAGCAAGCAACAATTTGGTAAGTAACCGGAGGGGATCAATATGCAAGCTGTTACTTGTGTGATTCAAGTGCTGCAATGTGCAGCGCAAAAAAGAACATCATTCAGAAGAGAAGGCCACTGAAATGGGAAATGAGTGAATCAAACAACAGTCAATAAAATAATACGAATACGAAGATACGATGTAAGTAAGATATTGATTTTAAAGTTTTTTAAAGTTTCACACCTGACCATGACTTACTTTCCACCCGATGGTATTGTGCAATGTTACATATACTCCTAGAAGTAAAGCAATGGGAGTGAAAACATTGTCCTTGACTCTTAAACAAAGTAGCCATTGTTGTAGAGGCCAAATCAGTCAGTACACAGATAACATGTCTCACCTAGCTCCACACACAAATGCAGCAAGTACGATACTCAGATCAATACATTCCCATTACTCTACATCACTTAGGAGACTTTGTACAGATACACAATTTCGGAAAATAACTGAGTATTGCTTATTCACATTCCTTAAAGCGAAAGTTCGTGAGCCAGGGTGTTATTTATCACTGGAGACATTTTCAAAAAATGTCATTCAGTTATTCTAGTTGGGTTAGTTCACTGATGCTAGGCTAGTGCTATGCTAGCATAAGTGAACGGAAAACACTTTCCGTGTTATAATAATAGTTAATAAAAACAGTCTTACCGGCCAATAAAAACAGTCAGTACACCTGAGGCAAATGCCAGACTATCAATGTAAATGTCTGTGTTTATAGAATGTTAGAAATAAAGCGAACCTTGCATGGAAATGCATTTTGAGGGCCTTTTAAGTGTCTCAGTAGCAGGGTTATGATTCCGGGTAGTAGGCTACAGCAGTGGCAGACTGTTATTACCTAGGTTACCATGGTAAGAACCGATGATTCATGCGATGCGAGGTTGGTTTTATTTCTATCAACACAGACATCGATAGTCTGGCGTTTGCCTCGGGTGTATGTGGAGTTGGTAAGCCTGTATTTATTGGCAGGCTAACACTTTCTGTCACTTTGTATTAGCATGGCACCAGCAAACTAGTCCATCTAAAAGAACTGAATTAAATGTAGTGAAAACGTCTCCAGTGATAAATAACATCCTGGCTCACTTGGAAATGAGGTCCAATGTCCAGGATTCTTGACTAACCCTTTAAGGATAGAGGATTCATCACTGCTAGCATTGCTCAGCAATGTTGTACATTCATCTTTGTCTTCAATTTTTATGCAACAAACCTTCATATGATTGGTTTTTAATTACTATAACACTTTGTACTGTATGTGCTGTAATGTTATAGACACTGGTATTATAGGATTATATGTTCTGTACACATCAACATTGAATGGAAAGTCAACATTGAGAACCTTGTGAACCTAGCGAAAACTAAATTGGGCGGCAGATAGAGATCTGAGGAGGGGGAAATTAAGAGACACATTCGACGGTAGGTGGAAGACAAAGGACAAAGAGCACGGAAAGCATTAAGAGAGTATTGAGACGGCTGGGGTCGTAAATAGCTGTCAGGACGGGTTTTCTCATTCCTGTTCAGTTAGCTGTCATTGCAGGTGTTTTGTGCTTTCAGTTGCTACTAATCAGTTGCAGTAGGAGGCACAATAACTATCATACATTTATGAGATTATAATGTGATAAATGACTGATACTATTAGGTAATGTGACAGATAACAGATAACAACATGTTCCCTCCTCAGAACATTGCGCAGTATGTGATCATATAAACAGAAAGGTTTTTTGTGTGTGTTACTCTCACTGTTTGCTACGTTGCACTGTCGAAATCGGTCTTAATCCAGGAATGAAGACAATGCTTAAACAAGCAGTGAAGGGCGTGTCATAATCCAATGTGGGCAGTATGGACAAGTGAAAGGTGGTATCATAACATTGACACGTTTAAGAATTGAGCATGACGTTGAACATGTATACTTGTGTGTACCACACACAATCTGAAATGAGGGGGAGACTTTTGCTTCCAGCCTCGCGGTCAAGGGGTGGCCCTGTTGTATGAGTCACAGCCTAGCCTAGCCTGGCTAACGCGCTACATGCCTGTGATTCATCCGCTAGCATATTGGCTAACATCCTGGTGCTGACTCATGTTCTACCACATAATTACATGTTGTAGTGCGCTGTGCCGATTTTAGAGGAAAGTTCCATGGCTGAATAAAACCATCCATCTGTAGACCATATTCTTGAAGTAAGGAATCTGGCGAGCATCAGCAGTGAACCTTAGGCAACCAACTTTTTTATAAATCTTGCACATCTAATTTGACAAATTAAAGGCTTTGATATCACTGAATGGCATCTCAATGGAAGTTAGATAACCATCTGTCACCGAATGAGGAGACACAATAGTGACTGAGCCTATGGAATGAAAGCCCACTGATCAAAGCCCTTGCATTTTTAGTATTCTGATTGTTAAAATTGGTTGATGGCTACATTTCTGCCCTTCCTTTGAATCAGAAGGGGTGCAGTTTGAGATATGTTTTCAATCAAACAGCAGTGGTGGTTCCCCCAGGGAGTACCTCAGAGCTACAGACTTGTGGTTTAACCCCCTTGTGTATGTAAAAGCTGATGGTGTTTCTGCCACTGGTGCCACCAAAAAGAATGAAACAGAGAACTCTGAAAAACTTTCAAATGTACATATTCCAAATGCAGCCCGAGGACCTGCAGGTTTTCTGCTGATCAAGCACACAATGTACCGTCCTGTGCAGGTAAAACAAAGGGATGTGTCCTCACATGTGGAAGGTAAGGCCTAAAGAATGTCCCTCATCATCAAATCAGACACATAATCAATCCCAATTGAGCGCTTATCTTGATTTTCGACTGTAATCGCCTTTGACTCCCGCTAGTCAGTTCTACAACCAAACACAGAAAGGCTAGCTGGGTTAGACATGACTTTGGAGTTTGCTCACTAAAATTATCTACTGTTCATTGAGTGTCAACAGAGTAGCAGTTAAATGGCGAAGGGTAACAATGTCGTTGTCTTCAACCAAACTGATACCCGAACAGAACAGACATGTTTTGTTTGTAGTCACGGCGACCGAGTTTCAAATTGATGACAATGCTGTGACACCGCTGAGATAGCGATCACTATTTCAGATTTGACCGTGTTTCCCTAGGGGGAGGGCTGGGTGGAGATGTTATTTTCTAAATAAATAGTACAGTCAAACCACCAAACATTGTACAACATCCCTCGGCATGAACTAAGCCCTGTTTATTTTAGGGCAGTCATCAAAGCACTCAGCCGGGAGTTTCTTAAGAGAGTATGCAAAGGAATCCTCGTTTGGGTTACAGTCCTTTCAAAGGGTCAGCTCAGGAGCAAAGGGTTTGTGACCATTACACCTGCAAAACAAGACGATAGCCAAGCGAGAAACCGAGAGAAAAATGTGCTTCTCTTTCTTCTCTTCTGACACACACACACACACACACACACACACACACACA